>CAJHNH020005846.1:85000-217500 GCA_905116865.2 Candidula unifasciata | reverse complement strand
CCTGGGGAAACAGTGGGGGCGATAGAAAAATTTCTCCTTTCACCGATTCTGCTCGGCTGAGGAAATAAGACTAGATATTGTCTAGGGTGTATGTTTGATCGCAAATACTGGCTTCTTTGTTCGCTGGGGTCCTTTTATCCGCGGTAGATTTCCAACACTGCAGTGTTTGTTTTGGGGGTCTTCGCCTCGCTAGTATCTCAGGATGGGCGCATAGATCTGGATGACGTATGGGGCTGTTCAGCGCCCACACATTTTTCTGTTACTGCATTTGGTCGGTTGTCTTCTAGGTGGCTGGTGATGTATTCTAAAATGTTCCAAAGCCTATAGCGAGTGGGTTTTTTTTTAAAACTGTGTCTGTGGTTTACTGAGCGCGTCCGGATTTCTTTTCCTGGACTGTTTATTGTTTATGGGGGCTGATTGGGGTATTCTTGGGTAAGTATTGTGTCGTATTTTAGAGTGGTGTGTTCTAAACTGTTTCGCTACTGAGCAGGTGTTGTTATCCCACAGAGGGAGGTGTTGCCACATTGAAAACAATAGCCGACAAGAAGAGTGGGGGAGGGGGAGAGAGGTCTGAGTTCCCAGTTCCCAGCCTCCCCCCGCTCCCACTTTTACAAAGTCTGTAGACAAAGCGGCGCTGGATGGACCTAACCCTATTTTAAAAGCATAAACTAATAATAATAAGAATATTAACACAACAATGATAGCAATTTGCTGAATAGCAAAATTTTCATCATCATCATTCGGGATCTTGTTGGCTGATATGGGCGATCACGCCTCTCCGCGATCTTAAGCAGCATGTGTCAGCTCGTGTACTGGCACCCCTTTAAGCCATGACAAAAGTCTGTCTAGAATGACAGATACAAACACAAAATAATAGACGTGAAATAATAGGAAATGTGTAAACAAATACTTGTAACCAGAATGTCTATACATGGTTAACTCTGTGGGTACCAGGCCTTTAATTACTGTTACTGCTTGCATCTTGTTCCAGTTTACGGTAGACAATAACTTAATCGAAAAAACTTATCATTATAATACTGTAGGCTAGAAGGAGTTACACTAAAACTTATAATAAATAAGTTTATTATTAACAAACTATGTAGTTTTTTTTTAACTGATGCGATTAATGAGTTATTATAACAGCTATCTGTTATTTAAAAAACAACGAATTATAAATGTGCAACTGTGCTTGGACTAACTGACAAACATATGATCATTGCGTGGTACCATAAGGCTGAAGCAGTCCTCTCAGATCCTTAGGAAAATTATTCCAGTTGTGGGGGGAGGGGGGGGGGGTGTGGTCTTTCTTGCTTGAATTTTTTGTTTACTCGGGGCTCCTCAATGGATCTGACCCTATTGACTGTTTGTTTACAGGTGGATCCAGCTGAAAATTGTTCTAGAAAATGTCATGGGATGTAATGGCTGCCGGCAGAATATTGACCGCGTTACTCAAGGAATGGATTGCTCTCTGTAACAAAAAATAAGAGCTGAGTACGACTGATGCGCTTTTGCCATGAGATAACACCCCCATCTCCCCCACTACACAAACACACAAATACACCCACCCACACACACACACTCACCCACACACACACCCGCTCACTCACACACAAATACACCCACCCACACACACATACCCACTCACCCACACATACACACTCACACACACCACTCACACCCACACACACACACACCACTCACACACACACGCACGCACCTCCCCTCCCCCCCCCCCCTCACACCCACACACACATACACACACAGAGATATATCGTCACTGCTCTGTCTGCTTTTCTGTACTTGTGTTTGTTTGGTTCTCGGTTTCCCCTGGCACCTGTCGCAACAACAGGGGCAACCGTTTCAACTCATCCCTTGTCTGCCGACATATCTACTCTACCCAGACCCGCCCACTTGAGGACATGTATTCAACAATCTGTCTCTTACGTAGTCCGGCTATCGTGGCTAATTGAAGTCTACTTTGTGCTTTGTATATGCGTCTTTTGCTCATCGTGTCGTTGTACACTCATTGTCACCCCAATCCTCCCTCTCCCATCCCGCTAATATTTGCCCGTTTGTGTAGTTCTCCTTCTAGTTGTATGCGTGTGTCATGTTTGTGACTGTTTTGCTGTGCAGGTTTTATCGCTTTTCTTTCTTTCTTTCTTTCTTTCTTTCTTTCTTTCTTTCTTTCTTTCTTTCTTTCTTTCTTTCTTTATTCCTTTCTTTTTTTCTTCCGTTCTTTCTTTCTTTCTTTATTGCTCTTCTCCTCTTTCTCCTCTCCCAAATCTTCTTCACTTTTGAGTATAAATCTCACTTATTTTGTTTTCCACAACACTTTCTTACTATCTGTCTCTCTCTCTCTGACACCATCTCTCTCTCTCTCTCTCTCTCTCTCTCTCTCTCTCTCTCTCTCTCACTTCGTCACATTCTGTCTTATCGTATCCTTCCTTCGTTTTCACGCTACCTTGTATATGCTATCTCTCTCTCTCTCTTTCTCTGATGCCTTCCATCGCGCTCTCAGTCATTCTGTCTCTCTCTCTCTCTCTCTATGTGTATATGTATATATATATATATATATATATATATATATATATATATATATATATATATATATATATATATATATATATATATATATATGTGTGTGTGTGTGTGTGTGTGTGTGTGTACACGTTTGTCTCATTGTATCGCCTACTGGCTTTCTCACTCCCTTATATCTGCAACTTTTCTGTCTCTCTATGTCTCTGTCTGTCTCTCAATGTCTCTTTCTCTGTCTCTGTCTGTCTGTCTGTCTGTCTGTCTGTCTGTCTCTCTCTCTCTCTCTCTCTCTCTCTCTCTCTCTCTCTCTCTGGCTGAATGTGTGTGTGTAAGTATCAGAAAACATAGCAGAGAAAGCATTGTAGCAACCAGATGGAAGACAGCTTCCAACCAGATGGCTTTAGTCAAGCAAAGGGAGGTCACCGCCAGGATATCTTTCCAGGCGTTAATTACATTTCTTAAGTCAGAACTACAAACAAGGGCGCATTAACCGGCCGCTGGAACTTGGAGGCCAGTCGCTGACATGGTTCCCAGGGAAACTCGATGTGCGTGTGCGCGCGTATCTGGGAAAGAGTGCGTTTTTTTTGTTTATGTAAATATTTCTATTGTCAGCGTACAGTGGCTGCAGAGGCAGCAGTACATAGGAGCTCAAGTATCTTGAGCAACTGCCGTAACTCTTTTAAGAGGAGGGGGGGGGGGCGGGGGTGGAGTAGAGAGAGCTATGACTGAGTGGCAACAGCAACCCGCTTTTCTTTAGCATTTTCTTGAAGTCTGTTCCTTCCTGTGTTTGTTCCGAGGTAGGGAAAACAAAAATAGACCCCCTGTCTCCCTGCGAAGCATGTCGTAAGCCTCAACTAATGGTGGGTTTCCTTTGAAGTAGGAGTGCATCTGCCTGAGAAGCAGGGAGCCAAAAGGCATACAGATAAGCCAGATGTGTAAAACAGATGTGCACGCCACACTCAAGTTTTTGAACAGACTGAATTCCAGAAGTGGACGAAAAACCGTCCAAATTTACAGCCAGTGAACAAGGAGGAGGAGAAAAAGAGAAAGAAAAAAAGAAGAAGAAGAAGAAGAAGTAGAAGAAAGAAGAAGAAGAAGAAGAAGAAGAAGAAGAAGAAGAAGAAGAAGAAGAAGAAGAAGAAGAAGAAGAAGAAGAAGAAGAAGAAGAAGAAGAAGAAGAAGAAGAAGAAGAAGAAGAAGAAGAAGAAAAACAACAACAACCACGCAATGCTTAGAGTAACAGTATTGTAATCACCAACCGGCACTGGACTACAGTTATTTCGTTACCATTTTGTGGAGCCCTAATATAAGTGGGCCATATCGGCGACAGGGAAGAAGCAACATCAAGGAAACCGTCTAGAACAACACAACACAATGGAACCAAAGGAAACTATATTCGAGCTAATAATACTCAATAAAGATCGCAACTATAGGCATCAGCTAACAGCTGAAAAAGTCTGAACGAGATCGAATTATCTTTTTATTTTACAAGAAGCAAGCAAGCGTCTGTGGTTTAGGCACTGCCAACAGGCTTGGTAATGCCGGGTTCGATCCCGGCTGAGGACGATTTGTCTTGCGTCGGTTTTGATAGTGGTATCGAGAGCTGACTGTTCATGAAGCAATGGCAAACTACTAAACATAAAATTATTAGAAAAATCACAACAGCCAAAAAATACAGAGGTTGGTTGTGCAACGTCCTGTAAAGGATATGCAGCCATCTTTATGTTTATGCCTATTGTTTATGTTTATGCAAAGGATCAAGATCATGGCACACAAGTGTAACCCATATGTGCTTCGTTCTTCTTCTAATTCAAGCCTGAGTCTGAAGAATCTCAGCACAGTGCACGAACTCTGTTGCACCGGCGAGGATCATGGAATACTTTGGGTAGATTTTTAACTCAAAATTTTGCCCGGGCAGCGCCGTTGAGCTAATCTTTTCAATTTTCAACTGCCAAGGAATTTCTTTTACGTCCGCAACAATACACACGGGCGTCCGGTCTTACCACTCAGAGACCAGGTGAAATTACTAGAAATCCACGTGAAAAATCGCAACCTTCACTGGGGCTTGAACCCGGAACCTCTAGCACTCGAGACGGACACCATGCCTTGAGACAACGCAGCGCTCTCAGCCAACTTTATGTGGGTGTACGGGGTGTACGGAATTTGTACCTGTTTGATTCTCGTCCTTGAGATGTTGATCATGAGGACTACAATCATGGGTTGGAAACGTGGAAAGGGGGGGGGGGGAGAGAGAGAGAGAGAGAGAGAGAGAGAGAGACTTAAATGAAATAAAATAAAAAAAACCTTTGCCTTAGCGGGGTTCAAACTCGGGTCTACCGTATGAAAGCCCGACGATATAACCACTCAGACAGTCGCTTCTCACTTTGTATTTGTAAATTTGTGAGGTTGCAGTATTTCTAGTGCACTTTTATTATAATTTCTGTGTGACTTCTGCTAGCATTTGAGATTCCATCTAACACACACTCGCGCGCGCACACACGCACACATACACACACGCGCGCGCGCACAAGAAACTCCAAAGAATTAAAGAACACTGTACGCATTATCATCTCTCCTTGTCTTCTCCGCTGCAAACCGCGGCTGTGAAAATCTTCAAAGATGGCAAATAGATCTGGGAAAGCCGGAATTTCATTAACCGCTATTAGTTCCGGTTTACTGTTTCGTTAGAAGCAACAGACGGCGGGCAGGTCGAGATGGCGGTACCTCTCTATTCTTCCCGTGACTGCAGGAGTCTGTGCTTGCAACCAGGGGTGCTGACTGCAAGAAAATCACGGGGGGGGGGGGGGCGTCCTCAGTCCCTTATAATTTACATTTGGGTTTCACGAAACCTAAGTCTTTTATTATTATTATTATTATTATTATTATTATTATTATTATTTTTATTATTATTATTATTATTATTATTATTATGTTATGACTGGTAGATTTATTTAATAATACAATTTCTCATCAACATTCGACTATTACGACTTACAACTATTCGCACTTACGTCCACAAAAATAGTAAATAAAGAAACATGATTAAATGGTGTGGTTCAAACGTTACCTGAACGAATGCACTGTAAGTACATAGTATGTGTTTCTCACATTAGGTACAATAATTATATGTATTTTTTTTTAAACCCTCTTTGAATGAAAAGTGCTGAAAAATATAACCTCAACTTATGGCCTGTTCGACTGACGACCTGGGTTAGAGCGGAACTGGGTCCTAAGTCGAGGAGACCTTGTATATTTAAGGTTTTGAACAACGGAGCGACATCATGGCACACGGGTAGTAAAGCACGAGTGCTTAGTTTTTCATCTAATTCTAGTCTGGGTCCGAAGAAGCTCGGCACAAGCTCTAAAGCACCAGCGAGGATCCTGATAGATTTTTAACTCCACATTTTGTCCGGGCAGCGCCTTTAGTCTACTCTTCTTGATTTCCAACTGCCAAGGGATTTTTTACGTGCGCAACAATGCACACGGGCGTCCGCTTTCACCACCTAGAGACCGGGGAAATTACTAGAAATGCAAGTCCACGTGAAAAAAAAAAATCCACGCCCTTACTGGGGATTGAACCCGGAACCTCTAGCACTCGAGGCGGACACCGTGCCTGGAGATCACGCACCCTCTTGTAAATTTTAAATAATATCAAATGTAAAGACAAATACTTAACACGAGAACGTCTGTAAGTTGTTAGAGAAACTATTCCACCCTTCGCTCATTTTCAGGACCCTATAGTCCCTAACAAAAACTAGGCTGGGCTCGCTCAGGGTGCCAGAGCCCCGTGGTTCCGGCATCAGACCTTGAGATGTGCTGCAGACTTTTCTTGTAGGTCTGTGTCCACTAGTTGGTCTGCATACTTTTCAGGTAGGATTGGTCTCATGTTTCTTGGCTATAACAGCGCTGTTGTGAAGATTGATCAACAGCCTTGTTGGTTCACATGTGGTTGGTTGTTACCTTCCGCTAGCTAGGTCCGTGGTTTTTTGGCTTAGAGGGACATATTTGGTCAAAGCGACACATTTGGTTTCTTCTTCTTTTTCTTCTTCTTCTTCTCCTCCCTTTTCTTATTTTCTCTTCTTTTTCTTTGTTTACGTCCACGGGCTGTAAATGCGGCGGAAAGTTCTGATTGTTCTTCCCCTTGTGGACTTTAGTCCTGTTCCAGAATTTTGAGCCTTGAGTGCATACCTGCGTTTACAGATCTGGCTCATTTCTATGCACACGGTTGGATCTTCGCGGCTCAGCAAATTCACTGCGACCTAAAAGAAAACACCCCTAATTATGCGCGTTTTATGGGGCAGTGTGTCAGTTTTTTGTTCTTCTCTGCAATGGGTTCCCTCAACCCATACAAGGCCGTTTGGTTTTACTCCAGTTATCTGGTAACTTTAATTTTCGGGCTATGGGTAAGGGCCCTTTTTGGGGGGTCGAACGACCCTTTTACATGGGTCGCCAAAGACCATCTCCCCAAAAAAAAAAAAATTCATTGAAGTTATGAAGTAGCTTAAAAAATGATTGTATGGTTGGGGGTCACCAAAACATGAGGAACTGTATTAAAGGGTCACGGCATTAGGAAGACTGATAACCACTGCTCTAATCTTTGTCTCTAAAGGCTAGCTTTATCGGACTACGGTTCTTCTGTAAAAGACTTAAATCTCCGCTTGTATATCACACAAAGAAAGTATATACGCAATGTGTCAGTCTTTCGCACTTATCCAATTCGGCTGGGTGCCGAATCCACTACCCTAGTTTCAGAAGGAGTGTACTTTCCTCGTGTTCTGGAGAGACTGGAGATAAAACCAGAGCTGGTGAAAGCGGAGGGCGGCAGACAATTGAAAGACTTTAGAGCTGGAGAAAGAGGATTGTGGCAGACAATTGAAAGACTTTACTAGAGCTGGTGAAAGAGGAGGGCGGCAGACAATTGAAAGACTTCAAAGATAGTGAAAGTGAAGGGCGGCAGACAATAGAAAGACTTCAGATCTGGTGAAAAATGAGGGCGGCTGACAATTGAAAGACTTTATAGCTGGTAAAAGAGAAGGGCGGCAGACAATTGAAAGACTTCTACCACATCAGAAGCCGTGGTATTTAAAAAAAAAAACGTTACTAGTTGCACGAAGCTGATAACAGACGATGTAGATGTAGACACTGTTACAGATAGTATCACGTATAAACACGTGAATAGATGATTACAGTGTAGAGATAATTGTGCGGGGGAAGAAACCAGAATATCTGGTCCATACTCTACTACACTAAGAGTACAGGTAACAAAACATAAATATTCAAATGCTGAATTAATTGAAGATGACCGGCCTATGGATCACGCAGACATTGTCATTGCACTTAGAGAGAAAGGACGTTCTGAGGATTTTATAAGCAAAGTATCCACATCGCTGCTAAGAATACGCGAACTGGGAGTAAACATCGGCACAGCCAAGCATAAGAAGCACACTGGATGCACACGAAGTCTTGTTAACCAACATAGGACTGGTACTATTAACCGAACGACGCTGATGAATATGTTGAGAGGGGAATCTGAGCGCCTATTGATGTGTCTGGGGTGCTGTAAAGATAATCATAACTCATATTCAAATTGCAACTGGTACCAATGGGAGCTCTACGCAGACTGCTGAATAATGCCTCGTCACTCCTAGCTGTACCATGTTCTCCAGACTGTAATGATCATTTCCAGCTTCCGCAATGTGCCAGTTCCAAATTTCAACTAACTCAAGAGGGGGTAACAGCCTTTTGTTTCAAACGTGCAACAAAGTGCGTCTTTTCCGCGGGGAAGAAATCGCCTGATGCATACACCAGGCCGCCATTGTTAGCCAACTGCGGGCGATGATGAGATCAACAGTGGCGCCAGCTGCAAGTGTAAGCTAAGCAGCGACATGTCAGCTTCTCTGATTTCTGCTAGGGAGAGTCTGTGCGCTGTGCTGCCCCATGTACCGGGGGAAACCCGAGGCAGTAAATATTTTAGCCAGTCGCTCGGAGCAATCTGGATACTCTAGGAGCAGATGGCAGCTCCACGGGAGGTAGGGAAGATGTGGCGGTGGGGAGTGGAGTCTGTCTGCCAGTTGGCACGATGTATCAAGAGATTTGTAACCTGTTTCGGCTTGGACACTGAACGTGGCGGTGAAATAGCCATTGGACACCATAATTTTGAAAGTCAGCGTCATCATCGCCATCTTCACCACCACCACCACCACCACCAACATATCGTGTGCGCTGTTGGGTTGCAAGAGGGCTAATGCTGCTCCCAGTCAGGAGTGCCAGAAGCAAGGGTTGGGAGCCTTAGTTTAAAGCCCCCCCCCCCCAAAAAAAAAATAATAATTGTCATAATCATTGATGAAAACAGATGATCAGACCAACAGCAAGAGGACGGCCACAAAACTATGGATCGACAACATTAAAGACACTGTACACCTTTACTATTTATGCTGTTTACCTAACACGGCATGACAATAGCCAGTGGCAGCCAGCGTACACTGGATCGCAAATTATTCCTCCCCACGTCGCTAAAAGCAGAGGTGGTTTAGGATGACGCCGATGAAAACAAGTGAACGGGGAGAAGGAGGGACCGCGCTATGGACCCCTACATTAGCCATACATAGAAGTTCCCCATGCAAGTAGTTGCTACTTTTATGTTAACCAGATGTCCATCTATCAAGGTATATATATACTTACAACCTAGTAGCGTTTGACCTCTTTGTCATGCAACTGTCAAAAATTCTGCTGGACGGTGCCGTCGACCACGCCCATAGTGTTGCCGTCGACCACGCCCATGGTCGTTGCTGGGAAATGTTCAGAGAGGTAAAGCTGGTCGCTGGAATATCAGCCACATGGCTAACACTATGCTGACTGAATTGTTATGATGGTGGCGATGAACAGACTCACTGTTGAATGCGACTATTTCTGTGGTTTGCTCTTTGTTTAGGTTTGCTGAAATCGGATATGAAAAGTGCAGATATCGCCATTTTAAAGTCGGGCACATTAGAAAAAAAAAGAAGGAGAAGAAGAAAAAAAAAAGAAGAATGAGGCCACCAGCATATACCAGGTACAAAAATACTGCGTTTTGCAAGAAAAGGGTCTAGAGAGAATTATCACGACTGGTAGAAGACTGCATTAGTGTAGCCGGTATAGTAGATAACTGTAGTAGTAAAGTGACACGGAAGACAATCCACGGTTGAATATATTGAGAAAACGGGAGGTCAGGAGCAGCGTGATGGCCCACGCAACCTAGACTAGCACATTATGAGTTCAAGTTTAATCCCCCTCGATTTCAAGAGCCTGCCTTTATTAGCTCTCTACTCGTCCACTAAGCTCCACTCCCACTTCACGTGTACATCATGATAACATCCCCGGCCAGAGCCTCGCGAAGACAATGCCACACAAAGACAGGAGAAGTGGAGCTCTTCAGTGTGTCTTATAAATATACAATTATCTCTAAAAGACACCAGGGGCTGCCAGATATCCATTGTGGCAGATTCATGGTCGGTGGCGCAGATTGTTGTCTGCTCGCAGACCTTTTGTCTGTTCCCATCCTCCAGCGCAGACACAGACCTAGAGAGGGGCCGCGCGCAATCCTGCCCGGCTTCCTGCCCAGTAGCTTCATGTGCTAGACTAGACACGGCTTCTCTTCCGGTTAACCAACGTCTGCTCCGTGAGTTCGGCTACTATAGAAAGGTACCGGGGGCAGAGAGTGACACTGGCTGGTATGTGGTAGTTGGTTTATGTTGGAGACCTTTCTAGTTAATGACTCTGTACAGTTGACCCCACTTGTGTTCGGAGGAACACTGGCCTGTTGGTCCAGGGGGCGGTTGTCATGGTTTCTGGCTTGTGTGAGGTTGGGAAGTTCGCTGCTGCTTCTGTATACGGTAGTTAGTCTCCTGTTTGTATGTCCGGTTGTCCGTGTATCTGTCGATATGTCTAGCTGTTTGTCTATACACACCACACTTTATCTATCTATCTATCTATCTATCTATCTATCTATCTATCTATCTATCTATCTATCTATCTATCTATCTATCTATCTATCTATCTATCTATCTATCTATCTATCTATCTATCTATCTATCTATCTATCTATCTATCTATCTATCTATCTATCTATCTATCTATCTATCTATCTGTCTGTCTGTCTGTCTGTCTGTCTGTCTGTCTGTCTGTCTGTCTGTCTGTCTGTCTGTCTGTCTGTCTGTCTGTCTGTCTGTCTGTCCTGTCTGTCTGTCTGTTATGTCTGTCTGTCTGTCTGTCTGCATGTCTGTCTGCATGTGCTGTCTGCATGTATGTCCTGCCTGCCTGACTGCCTGCTGTCCTGTCCTGTCCTGTCTGTCTGTCTGTCTGTCTGTCTGTCTGTCTGTCTGTCTGTCTATGTGTCTGTCTGTCTGCCTATGTGTCTGTCTGCCTGCCTGTCTGTATGTCTGTCTATATGTCTGTCTATGTGTCTGTCTGTCTATGTGTCTGTCTGTCTGTCTGCCTATGTGTCTGTCTGTCTGCCTGCCTGCCTGTCTGTCTGCCTGTCTGTATGTCTGTCTGTACACACTAGTAAGTTACTTTTTTACCCATCTGCATGTGATTCATTATTCCAAGGACCGCGGTCTACGGAGAGTCATGAGCGCTGACGCCGGCTGGTAGGGCATATGATGATGATGATGATGATGATGTGTTTGTGGTCTCAGAGACTTGTTTCATCTTTACACCAATCCCATCCCCAAGGCCTCATATTCTACCCCACATACACATACAAAAACGTATCTGAATATTCATACACAGATTACCGAAAGAATAACGGCATTTTGACGCCATCTTTGTTCCCCCTTCAGTGATAGCCAACCAGTCTTTGTTGCGTGCCATTTGTTCGCGTCAGGAATTCTCTCTCCCGCTTTGACTTATGGCTCATTTGACCACGGCGTATCTGGCATACGTTAGGTTATTAAGATTACAGGTATCGGGAACAGTGCTGCCAGCTTGGCATGACAATCGCTCTTCTCTGACTTTTCTCTGGCTCCACTCGATTCTAGCTGGTTTGGCTGGGCGGGCGGAGCGGCTTCAGAGGGTGCCCTCTCCTAGCTACTGTTCCACTTAGCTTCTGGTTGATAACACCTATGGTCGTATTGTTCCCGGTTATCGGGGCTATCTGGGCATGCAAAGACAATGAATCGCGAGAAAGAGCAGGTTCCAGGCTCAGCGGAAAGCGTAGTACGGCGAGACGAGAAGTTCCCAGATTAGGAGGCTGAATCAGGAGAGATGCCATCTGATTTATCCGTAAGATAAGATGGTTTCTAGGCTGTATTTATCTCTGCTTAATGAGAGGATAATGGAAGTATGGGCTGTGGGGGAACTCTGGAGGGTGGCTAGAAAAATAACGGGGCTCCTTGTGTGTATTAATGAGCTTTTATTTAGAATTTATGTTGCTATCAGCTCGTTGTTTGTGCTGCGTTCTTTGATTATACAACAGGCTCTTTCTGTGTTTTGTTTTCGGTATCTGCCCGCGTTTTGTGAGACAGTTTGGCGTTTAACATATTCACGTTCTTAGGGCTCTCCATGGCGAAGTGGTCAAGCCGTTTGTCTCGCGCTCTAAAGGTCGTGGGTTCGTTTCACTGCTGCGCCGTTCAGTTCACGAGTGCAATTTTTACGGAGATCCTTGGTGATCGTAGGTGGAGCTACGGCGTTCGTGCTCTGTGTGGCACTCATGGCAGGCGGCTAGCCGTTCTGCGAAGAAAGACCGAGCCATATGGGATAAAAGCCGCTGCAATGAATTATATCATCTCGACTTTAACCTTTAATATTCATGTTCTTGTAGTTATTATTATTCATTTTGTGTGTATAGGTAACGGTGGCATTGTTCTTGTTTCGCTTTTTACTCTAGCTGTACTTTTTTAAAACTCTTCTTACTTCTCAGCGCTATTAATGTATGTAAAGGTCATCGTGACTTTGTGGGTAAGCGGTTTGTCTCAGTGGTCGTTTCATGGTCTGTGTCGGTCCGCTAACAAATACATTTATGTGGAGATAGTCCCCGAAGCTTCAGAGTTCGAGCATGTCAGTAAATTGTACCCCACCAAGACATCACACAGCGATAAACACCCGGTGACACAAAAATGCCACTGTGTGGATGAGGATCACCCATGGAGTGACCCAGAAACCGCGTTCAACCGTCGGGCTATATTGCGGTCCCCTGGCAATAGAAAGGGTGGGAGTTCGAGTATTGTGCGTCTAGTCATTCTGCGAACCGTGTGGTATATAACCGAGTGCGATGAGATTCATTCTCTCGAGTTTTAAACACTGTCACATATCACTCCTGTCGTGTGCCTGATTTAAGGATTTCTCCTTATGAACCAACAGCACTCTGAAAAAATTATGTTGAGTCGTTGGCTCGTATTGGTCTAAGGGATGGCCCGTGGCCAATATACGCTCAACTTATTTCAGGAGTAGGGCAACTCAAGTATTGGCACTACAAAATATATAATATTCCTAGGCACACTTGGCTGGACACCCCCACTACTATAAAAAGATAGCCCCCAGGTTATGATAGTTTACATGTTAACACAGATAACAATCATTTTTACTCACACAAACATCAAAGCTAGACGGTTAGAATGGTGAAATAGGGACACCCAAGTCAGCCATGAAAATGTATGCATGTAATCAGTACAATATATACATAAAATAGTGAATAGATAAACCAGATCTCAGTGGATGGAGCTTAGTACACAATGTCACGACCCAGATATTGAAGCAGCCAGATTGCCTTGAGATGTACATGAGTTCATCACTGGAATCTCGCGGAGCTGTGGGAAGAGAGCATGATGATGATTAAACAATCACTTAGCCCAGTTCGTAGGTCGATGCTCCCCTCAGTCCAAAGTGATTCGACTGTAGTTGACTCAGGTATCTCTGCCTCTATTTGATCTGGTACCCGTTGATTTCCTCACTATCGAGGACACAGAAACTGCATAGGGACTCAACAAGTCTCTCTCACAGGTCAGGTCACAAAAACTGTCTCAGAGCCCAACCAAGCTCTTGAAGACTGGTTCACTAGATGAATGACACAACGTCTGCAAATGTTCACTCGTCCTGGAGCTCACAAATACGCTCTTGCCATGTTGAGGTAGTGGCATTCAGGGTAGGACATGGTTATGCTTGGTGCATAGAATGGTATGGGTTGGTGGTTGTTGGCTGGACTGTGATTCGTCTGCCTGATCTCTGCAGAGGTCTCATCCCAAGCTTAGGAAATCTTCCAAGTTAGAATTGGAACTATGAATGCACCAAATTCTACTAAGACTGGATACACGTCTTGACACTTTGGGATCAGGCGAAAGAATGGCGTTCTCAAATTCAAACCCGCGTCACTAGGAAAGAAGTTCCTTGTATTCATGAACAAGGAGTAAACAGGTTTCCAGGAATTTTCAAATAAACTATTAAAATTACCCAATCTACAGTTGCAAGTTTGAAAATGAAGATATATCAAAGCAACTAGAGCGTCCAGAAATTACTATTTTACCAGATAAAGGTATAGATCAATATAAGGGACTATATACCTTTTCGGACGGGTCTAAGTTTGAAATCTTGCTGAGCGCGAGGGATATCAAGTCCCGACTCGTCCACTATGTATGGTGGCTGTTCAACTCATGACAAACACTCCTTCTCTTCTTTTCTTTTCTCAGTCAGCATAATCTTCTTCAGGATCGAGCCGACTCGTTTTTGCTAGAAATTGCTTGTCTCTATCAGTTTCACACCTGCTTCTCCAAGCTGTGTTTTCCTTGTATTTCTGTCTTTCCTCCACTCAGTTATCTCCCTCCCTTTACCCTTACACTGTCTTCTATTTCCCTCTCGCCGCCCATCGGATACTCTATTATGATATTACTGTATAATTCATATATGTTTGTTCGCATTTGTTAATACTTCTTTCTTTGCTTGCCCGACGTTCAGCCCCCACCAGAACTGCACAACGACCAACAAACACCCGATGGCATAAAGTGCCACCATTCGGATAAGAATCACACGGCACAAGTCTCAGAAACCCTGTTCAACTGCTAGATTATATTAGGAACCGCTACTACAGCCGGGGGTGGAGTTTTCAAATAACAAATACAATTTGCTTCCCAAACGGGGGCGAAGTTATGATTCTTTTGTTAGCATTATTATTTTGTCATTACCGCGATCTGTTTAGTGCATTAGAGGTTATAATCTGCCACTATTGATGTCTGCTCTAGTGCAAGTTTTGTGACTATTATTACCCCATATAACCTAATTAGCTCTTATGTTGTCAGTATCACGGACTTCTGTAGTTTTTTGCTCGCTGCAATATCTCTACTATCGTTTCCTACTGTACTTTTGTTAGTGCACATTTGATTATGATATCTTATGCGCTGCGATTCTATTTTTCCACCGGTGATCGCATATCTCCATCTTTAGTGCTTATCTCCCCTATTTAAAGGGAAGCAAATCGGTGGTGTATTGTATCAGAGTTTTCTCCCCTGCGTTAAGGTGATACTGTTTTTGTTTCATTAAAATTTCCATTAAGTGTTCGTCTCCCCCGTCTTTTGTGCACTAGCTGCAGTGACACGGCCGTTGGGGGCAGATGAGAGAGCGGTTTTTGGGGTCTGGGGTTGAGGCGAGCTTATTTGTTCAGAGCAGTGATTTCGCAACCTTCTTCAGTGACGGTGCCATACTCAAAGTCGAGTTTGTCTTTTTTCGAAATCTCCCTCGATCACGTGCCAAAGACAAGACCGGCATACTTGTATCAACTGTGTATCCGGCCAACCGACATGGTACTTGTCTCTGGGCTTTGGGTTTTTAGTTCCCATCAATCGGATGTCGTCTTCACATTCATGGAGATGAGTAGAAACGGCAGCAGCGAAGGAAGAACAATGAGGAGAAATAGGAGAAGCAAACAATTATTGGATCAGGGGAGAAGAAGCAAAAGATGAAGCGATAGAAGCAACAGTGGCTAAAGAGGAAGAACAACAACAACAATAAAATGATCGCGACGACGACATTGGTAACTGTGATGATGACAATGAGCGACTGTTGGGACTTTATTTTCAAAGAGTCACAAATTGGGTTCGCAGACCAATTTTACATTCTACCCTCCCAAACATTCGTCTTTCACACAGCAGTTGTATTTTGTCTTCGAAGCATAATATGCTGTATAGTAATATACATAAAATGACTGCCAAGTTTAAAAAAAAAAACAATACATCAAATATACACGAGGAGGAGAAGAAGAAGAAGAAGAAGAAGAAGAAGAAGAAGAAGAAGAAGAAGAAGAAGAAGAGAAGAAGAAGAAGAAGAACAGAAAGAAGAAGAAGAAGAAAAAGTGGAAGAAACAAGAAGTAGAAGAAGAAGGGGACTGGCAAAACTGGAAACAAAAGGCTCTAGGATGTATAAGGCGATCGGCGCTACACGTCATAGACTAGGAACCCAAGAAGAATCCCCGCAGCGAGAGCGACTCTGAGTTGCCTGCTTGGCACCAGCTGTAAGTATTTAAGTACATAAACTAATGAACGGACGGACAGGCTGTGCCAATCTGGTAAAGCGGAACGAGGCAGCGCGTGAGTCGCCGGATGCGCATCCTCGGCAGAACGCTGCTCTCCGTTCCCCCCGCGAGCACTGTAGGGTCCGAGAAGAACTCACTCGCTGTCTTCTGCAGGCACTGTACGTAGTTGCGCTCTTCTGTTCATTCGGGGATCTGTGAGTAAGATGTCAAAGGTAGGACCAGAAGCTACTGACTGTATATTATGTGTGACTTCTTTCTCCCGGTGTAACTGTGCGGGTGGACTGCTGGAATTTACGGAATAAAATGGTAGATATTGTGCTTTAATACAGTGCAAATTTCTTTTACACAGAAGGTCAAATTAATATTGTTCCTTTTAAGCGATTTCGTGCACTGAGCTTAGATTGTTTGGACTCAGGCTTGATTTAGAAGTAGAACGGAAAACTTATAGGTTACTAATCGTGTGCCATGATGTTGATCCATTGTTTAAATCATAAGCCATTTCATTTAAGTGGTGGAATAAGTTTTATAAATATAAGGACTAGCTTGTTTTGTGAAGTTTCGCTTTTGCCCACATATGTGTGTTTGCGTGTGAGTACGCGTGTACATGTAAGACTGTACAAGTTCTAGTTGCTCGTCCACCCCTGGACTTTTTTGGGGTCTAAACTTGATTGTTTCGCGCGCGCATCCGTTTTACTTGTCTTATTTGTATGCAGAACGCTGGTTCCTTGCCACTCAGACACATCAACTCAGGCAGAAACAGCATAATTCGTTGCCTCCTACGACATTCTTGTTGGGGACTGTGGGTATATTTGTCTGTTTTCCGACAATAAGACCACAGAACCCACACGGGGATTGTTTCTGGGGGGGGGGGGGGATGTCAGGGTAGTAATTAGTAAAGAACTTATTTTCAGGCCACTTGCAAGTCGGGCCTATATGATTCTTGGCTTGTATTTTAAAGAGCGATCCACACAAACTGGACGATGTGCTCACCGTCACATCGCCGTCTTTACTTCCATGGACACTCCCTGATACATATTTGATCTTGGGTCGATCGACGGAAGTCCACTTCAATGCGAGTTTGAACCCTTGACCTTAGGAACAGCCAGTGAATGTCTAGTCACTACGCTACTGTTGGTCATTAAAAGTTTTCCATCCTTTTCGTACCCTCAGTCGTATTGAGTATATAGGGCTAGACCTATATTTTATAGACCAATCGGCACTCCGCGTGTGTTGTGGTGAACATCACGCCAGATGCTTTTGCTTCCCTGGACTGTACCTGGTACCTTTTTAAGACTGGATCGACCGGGAAGCCAAGGTCATTTATGGAGAAAAGAAAAAGTCCGGTTCCGTTAGGGCGTGAACTCATGACCTTCATATCTGAAAGCGAGCGTCTGCTGTTGTTCGTCCAACACAAGTAATGATGACCAGTCCTTTCATCCAGTGATGACTGGGTTATGTTTTGTGAGTGAAATTTCTAGCTCATGAAGTTCTTGAGCAGTGTGGACAGGAAATTTAAGCCGCATCTCTCTGGTGATTTGCTTTAGTGTCTTTCCTGGCCGGTCATTTCTGAACTTCTGCTGCAGTTATAGCAGCTTCATGGGCCACAGCTCCTTGATGAAGAGAGGAGCGCCAGGATGAGAGGTTTGCAGCGACTTCCCAGGTTTTAAGGTCAATACAGAAGTCTTTCTGCGATGTCTTGAAACGTTTTTTATAACCTCTTTGAGAGCGTTTACCTATCTAACGTCTAGCCACTACACCACGACCGCTCCTGCTACGCTACTGTGCTCCTATATATTAGTGTATCATCGTAAACAATATATCCGCATAATGACGCGTGTCTTTGGGTCAGCAGTTGCTGTTGACTGATCAGTTCCTTCCACGTCCGTCGGTCAGTTAGATACCATTGACTTGATCATTCCATGAATGATGCTTTCCCACACAGCAGAATGATGTTTCCGGATCTGTCTTGGTCTGCCCTTTCTCCCCCTCCACATTACAGAGCTCTGTAATATCATTTTAGAGAGGCCGGTCGATTTTGCTGCCTGTCCGTACCATGCCTTTTCCCGCGCCATGTCTTTTCCGCGCCATGGCTTTTTCCGCATCTTGTCTTTTCCGCGCAATGCCTTTTCCGCACAATGCCTTTTCCGCTTCTTGCCTAAGCCGCCCTTTTCCTGGTGTTGACGTTCACAGCTGTCAATAGGTTGAGTAGTGATTAGACATTTGTCGTCCGTTGAGATGTGGATTCCGTCTGATGCGCCAAGGATATTTAGGAAACATTGGCGCAGCTTGGGTATCACAGGTAGGGCAGATGCCATGGGGGCGCCATATGAAGAGGGCGCCAGCAATTTCGGTGGCAGCGTCTTAGATGGATGGAGATACCACACGGAGTTTCATTTAGTTTGAAAAGATTAGTACCACCCTACCAGATATAAAACCGCTCACACTTGATCAGCACCGCTGCGTTCCACAGTTTGGATAGATACAAATAATACTTGATGTGATAGTATCCTAATAGACATTTGCTCCCAGGTCGACCCAGCCTTGAGTGGCTACCAGATGCAGTCGTGGGAAGTAAAGGCGGTCGGCATGATGCTGACCACATTACCCATCTCGTGCCGCTGGTCTATAATATATAGGTCTCGCCCTATATACCCAATACACCTGAAAGGCGTGGAAAAGAGTCCTTTGTTTGTATCCTCAATAGCCAGTATAATTTGTTTGAGTATTTATGCTATCATAGTCGTTCTTTTTAAAAATATACAATCACCTTATGCTCTACTATAAAAGGAAAAGTCGGGAGATGTGAACCAGCGTCATTGCACACGGTTATAAACCATAAGTCCTCTGCCACCAGTACGGACAACTGACAAAAAAAAAACTGTCCGCCTGTGTCGCCGTCCGCACGTAATTCCGAAGCTACAGCGACGTTCCTCCATTCACCCCAAAGTGTCAGCTCTGGTACCCATTTCCTAGAGGCTGGGTGAACCCCGGGAACCGTCCGGTTGCGTTCATCGACCGGGTCTGCAGCGAGTCGCAGTTGGATTTGAAAGCGAGCCTCCTATCGACTGCGCTAAAGCGGCTCTACTATTTTATTAGCGATGGGTAATCGAAACTAAAATTGACAAGAAAATAATTCTAAAGGACCCCTTTCCACGCCTTGAGGCGTATAGGGCACATGGGGCTAGACCTATATTTTTGTAGACCAATCGCCACAAGATGGGTGATTTGGTCAGCATCACGCCGGCCGCCTTAACCTCCTGGGACTGCACCCGGTACCCACTCAAGGCTGGGTCGACCTGGAAGCCAAGGTCATTTTTGAAAATCGTCCGGCTCCGCCAGCGAACCCACGACCTTCCGATCCGCGGCGAGCGTCTAGTCGCTCGACCACGGCGTCTCCCTCGTTTCACACAGCCGTATCTAAAATGTAGTTCTCCAAGCAGTCTTATTTTACTGTTATATGAGTTTAAAATCTTCATAATACTTGTTGCGGCAGATCTGTCGAGTCATCCTCTAGCAGAGTTGGGAGCGCTGTCGAACTAATGATCAGGATATCCATGGTCGATAACAAACTTATAAAGTAGAGTAATGTAACAGTTGACTGAAAACTAATTTATTGAGAATAGATTTATTTAAAAACTGGAAGGATATAATTAATGAAGAATACATTATTGTAACAATTAATTGAGACATAATTTATAGAGAATATATTAATTTAAAAATTAGTAGGCCATATCGTATATATATATATATATATATATATATATATATATATATATATATATATATATATATATATATATATATATATATAAACACTTGACTGAAACATTAATTATAGAGAACGTATTAATTGAAAATTAGTGGACCATAATTTTTAAAGAACAGATTAATGTTAGATTTGAAAAAAAAGGGGTTAGGATGTTTATAAAGGGAAACTAACTCAAGTCGGAGTCTGAAGAATCTTGGCTGGATATGAGTCACTAGGTTATGAACTAATACATGACAAGGCAGATGTGGTCAAGGCCCTTTAAGAAGAAGCAACGGAATTATTAGAGAAACAAGATTATTATAGCCTAGAGAGAATAAGGCACCTGGGTGATTAGGGTGTAAATAGGGTGTCTAGCCGGCTTACTAAACTCAAAGGAATGGCAAAACGGACAAATAACCAGATTGCGACCGGCACCATCAGTATTGGAACTCTGCGCTGGCTGCTGAAGATGAGGACGGAGCACGCATGGGAATGCCATGAGTGCTGTGACGTCAATTCTTGACTCAACTCAACTCATTAAATCTATAAACTTGCACGGATTCTCCATTTTGGTATTTCTTTCTTTTTGATGAGGATGTAATTCCCGTTTTCTTACAATTCAATTGCAAGCCTAGTTTCCCACTGTGAACTGATACTGCATCCACTAAACAGCTCTTCTTCGTTGTCTGCAATTAATACCGTATCATCTGCACATCTTGTACTGTTTTCAGATGCCGCATGTTTTCACTACACAAGGAAGAAAGATCGCAGGATTCACACCCATATGTTAAAACTAGCTCCATATAGCATGCCATAATTGTTTTTTAAAATAATCTCCAGTGTCATGGATATATTGCATAAAATGTTCTTCATTTTATAAAACGCATTTTTGGTCGGTCGTATTCTGTTCTGTATCTCTGTAAAACATCTTCCGTCGGATGTTATCCATGTGACTAGATACTTAAATTTCTGTACTTGTCCTAAGATAACACCTTTACCTTTTTTTACGCTAAGGCACTATACTTTTCTTTGATATTACAGTTACTTCGGTCTTCACATTGTTTAAACTGAGGCCAATTTTATCATTTTCTACCACTATCGTCTTTTTCTGCTTCTTCTTCTCTTCCTTCCACCTTGTACCTCAGCGAAGTGTCGCTTGAGATGTAACATTCGTTGATGAGCTCTGCCGAGAGCACTATTAAGATTGATGTTCATTTCTGTAAGGCTCTTCTTAATGCCATCGCTCCATATTTTCCGAGGTCTTCCACTCGCTCTATACCCGTTGTAACGTTTTAGTGTGGCTCGCTGTGACAGATAGTAACAGGGCATTCTCGTTAGGTGTCCAAACCGCTTCATTTGTTGTTCTTTGATGACCTGTAAGACTGGCTTTATTCCTAGCATTCGTCTGATTTCATGATTTAGTATTCTGTCTTTTTTACCACTAGCGCATCCCTCAATTCCTGTAGTTATGTTTGACTTGTGGCTATCAAAACGGTGTCATCAACATAATAAAGGTTGTTTATGTTATGTCTGCCAGCCACAATTCCTGGCATATCCGTGACAGATCTCCTTATTTATTCACTGTATAATGAAAATAAATCATTATTATAATGAATTTATTATTAGTATTATCATTATTATAATAAATAATATATTATAATAAAAACACATCATTAATATACAAAGCTTTAATGTTAATCGTACAAAGTGCAATTACTAGATAGGCAACGGCCGCATTGTCAAATAGACAGTATAAAACACAAACATTTCATTTATTTTTTGAACGGCATGTGGTGAACTGATACGTGACAAGGCAGATGTGGTCAAGGCCCTTTGGGAAAAAGCAACGGAATCAGTAAAGAAATAAGATTATTATGGCCTGGAGAGAATGAGGCACCTGGGTGTAACCAGAGGGTCTGGCCGGCTCACTACACTCAGAGGAAAGGCCAGACGGACATATCACCAGATTGTGACCGGTACCATCAGTATTGGAACTCTGCGCTGGCTGCTGAAGATGAGGAAAGGGCATGCAAGGAAATGCCCCGAGTGCTGTGATGTCAATTCTTGACTCAACTCCACTTTTCAACGGCATTTGCACAGACATAAACCTGTGTTTTTTGTTAGCGTGTAAACAGAATGTGGTTATACAAAGTTTAATTTTCATGTCCGTGCATATCCGCATTTCCACATAACGCTGCAAAATATTATAAGCAAAAATAAGAAACTATCATAAAGGTACCCACGAAATGTTTTCAAGGCTGAGCTAACTGTTGAATCAGGGAGCTCTTCCATTGATACCTTTAACTTGTCTGTCTGTTGTGTCCAGTTACTACATCAGCCCACTCTCTCCCCAGGGGGCTGCGTGGTTTCGAGGCATGGTGTCCGCCTCGAATGCTAGAGGTTCCAGGTTCAATCCCCGGTAAGGGCTGGGATTTTTTTCCACGTGGACTTGAACTTCTAGAAATTCCCCCTGGTCTGTGGGTAGTGAGATCTGACACCCGTGTGCATTGCTGCGCACGTAACAAGAAAACAAAACAAAAAACCTCTAAAGATATTGTTTCTGAGAAGAATGCTGCAAAGAATGTCACGGAAAACGAAGCAGTCCTCATCGAGACAGATGAAAGTCGCAAACTTATTAAAACATTCGGACGTAGACAAGCAGTCGTTTTTGGAGGTGTTCTAAGAAAGGACTTACTCGAGAACCTGGCAACAACGGGCAAGATTGATGGGCGGAGGAAGGCAAAGAGATAGATACCTGATTCTGGTGATCGTTTGAGATGGCGAAACGTGACAACCTACGCGTACCGGTACGGCACGTGATGCTGCTGCTGCTGCTGCTGCTGGTGATGATGATGACGATGATGATGATGATATGAATCGTGGACAGTTAATAAATAATCCAGATAATTTCTTCTTCTTCTTCTTCTTCTTCTTCTTCTTCTTCTTCTTCTTCTTCTTCTTCTTCTTCTTCTTCTTCTTCTTCTTCTTCTTCTTCTTCTTCTTCTTCTTCTTCTTCTTCTTCTTCTTCTTCTTCTTCCTCTTCTTCTTCTTCTTCTTCTTCTTCTTCTTCTTCTTCTTCTTCTTCTTCTTCTTCTTCTTCTTCTTCTTCTTCTTCTTCTTCTTCACCATCTACTTCTTCGCGATACTCGGTTTTAGACTCTGACTGAAAGTTCTGGTTGTTCGTCCACTTTGGTTCTCATGCAGCTGTACTCCGACTTCAAAAGAAACACTCCTTGGTAGTCGACTTTTATGGCATGCTTGTTATGGAGGCAGAGGGTCTGTTCTTGTGTCTCTCACAACGGGAAACTGTAGATAAAATCGTCAACCTGTTTCTGTCTAAATGACACTTCAAACATATAAAGTTACAATTTATATGTAAATGACATTATATACAATAATGACATGTACCTATATTAACGACACTGTGTAAATAATGGTGAAATGATGAAATAATATGTTAATAACACTTTATGCATATACACTTTATATAGTTTTTACATTAGGGACACTTTGTTGACAAATAAATCTGTGTCTATGTTAAAAACATTTTGTAAATGTAAAACTGAAACATGATTCTTGTTAATAACGCTAGATAGTAGTTGTAATAGTAGTTGTTCGAACATATATGATTTACAAATTACTATATTAGTATATTAAAAGCAACACCTTTCCACGTCTTTAGGCGTATTGGGCATATAGGGCTAGACCTATATTTGATCGACTAATGGGCACTTGGTAAGTGATGTGATCAGCATAACGCCGGCCGCCTTCCCTTGCCAGGATTTACCTAGTACCCATTGAAGGCTGAGTCGACTTGGGAGCCAAGGCTATTTCTGAGAGTCCGGCTACATCAGGACCTGTGTCCATGACTTTCCTGTATCCATGACTTTCCTATCTTGGTACAACCCATTCACTAATGATACTATTTCTGTGTACTTGATACTATGAAAATATCCAACCGTATAAACTCCCCTTTGGTCGTCTTCACTAATCCAATACAGAAATACACAATTTGTTTTATCTCATCATCGTTGATCCAAGCATGTCATTCAGTGTGGTTCGGCCATGGCTTTTTCTGTTGTCTAGAGTTTCCTCTTAAATACCAAATTCTTTTCCTGTTTGCCTGCTTATGGGTAATTCTCTATTATATAGATAGTCTTATTACTTATTAAGGTTGTGAATTCAGTCCGTCATCCCCTTGTGGGGTGCAATTTTTCTTAATGTTGAAGCCTTACCCTAGCTGTTGCCGGGAGCCGTATTATAATGTAACAGTTGAACATGATTTCCAGGACCTCTCCACTGGTGATCCTCATCCGCATGGTGGCATTTTGTGTCGCCGGTTGTTTATCTCTCAGTGTGATGTCCTGGTGGGGTACAACTTATCTACTTACTTAGATGGTCTTGTATCCCGGCCCTGTCCGGACCTCGAACCACTGGAAGCTCCAAAAAAAAACTTACGGTTCAAAGTGGCTTACCAAAGTTTGCACATGTGTGCTTCTCATTCCTGAGGTGTAAATCGTGCGAACTACAATCTTAGACTGGACAAACTACAGCACCTAGATGGTCTTATAAGCTCCCAGCAGACGGAAGTAAAACAGATGGGGCACCCTCGAGGCCGTATAAATATTATATATAATAATACAAAAAAGACATGTATTTATTGGCACTCATCATTGTTAACATTGTTATAAATTATTTATCGAACTGGGTTTATCTGGGTAAAGATACGACGTCACAGCATTCAGGACAACCACATATTAGACCCCCCCCCCCTCCTCCATAGACAGCGAAAAGTCTGCATATTGATGGTAACAGTTTACCCGTTGTCATATGGTTAACTACTCGTCTTGCCTTCCCTCTAAGTCTCGAGTGGCGCCAACAGCCACTTCTCGCTGTATCATTCTCGCCTGGTGCGGATTTTTAGTGTCTTCCATTTCACACGATACCCTGTCCCACAGGTTTGAGATCACCTCTGCCTCGTGTAGTTGCAGTACACCCCCATATGAGGCCATACCAGCCAGCCTAGCTGCTTGCTCATTCCCAAACACACCTGAATGCCCCGACAAAATATATATCTGACTCTCACCACCGCCGACCTCTGGATTGATATAATCCATTCCATACTAAACAAATCTGACTCCGCCTTTCTGCGCATGCTTTAACAATCTGAAACTATTACAACATGAAAGCTGAGATTTCCCGCCCTTCCCCCACATATCCGAACGCCGCTGTTACCGCCTCAATCTCTACTACGAAATGAACGTTGCAGCTAGAAAACCCTCATCACTATACGACACAAAGTGACAATGATACAATTACAGACAAGAACACATGAAATATTTAGCTTCAAAGACAAATGAAGATGAAAGTAGATGCAGCTTTGTAAGCGATAATTAAGCAGTATAGATGTTAACTGTCAGAACATAGTAAACAACTATGATTGATAAGTAAATGACGCAATTTTTGTTTAAGTTGGTGACAAAATATATTCTTGTGAAGTTAGTGACAAAATATACTCTTGTGAAGTTAGTGACAAAATATACTCTTGTGAAGTTAGTGACAAAATATACTCTTGTGAAGTTAGTGACAAAATATATTCTTGTGAAGTTAGTGACAAAATATACTCTTGTGAAGTTAGTGACAAAATATACTCTTGTGAAGTTAGTGACAAAATATACTCTTGTGAAGTTAGTGACAAAATATACTCTTGTGAAGTTAGTGGCAAAATATACTCTTGTGAAGTTAGTGACAAAATATACTCTTGTGAAGTTAGTGACAAAATATACTCTTGTGAAGTTAGTGACAAAATATACTCTTGTGAAGTAGTGACAAAATATACTCTTGTGAAGTTAGTGGCAAAATATACTCTTGTGAAGTTAGTGACAAAATATACTCTTGTGAAGTTAGTGACAAAATATACTCTTGTGAAGTTAGTGACAAAATATACTCTTGTGAAGTTAGTGACAAAATATACTCTTGTGAAGTTAGTGACAAAATATACTCTTGTGAAGTTAGTGACAAAATATACTCTTGTGAAGTTAATGACACAACATACTTTTGTTGAGTTAATTACAAGATGGTTTTGCTTAGTTAATGACACAACATACTTTTGTTGAGTTAATTACAAGATGGTTTTGCTTAGTTAATGACACAACATACTTTTTGTTGTAATATTGACACAGTATGTTTATGTTAAGTTAGTGACAGAGGGTTTTATTAAGTAAATGACACAGTATGCTTTTGCTAAATTAATGAAACAAGATAACTGTGTCTGTTTTAAAAAACAAAAAAAAAATTTTTTTTTTTTCATTTAATGACAAGATATTTTTGTTATTAGTGACAAAATATTTTTGAAAAGTTTGGACACAAGATATTTTTTATACTTTAGTCACAAAATATATTTTTGATAAGTTAGTGACAAAACATATTTTTTACAAATTAGTGGCAAAACATATTTGTTTACAAATTAGTGACAAAACATATTTTTTTAAAAATTAGTGACAAAACATATTTTTGATAAGTTAGTGACAAAACATATTTTTTACAAATTAGTGACAAAACATTTTTGATAAATCAGTGATAAAAAATTATTTTTTACAAATTAGTGACAAAACATATTTTTTAGCAAATTAGTGACAAAACATATTTTTGATAAGTTAGTGTCAAAATATATTTTTTACAAATTAGTGGCAAAATATATTTTTTACAAATTAATGACAAAACATATTTTTTACAAATTAGTGACAAAACATATTTTTTACAAATTAGTGACAAAACATATTTTTTACAAATTAGTGACATTTTTTACAAATTAGTGACAAAACATTTTTTTTACAAATTAGTGACAAACATATTTTTTTACAAATTAGTGACAAAACATATTTTTGATAAGTTAGTAACAAAACATATTTTTTACAAATTAGTGACAAAACATATTTTTGATAAGTTGGTGACAAAACATATTTTTTACAAATTAGTGACAAAACATATTTTTTACAAATTAGTGACAAAACATATTTTTTACAAATTAGTGACAAAACATATTTTTTACAAATTAGTGACAAAACATATTTTTTATAAGTTAGTGACGAAGGAAGAGTCCCTGTCTGTGCCAGTGAGGCCTTAAGTTACACTGATATTATTATAGACTAACTGGCACTGGTAGAATGATGCAGTCAACAACACACCGGTGGCGTTTACTTCCCATGATTTTACTTATACCCTTTTTAGACTGGATCCCATTGTGGTGAGAACAATAAAGACCCACTGCCTGCCTGACAAGCATGTCATAAGAGTTAACTAATTAGGAGCTCCCTTCAAAGTCGGACTGCATTTGCCTGAGCGGCAAAACCAGTAATCGGCATGCAGATAAATCAGACCTGTGAAACGAATGCGCACGCAGCACTCAGTTTCTGGAACAGTACTCAAGTCCGCGGCGTAATGCTGACCACATTACCCACCGAGTGCCGATTGGTCTAACTAAAAATATGGGACGTTCTGCCCATATACCCGATGCGCCTTAGGCGTAATAAGGGATCTTTACTTTTTTACTTACTCAAATCCGGAGGTGGACGAACAACAAGAGTTTTCCGCTAGAGTTTACAGCCGGTGAACGCGAAGAAAAAGAAGAAGCTCTCTCATGACCTTATAATTGGGCTACCCGTAAAGGCTACACCAACCCCATGACAGTGCCGTGGGTATGGGGTCATGTCATTTGTTTGGTAGATTTTGAGTTCGGTGACAAGTTCGGGGCTCAGACTGGGTTGACAGGCAGGGGTTTTGTTGTAAACATATTTAGTTAGGTGAGAACTGTTTGATCCGGAGTGGGTAAGGTGAGAACTGCTTGTATAGAGGGGGTAAGGTGACAACTGCTTGTATAGAGGGGGTTAGGTGACAACTGCTTGTATAGAGAGGGTTAGGTGACAACTGCTTGTATCGAAGAGGTTAGGTGACAACTGCTTGTATAGAAGGGGTTAGGTGACAACTGCTTGTTAAGAGGGGGTAAGGTGAGAACTGCTTGTTAAGAGGTGGTAAGGTGAGAACTGCTTGTTAAGAGGGGGTAAGGTGACAACTGCTTGTTAAGAGGGGGTAAGGTGAGAACTGCTTGTATAGAGGGGGTTAGGTGACAACTGCTTGTATAGAGGGGGTTAGGTGACAACTGCTTGTATAGAGGGGGTTAGGTGACAACTGCTTGTATAGAGAGGGTTAGGTGACACCTGCTTGTATAGAGGGGGTTAGGTGACAATTGCTTGTATAGAGGGGGTTAGGTGACAATTGCTTGTATAGAGGGGGTTAGGTGACAACTGCTTGTATAGAGGGGGTTAGGTGACAGGTGACAATTGCTTGCAACTTGTATAGAGGGGGTTAGGTGACAACTGCTTGTATAGAGGGGGTTAGGTGACAATTGCTTGTATAGAGGGGGTTAGGTGACAACTGCTTGTATAGAGGGGGTTAGGTGACAACTGCTTGTATAGAGAGGGTTAGGTGACACCTGCTTGTATAGAGAGGGCTAGGTGACACCTGCTTGATACTAGGTGCAGTTTAAACTGTGGAGAAAATTGAAATGAAAATGCGTCACCAGGCAGATATCGCCCGTTAAACAAGGGACATAACCTGTTTTTTAAATTAATTTTTTTTTTTGGTTGGATACTCCCCCCTTGGCCGTTTTCACTAATCCAAAACAGAATAGACAATTTGTTTGATCGCATCATCTATCTCATCATCGTTGATCCCAGCAAGTCTTTCAGTGTGGTTCGGCCATGGCATTTTTCTGTTGTCTAATATGCCCTCTCAAATACTAGATTTTTTTTTCTGTTTGCTTGCTAATGGAGTAATTCTCTATTATGTAGATGGTCATTTTGATCCCAAACTACTTTAGTCTTTCAGGACGTTATTTTCGTTATTTTGAAGCCCCACTTTTTGGCCAGGCCAATATAGGCAGGTTTTTGGCCAAATGTCTGTTGTTTTCTAATATGCCGGTGATCTCATCAAATGGTGGCACTTTGATGTTTTTTATCGCTTGTGTGTTCCTGCCTGGGTAATGGAGTAATTCTCTATTATGTAGATGGTCTTACTACTTATTAAGGTTGTGAATTCAGTCCGTCGTCACCTTGTGGGATGCAGTTTTTTAATGTTGCCAGGGGGCCCTAATATAACCAGCCTTTTAGGGAACGGTCAGTAGAGGTACCCTGGAGTGGCTGCTGCATCGTGGGACTGAGCACGCATGGGAATGCCCAAATGTGCAGTGACGTCGATTGTGATCACATAACTTTCTAGCTAAGATGACCTGTTCAACCTTGTAATGTTATTTGTTTTGTTTCTTCTCCAGATCAAAGTCTGGTAGATACAAAATTCAGTCAAAACCACAGTCCTGACAGCACCTGTTACACGGACCAGCTGGCGCAAGGAAGCGGTAGGAGCAGCAGGAATCACCCCAGCCAGAGGCAGTCTGAGAACAGTGACACCTCACATTTGAGGCCTGGGACATTTATGTATGTAATGTGTGGATTCATTCTTTCTCTGTCTCTCCCACCTCTTTTTTTTAATTATCTGTGCATGTATGTATTTGTGTGTCATATATGTTGTCTTCTTCTTCTTCTTCTTCTTCTTCTTCTTCTTCTTTCTTCTTCTTCTTCTTCTTCTTCTTCTTCTTCTTCTTATGCTGTTGCTGCTTCGGTGTTTGCCCTCAAAAGGGTGGTTGGCACATTGTGTTGTGGCTTGCAGCTAGGCTGTGATATCTGTACTTCTTTGACCCACCACATCCCAATTCATCAGTGGCCTAGTTAGTCGCCTTTTATCACATGCTTGTTGAGGGGTTGTGGGTGTGTGTGTGTGGGTGGGGGTGGGGTGGGTGGGTGATGTGATGCTAAATCTGTGTATACCAGGAGTTTATCTGAGAGAAAGAGAAGGAGACAAAAAAGAGATGGTTGAGGGAGAGACAAGAGAAGGGAAAGAGGAGACAAAAGAAAAGAGGAGAGAAATATAACAGAGGCGTGAGAGAGGAGATATTATAGGTGATAGTGGGAAAGGAAAAAAGAGAGAGATGAAAATGGGTGGGAGATCAGAGAAAAAAGCAGAAGAAGAAAAAGAAAGAGATGGAGAGATAAATAGAGAAACAGAACGAGAGGTGAAAAAAATAGAGGAGAGAATGAGAGAAAAAGAAAATAGGCAAAGAAAATATAGTTGGGGTTGGGGGGTGGGGGTGGGGGGGTTAAATAAATTTATGATTGATGAATGATCAATCTGCATGCGTTTTTAATTGCTTGTTTGTTTTTAATTGCTTGTTTGATTGATTGCTTTGATAAGAGATACAATTGCTTACTTGCTTGTTTGACACCTCATGTATTTGAATAATCTGTCTTTCAGTAATAGAACGCAGACAGACATGAGACAGACTATCCCCAACATTGTCTGCGGCTCCAGCCCACCAACTAGATGCAGCATGCTGAGTGGAAGTGCTTGTGGGCTGGCATCCGACAGTGGCATGTATCCCAAGGATTTGAACACCCATTACGCTCTATCCACTCCACCAGATGAGGATGGGCCCCTGAATTTGTCTAAACCCCGACCTGAGGTTTGTATTGCTTTGTTTCTTTTCTCAGCTGTATATTATTTAGTGGGGGCCGCATTAGCGCAGTCAATATGAGACAAATCCCTTATAAGTCATTCTTTAAAGTATGTTTGTTAAAGGGCAGTGATTGATTCTATTCTTCTCCCCAACCCCACACAGAAAACAAGAGTGCCCTAGAACTCACAATGGTTAATGCATATGATATAATGACTATATGAATTTTCCTTTGGTGGTTTTCAGCAGTGTAAACCTGATGTTCAGTCATGGAAGAGCTCTCTAGACCGGGCCAGCTGGGAAGACAATCACAGAAGCAGCAAATGTGTGCCTGGCACCCCACCTCCGGCTCATGCCAACTACGCCAGAAGGTCAGTCCTCAGCAGTGTCAGCCCAGAAGCCGCCACTTCCACATCAGCCCACAGAGCAAGACCCAGTCCCTCGCCACCACACCAGCACTCTCCTCTCCACAACCTGTCACCCTCTCCGCTGCAAGGCTCAGGGTCTAGCCACGTGGCCGATGTCTCCATGCTGATAGCCATGAGGCAGAACCCATTCGCCCTGCAGGCTCAGTACATGGCCAACCCATTTATGTCTCTCCCATCAGCTTTCAATCTTGGGGGACTCGCTGCATTGACGTCCGCACATCCAGCCATCTCTGGTGCCTCAGCCGTATCAGAGACTGAGAAGGTAAGGAAGATCCTTGTGGAGTCTGTGTCACTTTTAGGTCTGATATGTCACTATTCATTTGAGGGTTGAGACATTAACTCTTTTAATACTAAACTCCTCACTATAGATTTATTGGTTTATATCACATAGACATCACAGCTGCAGCTTTTATTAAAGACTACATACTCATCACATATGCAGATTTAATCGACAAAGACCACATAGACAGAACACTGCAGCTTTCATTGACAAAGATTAAATAGATATCACATTGTAGCTTTCATTGACAAAGACTAAATAAGTATTACATTGCAGCTGTCATTGACAAAGATTAAATAGATATCACATTGTAGCTTTCATTGACAAAGACTAAATAAGTATTACATTGCAGCTGTCATTGACAAAGATTAAATAGATATCACATTGCAGCTTTCATTGACAAAGATTAAATAGATATCACATTGCAGCTTTCATTGACAAAGACTAAATAAGTATTACATTGCAGCTTTCTTTGACAAAGACTAAATAAGTATTACATTGCAGCTTTCACTGACAAAGATTAAATAGATATCACATTGCAGCTTTCTTTGACAAAGACTAAATAAGTATTACATTGCAGCTGTTATTGACAAAGATTAAATAGATATCACATTGCAGCTTTCTTTGACAAAGACTAAATAAGTATTACATTGCAGCTGTTATTGACAAAGATTAAATAGATATCACATTGCAGCTTTCTTTGACAAAGACTAAATAAGTATTACATTGCAGCTTTCATTGACAAAGACTATATAGACATTACAGCTATAACTTTCATTAACAAATACAAAATTAACATCACAACTACAACTTTTGTTAACAAATACTACATAGATATCACAGCTGCAACTTTCATTAACAAAGACTACATAGACATCACAGCTGCAACTTTCATTAACAAAGACTACATAGATATCACAGCTGCAACTTTCATTAACAAAGACTACATAGACATCACAGCTGCAGCTTTCATTAACAAAGACTACATAGACATCACAGCTGCAGCTTTCATTAACAAAGACTACATAGACATCACAGCTGCAGCTTTCATTAACAAAGACTACATAGACATCACAGCTGCAACTTTTATTAACAAAGACTACATAGACATCACAGCTGCAGCTTTCATTAACAAAGACTACATAGACATCACAGCTGCAACTTTCATTAACAAAGACTACATAGACATCACAGCTGCAACTTTCATTAACAAAGACTACATAGAGACCATCACAGCTGCAACTTTCATTAACAAAGACTACATAGACATCACAGCTGCAACTTTCATTAACAAAGACTACATAGACATCACAGCTGCAACTTTCATTAACAAAGACTACATAGACATCACAGCTGCAACTTTCATTAACAAAGACTACATAGACATCACAGCTGCAACTTTCATTAACAAAGACTACATAGACATCACAAGCTGCAGCTTTCATTAACAAAGACTACATAGACATCACAGCTGCAACTTTCATTAACAAAGACTACATAGACATCACAGCTGCAGCTTTCATTAACAAAGACTACATAGACATCACAGCTGCAACTTTCATTAACAAAGACTACATAGACATCACAGCTGCAGCTTTCATTAACAAAGACTACATAGACATCACAGCTGCAACTTTCATTAACAAAGACTACATAGACATCACAGCTGCAACTTTCATTAACAAAGACTACATAGACATCACAGCTGCAGCTTTCATTAACAAAGACTACATAGACATCACAGCTGCAGCTTTCATTAACAAAGACTACATAGACATCACAGCTGCAGCTTTCATTAACAAAGACTACATAGACATCACAGCTGCAGCTTGAAAGTACCTGTCAAACTGTGAGATGATTTTTTTGGTCTTTGTTTTCAGAAATCTCTTCTTCTGTTTGTTTCCCTAAACAGGTGATGTTCCTTCAGTCCCAGGAGAACTACATTCAGAAGCTGCTTGCCCGTCAGATGGCAGCATGTGTCAGCGGCCCAGTTTTCCCTGGGCTTAGCCATCATTTCCCTATGTACAACACGGCCCCACCCACATCTATCACCCCCCTCTCCCAGATGTCCGGCGGCAAAGACTGCCCCTCATCCACTCCGGCTGCTGCCTCCGAGGAGAACCAGGGAAATTATGTTCAGCAGTTACAAAGTGAGTTGGGTTTTCCTTGTTATCATTACTATTGTATTCTACCATGCAGGATCTGCAGCTGACATGCGAGTTCATAGAGGCAACCCACCTGATTGTCTGACCTGAGCTTACCATAGAAGAAGAAGAAAAAGAAGAAGAAGATATTCCACCATGAAGGACCTGCAGCTGACATGTGGGTTCATGGAGGCAACCCACCTAATGGTCTGACCTGAGCATGTGAAACCGAACATACTAAAAGGAAGGAGGAGAAGAAGAAGAAGATATTCTACCCTTATATGCAAAAACAGCTCGCATTTTTTCTTCCATTGTGCTCAATCCTGTGCAGTTGTTTCAGTATCTTGGATGGAATAAAGTCCAGCACCTTTGACCTGTATAATCAACATGATTTCATGTTTCTTTTCTTGTCGTTCTCAAGATGTGACCAGTATACTGCCATTTATCTTGTCTTATACCTGCTGATATAGCTAGTTGTCTAGAAGTGTCTCCTATCTTGTCTTCTTCTTCTTCTTTTTCTTCAGCATTCCGAGCACTTCAAGTTCATTGCTGCATATATTACCCGCCTCCATTCATCTCTTTGGTTGGCCTTCTTCAGCATTCTGAGCCCTTGAGGTTTATTGCTGCAGACATCACCCACCTCCATTTATCTCTCTGGTTGGCCTTCTTTAGCATTCTGAGAGATAAATGGTTCATTGCTGCAGATATCACCTGCCTCCATTCATCTCTCTGGTTAGCCTTCTCTTTTCAGTTGGTGACACCAAGTGTTTGCATGTCTGCCTGGACATTATCTCTCCACAATCTTCTTGGTCTGCTTCCTGGTCTACGACCATTCATCTCCCATGAGTATACAGTTTGTATCTCTCTGTCATCTGACATTCTTTCAATATCCCCAACCATTTCAGTCTATTAACTCTCATGATGCCAGTTATCAATAGTTACTTAAACAGATTTCCTGTCTTTTTACTTGTCCTGAATTCATCTCATTTAATATTTATCACTTTCCTCAGATATTTCTCATCTGTTAGATGTGAGAGTATCATTCATTGTCGCTGTGTACATGTTCAATGATAATTCAAATATCTGGGAACAATCATATCATCAGATGGAAAATGTGTGACAGAGATTAAAAGCAGAATAGGTCAAGTGAAGGCAGCATTTCAAAAATGCTGGGGAGGCAGTGGGTCTGTTCTTGTTTGCCCCACAATCAGAAAGCACATGAGGATGGGTGTTGGATATGAAAGTTCAGTTATTCTGTATTACACTCAACAAGTAAGGGAGCCGCATTAGCGCAGTTGATAGGAGACTCACTTTCAAATCCAGCTGCGACTCGCTGTAGCCCATGGTCGGTGTTGGAATCCAGGCAGTTTCCCGGGGTTCACCCAGCCTCTAGGAAATGGGTACCAGAGTTATCACTCTGGGTAAGTGGAGGAACGTTGCTGTAGCTACGGAGTTACAGTGCAGACAGCGACACACGGCGGACAGTTTTTATCAGCTGTCTGTACTGGTGGCAGAGCACTTATGGTTTATAACCCGACTTTACCTTTACCTTTATACTCAACAGGTAAAATGTATGGTGCTAAAATCATCCGAGCTCAGAGGGACAAATCAGGACCCAGGCAGACCACACATCAAGCGGCCAATGAATGCCTTCATGGTGTGGGCTAGGGAGGAGAGGAGAAAGATACTCAAGTCATGTCCAGACATGCACAACTCCAACATCAGCAAAATATTAGGTAATTTATCTCTTTTTTTATTTACTTTTTATTTAGTTCATCTTCTTCTACCCTGGTTGTAAAGGTTTGCCAGTGAAATGATCTTTTTCTACCGTGGGGTGTAAAGGTTTGCCAGTGACGTGATCCTCTTCTACATTGGGGTGTAAAGGTTTGCCGGTAAAATGATCTTCTACCCTGGGTGTAAAGGTTTGCCGGTGAGCTGATCTTCTTTTACCCTGGGTTTGCCTGTGAAATGATCTTCTACCCCAGGGTATAAAGGTTTGCCAGTGAGGTCGCCAGACTTCTCTATCAGCAGTTTTTTTTATTTTTCCTTTCTTTTGCATTCTAGTACACTTGTCAGTCAGGAGCTGTCGGATGTTGTCTTTTCAGCAAACCCTGTGTCTTCCTGGTGGTCTAGTTCCCTGGTTCTTGACCCTCCCATGCCTGCCTTGAAGGCCGATTCCCTTCCATTCTGCATACCTACCCAAACCATTGTAACTGATTTGAATTTCAAGATCCTGTTGTGTTGTCTGGTTGCGAACAACACTGACAGACACTACATATTAAATCTGACATGAATGTAATGGGGACATGTAATCAGCTGCAAAAGATAGGAAATGGTAGGACAGTTTGACACAAGTTGGTTGAAAGATTAGGCTCCAACAGAAGTGCTCACACACATCCATGCACATACATATACAAAGAGGGTTTAGGGTGGAAACAGGACAAAAAAAACATGGTGTTTGCTTTTTGCTTGCTGGTGACCTTGACCCTCGTTAACCCTGTTTAGGTGCCAAGTGGAAAGGCATGTCCAATGCAGATAAGCAGCCATATTATGAAGAGCAGTCCAGACTGAGCAAGCTGCACATGGAGAAACATCCTGATTATCGCTACAGGTAGGTGATCTTAGTCTGTGCCAGGTTGGCTGAGAATCTCCAGCTATTTGACATTTATGCCAGTTATTTTCTGCATAGAAAGGCTTAATTTTTATTTACATGCACTGCATATTGCTTGTATATGCTAAAGATGGCAATTTACAAATGACGTATTGAGAAAAAACAGTGTGTGTATATTTTTCTATTGCAGTCTCTATGTTTAGTGATTTCGGTTTCTACTTGCTTTCTCATGTGGTGGTCCTTAGTTCAAATATACCTCAGAAGACTTCTTTTCTGACCACACGACTCCTTTTTTGTGTTTATGGCCAAGGTCTTTAGTAATCACTATGACAAATTATGACTGTATTACTTTAATAGTAGTTTAAACCTGCGGTAGCCAGATTTCTTTACTTACTGTGACCAAACATAAAAAAATATGCAAACACATTAAGCATTGTGTGGGATTTATAGAAGAGCTAGTGAAACTCGACATACTGTCTGAGACAGAGCTGAGTTTTAGAGGTTTTAAAAAATGGGTGCAAGGAAATGTTTTCCAGATTTAAAAATGACCAAGGGAGTTCAGACCACATTACACACCGAGTGACAGGAAAATGTGACTGTCTTTCTCAGACAGTTATCACTGTCATGTGTAATGTCCTAGCTGCTAATCATCATCATCATCAACTTTTGTATCAGTACAAAGAGAATGGGTATAACTAGTTGCAGCAGAAAAGTTAGTGCACCGATGTTATGTAACCTTTGTTAGTGCACAAACTGTATGTAGCAGAGTGATTTTGTATAGCTTAATGCAATGGTTTAGTGTACTATGGTGCACTGGTTAGAATAGCATAGTACACCGGTAAGTATAATATAGAGCACTGGTATATAATAGCAAAGAGCACTGTTTTATAGTAATATAGTACTTTGCTCTAGTATAATATATTGCACTGTTGTATAGAAAAGCACAGTGCACTGGTAAGTGAAATATTCTGCAGCACCATAGAGTAGCATCATGCACTGGTATAATGTAGTATAGTGTACTGGTATAGAGTAGCATAGTGCACTGATATAGTGTAACAGTGTACAGGCATAGAGTAGTGCCTGTAGTGTAATGCAGGAGCTTGACCTTGTGCCTGTAGAGATGCTAGGCTGCCATTGGCTTACTCTGAGTGGTAAGTCTGTTGGTACATGAGGACAAGCACATCAGTGTAGCAATCAGTGTCTGATGCATTCTTTGGTACCACAGAAGCTAATGATTTCATCATGAAGACTCGACTGTGACCCACAACTGGGATTATGGGGTCATTCTAGGGCGCCTGAACCTGTGGGGGTAGACACTTTGAGGCTCCGCGCCCCAAAAAATGTCACTAAATAATTTGTTAGATTACAAAGCTGCAAACTATAAATTAAAGGTTTTTTTTTAAAGCATTTGTTTATATATGTATTATTTTAAATATTTTATTATACTTATTTGCCTGTCAGCACTCTTATTATTATTATTCACTTAAACAAGGCTTAGGTCCCTTAAACCCCTGCACTTAATTTAAAGAAGTGCTGAAACACGCCCACCAAGTCTTTGTGTCAGAGCTCCTGGGTTCATTTCATTTCAAGCTTAGCAACAATATCAGGAGGAGTGTCAGCACAGAACCAGTACTGAACTTTATCGGTAGACAAAACATCAAATGGTTTGGCCATGTAACAAGATTAGCAACAGACAGGGCACCACAGATAGCAGTAATATACAGATACAGCGGTAACAGAGCCAGAGGTTGACCACGCAGAAGATGGACTGCAGAAATATCAGAGTCACTAAAAAGTTCTGCATATGAAGCAAACAGAAATGCCAGTTCTAGAAATATCTTCCAGGCCTGAATCTGCGAGGCATTTCAGGAATGGATAAAAGAAGAAGAACATATGTCTGTAGTTTGTGTGTGTATCTGTTGTGAATGAACAAGTGAATTAAAATTCATCTGAGATTCCAAAACAATGAACTGAACTATAAACACATCCTCCTGATTCCCAGGCCGCGTCCCAGGAAAAATGGAAGGGTGAAAAAGATGTTTTCTGACACAAAAGGGCCCCCATCCCTTGCAGGCAGTGATTTGGGCCCCACAGTGGCCAAAGCTCTTCCCATGTCACTGGATCACCAGCCTCTTGTGATTGGGGCACTCTACCCAAATCTTCATCTACCCAGTTCCTTGCCTCATCAAAGGTACATTTTTACTCACACTGTGGTCTTGAGATTTGAACCCTCTCCGCTTGCTACTAAACCTGTGTGATTTGTCACTCCACCTAGACTCTTTTTAAAAACCATGATGCTTAATTAATCATCTTTTAAAGTATTTTTTTCAAATTTTTTCATAGAGCTTCAGTTCAGATTTCCCCTGTTATCAGTTAGTCTGTTTTAATAAGGCCTTAAATTTTAATTTTTAAACTCATCATGTTTTTTTTTCTTTCAAAATTTTTAATTAAGTTTTAGATCAGTTTATTTTTCAACCCATGTTTTTAAGCATGATTATAAATGTTTTCAAGTGAAGTTTTAAATTTTTTTTTCCAACCATCATTTCAATCGATATTGGTTTGCAGCGCTTAGCTGATCATCTCTTTTCCTAATAAATGTTACGTAATGTTCAACAACTATCATAGTTTTGTCAAACTAATGTTTCCCAATAACTAGTGTTTTATTTTTCAAGTTTGGTCAATTTTTTTTTTCAAAGACATTTATCAAAATTAAGTTAAAGAAAGTTAGAGACAAATTGTAACAGTTTCTGACATTTTTTTTTTTTTTTTGGGGGGGTGTGTTCTAGAAAATTTAATTATTGCAGTTGAAAATCTCCCCTCTTTAAATGACAGCTGAGAGATGAACTCATATATGCAGTTATATTTCAAACTGTTTTATTTGAGCAACTATTTTCAAATAATAGCTTTATTTCATATCTCTGCTGTCAATAACTACTTTACACCATGCTTAACTTAAGAAATCAAGTCAGCTTTCCAATAACACAAAATGTGCGGGCTTTTTTGTGTTGTATCATTTCTTGTTGGTATTTGCCATTTTCAGTTGTTTATCCTCTGCTTGAATTACTGATTTAATTTCTGTCCATTTGTCTGTAACTACGGTGTTTTCATGATTTAAATAATTTAATTGAACACAACATCTTAAGTATACAAATAGAGGTACACAAAAAGCTAGAAATAAAATAAAAATCACACCGAAGGACATGACCCTGTATCTCTGTCTAGACAGAGACATGGGGGTGCAGCCTGGAGCTGCATAAGATGAACATTTCACTAAGGGGACAAGACGTTTCATTTACCAACACAGAACAAGGGTCATCAGTTGTTTTACACTTGTGGAGCTTTTGAGGAGGAGATTGAAGCACTTATGGATCTGTCTGGAGTGCTGTGATGATAATCCTCTCTAATCACTATTCACTAATCACTAGAAATAAAAGAATGAAAAGACAAAAACTAGTAAAGTTAAGGGTCCTTTACACAACAGTTAGTTCATCAGACATAAAGCATAACCATATATTTCTGTAGACCCATTGACACTCAATGGGTGATTAGTGTATGCTGTTCACCTTTACTTCCTGAGACTTTACCTTGTACCCATTTTAGGCTGGGTTGAACGGAGCCAAGGTGATTTTTTAAAAAGAAAGTAGCCTCAATGTGGTTATGATTCTTTGACATTCAGGCCAGGAGTTGAGAATCTAGTCATTCAGTCCCCAACACTCACTGTAGCTCCCACACAAGGCAAGAACAGTTTTCATTTCAACTGTATAAATGATAAAAAGAGTGACATTCAATACAACCAGGTTCAGACAACTTGCAATAAACACTCAGTGACACAATGAATGAATGAATCAAGACACAAAGTCCCAGCACTCAGTGACACAATGAATGAATGAATTCAGACTCAAAGTCCCAGCACTCAGTAACACAATGAATGAATGGATCAAGACACAAAGTCCCACCACTCAGTGACACAATGAATGAATGAATTCAGACACAAAGTCCCACCACTCAGTGACACAATGAAGGAATGGATCAAGACACAAAGTCCCACGACTCAGTAACAATGAATGAATGGATCAAGACACAAAGTCCCAGAACTCTGTGACACAATGAATGAATGAATCAAGACACAACGTACCAGCACTCAGTGACACAATGAATGAATGAATCCAGACACAAAAGTCCCAGCACTCAGTGACACAATGAATGAATGGATCAAGACGCAGTGTCCCACCACTCAGTGACACAATGAATGAATGAATGAATGAATCAAGACACAAAGTCTCAGCACTCAGTGACACAATAAATGAATGAATCAAGACACAAAGTCTCAGCACTCAGTGACACAATGAATGAATGAATCAAGACACAAAGTCTCAGCACTCAGTGACACAATGAATGAATGAATCAAGACACAAAGTCCCACAACTCAGTGACACAATGAATGAATGAATCAAGACACAAAGTCCCACAACTCATATGTATATCACTGGGGCACAAGACCCAATAACAATGTTCAACTGTTAGGTTATGTTAGGGCACCCTGATAACAGCTGGGAGCTAGGCTTTTGAATAACCAAATAATTGCATCCAATATTAAGATGGATAAAATACATAGACTATAAATGATATTTTAATTTTAAATTACATATTCAAGAATATTTTTTGAATAAAGATTATAGTTTTTGCAGACCTTGTTTCAGAATACCTGAAATGATTTGCCTGACCTAACAACCACAACATATTAGGATCTTTAACATGAATCCATTTATGTTTCACTGTCTGTCCTTGTTTTCCATTTTCCAGCGTAGGCAATGATGAAGTTTTGGGTAGAGCTGCCTCCCCCCTTCTGTTCCCAGCTTGCGCTTTAGTTTTTAAGTGTTTCCTCTTTCACACAGAATATCATGTGTATTGAGCTATTTTCCATGTGTACCAAACAACACATGTTGTGTTTTTATATTTTCTTTTAGTTCTTTCTCTGAGCATACTAATTAAATCTTGCTAGATATTTTAACAACCAGCTCATTGTAGGTTGTTTATTTTGATATATTACACTCATGCTTGCTTTCTTCATTGTTGTTATGATTCCCATTGGACACATGAAGCCAAGTATACAGAGGTTGATAGAGTTACCTACATGACAGTGCCATCTTTGTTGGGGGGGGGGGGGATGTGTGTAAGGAGAGGTGTGTGTGTGTGTTTTATATTTGCGAGTTCAGACCCTGGTATAGGCTGGGATTTTTTTACGTGGACTTCTAGTAGTTTCCCCTGATCTCTGGGTTGTAAGATCGGATGTCCCTGTGTGTATTTTTGCGCATGTAAAAAATACTTTAGCAGTTGGAAATCGAAAAAGACTAGACTAACGGTGCTGCCAGAGCAAAATTTGAAGTTTAAAAACCTACCCAAAGTATTTCAGGATCCTTGTTGGGGCCACAGAGTTCGTGCACTGCGCTGAGATTCTTCGGACTTAGGCTTGAGTCAGAAGTAGAACGGAGCACTTATGGGTTACTACCGTTGTGCCATGATGTTGATACGTCATCTAAACCTAAACCTGAGGGCTATGATGTTGGTTCCTCATAAATAATATGGCATGATCCGGGTCTCAGTCTCACAAATCGAGGCAGTTTGGAAATGTACACAGGTATTCTAAACCATACGATCTGGCATCCATCTGCACTCCGGCTGCATGGTCTCTACATCAGTGCTCAGGTTGTGTGCTTTGTCCCTGGCCTTCATAGCCCATCACCGTGCAATGTTATCCCCCCGCCCTTCCTTCCAGCATAGTATAACATTATTGTATGAAAAGACGGTATGACAAGAAAGGAGAAACTTATTTATCTATTTCCATACACTTTCATTTATCTGTTTTTTGTACACTCTCATTTATCTATTTCTGGACACTCATTTATCTATTTCTGGACACTCATTCATCTATTTCTATACACTCTCATTTATCTATTTTTGGACACTCTCATTTGTCTGGAAACTCTCATTGATCTTTTCTATACACTCTCTCTTATCTGTTTTTGTACACTCTCGTTGATCTATTTCAGTACACTCTCATTTAACTATTTCTGTAAGCCTGGCTCGCTAGCATAGTTGGTTAAATCGGACTTCGCAGCGACCAGGTTCACACCCGGGGATAGACAGAAAAGCCATATTTCTCCCAAATTAACGGTATCTAGCATGCAATCAAGGCCAAAGGGTTGCGATATCCATAGTATCGAGCCAAAGGGTTAACAACTCATGGTTTCTGGATACTTGAAAAAAAAAAAAAACGTTTCTGTACACTTTCATTTCTCTATTTCTGTACATTCTCATTTGTCTGCTTCTATACATAGTCTCATTTATTTATTTATAAAAAAGACTCATTTATGTGTTTCTGTACAGACTGTCATTTACCTGTTTCTGTATGGACTTTTAAATCTATTTCTATACAGCTTCATTTATGTGTATATGGTCTCTAATTTCTATACATTCTAAATTATCTATTTCTATGTGGAAGCCCCTTTATCTAATTCTCTGTGTACTCTGTGTTTTCTCAATTATCTTTTGTGTCTTGTCCTCTAGGCCTCGACCAAAACGCACATGCATTGTGGATGGGAAGAAACTGCGAATCTCTGAATACAAGGCTCTCATGAAGAACCGCCGCCATGACATACGGCAGTTGTGGTATGGGGACAGTAGCAACAATTACCCTGCAGGTTGGTTTGTGTGTAAATATTTGATTGTATCGAATCCAGACACAAAGTCCCACCACACAGTGACACATTTCTCTTCCTAATCTTTGAGTTCTCTAGCTGTAGACCCAAGCACAAAGTCCCACCACACAGTGACACATTTCTCTTCCTAATCTTTGAGTTCACTAGCTGTAGATTCAGGCACAAAGTCCCACCACTCAGTGACACATTTCTCTTCCTAATCTTTGAGTTCTCTAGCTGTAGATCCAGGCACAAAGTCCCACCACTCAGTGACACATTTCTCTTCCTAATCTTTGAGTTCTCTAGCTGTAGATCCAGGCACAAAGTCCCACCACACAGTGACACATTTCTCTTCCTAATCTTTGAGTTCTCTAGCTGTAGATCCAGGCACAAAGTCCCACCACACAGTGACACATTTCTCTTCCTAATCTTTGAGTTCTCTAGCTGTAGATCCAGGCACAAAGTCCCACCACACAGTGACACATTTCTCTTCCTAATCTTTGAGTTCTCTAGCTGTAGATCCAGGCACAAAGTCCCACCACACAGTGACACATTTCTCTTCCTAATCTTTGAGTTCTCTAGCTGTAGATCCAGGCACAAAGTCCCACCACGCAGTGACACATTTCTCTTCCTAATCTTTGAGTTCTCTAGCTGTAGATCCAGGCACAAAGTCCCACCACACAGTGACACATTTCTCTTCCTAATCTTTGAGTTCTCTTGCTGTAGATCTAGGCACAAAGTCCCACCACACAGTGACACATTTCTCTTCCTAATCTTTGAGTTCTCTAGCTGTATATCCAGGCACAAAGTCCCACCACACAGTGACACATTTCTCTTCCTAATCTTTGAGTTCTCTAGCTGTAGACCCAAGCACAAAGTCCCACCACACAGTGACACATTTCTCTTCCTAATCTTTGAGTTCTCTAGCTGTAGATCCAGGCACAAAGTCCCACCACACAGTGACACATTTCTCTCCTAATCTTTGAGTTCTCTAGCTGAAGACCCAAGCACAAAGTCCCACCACACAGTGACACATTTCTCTTCCTAATCTTTGAGTTCTCTAGCTGTAGATCCAGGCACAAAGTCCCACCACACAGTGACACATTTCTCTTCCTAATCTTTGAGTTCTCTAGCTGTAGATCCAGACACAAAGTCCCACCACACAGTGACACATTTCTCTTCCTAATCTTTGAGTTCTCTAGCTGTAGATCCAGGCACAAAGTCCCACCACACAGTGACACATTTCTCTTCCTAATCTTTGAGTTCTCTAGCTGTAGATCCAGGCACAAAGTCCCACCACACAGTGACACATTTCTCTTCCTAATCTTTGAGTTCTCTAGCTGTAGATCCAGACACAAAGTCCCACCACTCAGTGACACATTTCTCTTCCTAATCTTTGAGTTCTCAACTGTAGATCCAGGCACAAAGTCCCACCACTCAGTGACACATTTCTCTTCCTAATCTTTGAGTTCTCTAGCTGAAGATCCAGGCACAAAGTCCCACCACTCAGTGACACATTTATCTTCCTAATCTTTGAGTTCTCTAGCTGTAGATCCAGACACAAAAGTCCCACCACTCAGTGACACATTTCTCTTCCTAATCTTTGAGTTCTCTAGCTGTAGATCCAGGCACAAAGTCTCACCACTCAGTGACACATTTCTCTTCCTAATCTTTGAGTTCTCTAGCTGTAGATCTAGGCACAAAGTCCCACCACACAGTGACACATTTCTCTTCCTAATCTTTCAGTTCTCTAGCTGTAGATCCAGACACAAAGTCCCACCACTCAGTGACACATTTCTCTTCCTAATCTTTGAGTTCTCTAGCTGTAGATCCAGGCACAAAGTCTCACCACACAGTGACACATTTATCTTCCTAATCTTTGAGTTCTCTAGCTGTAGATCCAGACACAAAAGTCCCACCACTCAGTGACACATTTCTCTTCCTAATCTTTGAGTTCTCTAGCTGTAGATCCAGACACAAAGTCTCACCACACAGTGACACATTTCTCTTCCTAATCTTTGAGTTCTCTAGCTGTAGATCCAGGCACAAAGTCTCACCACACAGTGACACATTTCTCTTCCTAATCTTTGAGTTCTCTAGCTGTAGATCCAGGCAGAAAGTTTTGGTTGTTTACTGGATTTTGGTTTTGTTCCAGAACTTTTTTTTTTTTTTTTGTGCACATCTGTTTTACATATCTGGCTTATTAGTAAGCAGACTGTTGGTTCCTTGCCCCTCAGGCAGATGCACTTTGACTTTGAAGGAAACATAGCGGATTAGTCGCCTCCTACAACATGCTGGGGGGGGGGGGGGGGGGGGGGACACTGGGTTTGTTCTTTGTTCTGCAAAATGGAGTTCCAAAACCCACGCGGGGAGGTGTGGTAGTAGCTTGATTATAGCAGTGTGTGTTGTTGTGCCGTAGTAGCTTGATTATAGCAGTATGTGTGTGTGTAGTTGTGCCAGGGTAGTTTGATTATAGCAGTATGTGTCTGGTTGTGCCATGGTAGCTTGATTATAGCAGTATGTGTGTGGCTGTGCCAGGGTAGCTTGATTATAGCAGTATGTGTGTGTGTTGTTGTGACGTGGTAGCTTGATTATAGCAGTATGTGTCTGATTGTGCCATGGTAGCTTGATTATAGCAGTATGTGTGTGGCTGTGCCAGGGTAGCTTGATTATAGCAGTATGTGTCTGATTGTGCCATGGTAGCTTGATTATAGCAGTATGTGTGTGTGTTGTTGTGACGTGGTAGCTTGATTATAGCAGTATGTGTCTGCTTGTGCCATGATAGCTTGATTATAGCAGTATGTGTCTGGTTGTGCCAGGGTAGCTTGATTATAGCAGTATGTGTGTGGCTGTGCCAGGGTAGCTTGATTATAGCAGTATGTGCGTGTGTTGTTGTGCCGTGGTAGCTTGATTATAGCAGTATGTGCGTGTGTGGTTGTGCCGTGGTAGATGTATGTGTGTTTGAAATGGGAAGAAGATTGAAGAAGAAGAAGTGAATTCTATTAGGTTTTCTTTTCCTACAGCGCAATGCTTCATTTATTTTATAGTTGATATTTTTATTATTTTTTTTTAATAGATGGTGACCAAGAGGAGGACAACGCCTATCACATGAGCTATGATCCTAACCTGATCCAAGAAGATACCAGCTCACCATCACACAGCCCCAAAGATAACACCAGCATGTTCTCCCAGTTCCACCCTAGGGACCGATCAGTGTCCCCCGGCAACATGTTTGATGATGATGCAAACAACAACAACAACAACAATGCTGAGGATAACATTAACAGCAACAGCAAAACCAACTGTGGCAGCAACAGCGAGCTGAACTTTATAAAAGACAACAAATTCCCTGCCTGTTTTCCACTAAACCACTTCCTGCAGCAGAAAAGTCAACACGGGCAACAACAACAACAACAGCAACAACAACAACGCCATCCTTTTGCCTTAGCATCCTCTCCATCTTCCAAATCTGAAGCCATGACCTTTCCCAAACTCACGTCTGCTGCCGATAAACGGGCTACACCTCAGGATTTATCCAGCCTTCACTATCCAGCCCAGCCCATTCTCAGCATGAGGGATTCGGATGACAGAATCCATCACAGGAGGGATTCGGATGACAAACATATCAGCCTGAGGGATTCGGATGACAAAATCCATATCAGCGTGAGAGATTTGGATGATAAAAATCGAAACATCAGGGATTCAAACGACAAGCTAGACATTGATTCTCATGTCATTAAGCTAGAATCAGTTTTCCCACATATGAAACGTATGCCTCAAGTCCAAGGAGCTTCATAATAGCAGTCACGATCTTTGTAAATACAACTGTTTTACTTGTACGTCTCAAATTGGCAAACGTATGATGATAGTATATTGGTCAGACGTAACCCATTATTTGCTCAGTTTTCTCAAGCATGCTCATAATATATTATTATTGTGTCAATTGTATATGTATAGCTGACATATCGTGTTTGACAAGCTAATGTCAGGTATTTGTAAAGCTCATGTGTGCTACTTGTAAAGCTCATGTGTGTTACTTGTAAACCTCATGTGTGTTACTTGTAAACCTCATGTGTGTTACTTGTAAACCTTGTGTGTGTTACTTGTAAACCTCATGTGTGTTACTTGTAATACTCATGTGTGTTACTTGTAAACTTTTTGTGTGGTCGATGTAAAGCTCATGTGTGTTTTTGTAAACCTCTTGATAAACCTCATGTGTGTTACTTGTAATGCTCATATTACTTGTAAACCTCATGTGTGTTACTTGTAAACATTATGTGTGTTACTTGTAACCTCATGTGTGTTACTTGTAAACCTCATGTGTGGTAGTTGTAAAGCTCACATGTGGTACTTGTAAAGCTCATGTGTGGTAGTTGTAAAACTCATGAGTGTTACTTATAAAGCTCATGTGTGATACTTTTGAACAATTCTCCCCTGACAGACAAACTCCATCACCTTACCAGGGGTCAAACCCGGATCTCCTGCATGAGACCCTGATGTTGTAGCTTCTTGGCCGGCCACTTCTTGTCAATGTTAACAGTGTGTCCGTGAAGAAGGTTTTAAACATCTTGCAGTTGTAGACTTTAAAATGAAAATGTTGTTTCAGAATATAAACGTACATATGTTGTTTGTGATACCATGTTGTATATGCTGCTTTTTGCTCACTCTCTGCTCATTCATTGATTGCATGCACATCAACTCTCTACCACCTGTTTTGGTTGAGACGTTGAGCAAAGGCACCAAGATTATTAGCTCACTGATGAATTCCTTTGATAGACATTTCCAGTTGTAGATTAGATAATCCCCCCCCCCCACCACCACCACCCCCCACCACCCCACCACCACCACCCTCCCCTGTGCCATTACTCTAACACAGTGGTTCCTAGTTAGATATCACCTGAAAACCCATGGAGCTCTCTTATTTTCAAACGTATGCCAAAAGCATTTTAACAGTCATTTGAAAAAAAAAAAAAAAAAGACTAAACATACAGGGTACCCCTCAGGTTTTGAAACATCCGAAAAATCACTTATTTTATGAAAACCATTTTTATTTATATAATATTTGTATAATGGGAGTCGCGTGGTGTAGCGGCTAGATGCTCGTGTGCCAATTGGAAGGTATGGGTTCGCTCCCTGGCAGAGCCGGACTTTTTTTCAAAAATGACCTAGGCTCCCAGGTTGACCCAGCCTAGAGCGGGCACCGGGTGCCGTCCCGAGAAGTAGAGGTGGCCGGCGTGATGCTGACCACATCACCCATCTTGTGCCGACTGGTCTATAAAAATATAGGTCTAGCCCTATATGCCCTAAACGCCTTAAGGCGTGGGGGAAAAAAGGACCTTTTCTTTTTTTGTTTTTAAATTTAATATATTTTAGGTGGCTGTCTCTACAAGACTGTCATTGTATTGAAAACACATCTTGTTTTATGTGCTCCACTGCTGAAGAATATGTACATCTGGATGTATACTTGTAATGGTGTTGGTGATATTTGTATTGTTTATGGGAAAGCTTATGGCACAACTTGTGTAGTAGAATCGTGAAACAAAAGAGGGAAGAGGTTCTAATTTGATGTGTGTAAATAATATCACAGAACCCTTCAATGTGCAGACCTTCAATTTGGAATATCTCGTCTAGGAGATGTGTTGAAACAAGGAGAAAAGATGCAGAATACAAGTGCTTTAGCTGTGAATGTGTGATCTACCTCTCTTCAGTGTTGGTATCTGGCACATGTTGAAGATGAGATCATCATCCTGGTTCCCATAACTCAGTGTGCCATAGGGTCACCATTTGCAGCATTAACCCTTAAAACGGTGGTTGACAGATGTGTTGTGGTTTACAGCCAGGTAGCAATATCAGCTCAACACATTTAATTTCATCATACCCCTGATTAGTCACCTTCTGCAGCATTCTTGTTCGGGGCCAGTGCGTCTGTTCTCTTTTGTTGGGGACTTGATGTCATCAGACATGAGAATATACATACATTTCTCTTTTGTTGGGGACTAGATGTCATCAGACATGAGAATATACATACATTTCTCTTTTGTTGGGGACTAGATGTTATCAGACATGTGAATATACATACATTTCTCTTTTTTTGGGGACTAGATGTCATCAGACATGAGAATATACATACATTTCTTTTTTGTTGGGGACTAGATGTCATCAGACATGAGAATATACACACATTTCTTTTTTGTTGGGGACTAGATGTCATCAGACATGAGAATATACATACATTTCTCTTTGTCGTGGACTAGACATCCTCAGACATAAAAAAATACAGTTTCTCTGTGTTGGGGACTAGACATTGTCAGACATGAAAATAAACATAGTTTCTCTGTGTTAAAGACTAGATGTCAGACATGAGAATTTACATACAGTTTGTCTTTATTGGGGACTAGACGTCATCTGACATAAAAATATACATACAGTTTCTCTGTGTAATGGACTAGACGTCAGACATGAGAATATACATAGTTTCTCTTTGTTAGGGACTAGACGTTGTCAGACATGAGAATATACATACAGTTTCTCTTTGTTAGCAACTAGATGTCAGACATAAGAATATACATACAGTTTCTCTGTGTTAGCGACTAGATGTCAGACATGAGAATATACGTTTCTCTTTGTTAGCGACTAGATGTCAGACATAAGAATATACATACAGTTTCTCTTTGTCAGCGACTAGATGTCAGACATGAGAATATACATACAGTTTCTCTGTGTTAGGGACTAGACATTGTCAGACATGAGAATATACATACAATTTCTCTTTGTTAGGGACTAGACATTGTCAGACATGAGAATATACATACAGTTTCTCTGTGTTAGCGACTAGACGTCAGACATGAGAATATACATACAGTTTCTCTGTGTTAGGGACTAGACGTCAGACATGAGAATATACATACAGTTTCTCTGTGTTAGGGACTAGACGTCAGACATGAGAATGAATATACATACAGTTTCTCTGTATTAGGGACTAGATGTCAGACATGAGAATGTACATACCATTTCAAAGTTTAGGAATATGCTCTGTCTGGAGTAAACCTCAACAGAACACAAGACAAGTAAAGGATCAGTCTGACAACTTGGGCACATCAGGCGAACAATGCTAGAGCTACGTGTCAATACTGGCACTCAAAATGAGTGATATGGTCAACATCATGCTGGATGCCTTTACCTCCAAGGACATTACCTGGTACCCATTTTAGGCTGGGTCGACCAGGTCAAGTTTATGTTTTTATCTGCTTCCACTGTGATTTACCCTGTCTCTTAGCTGAGAAATAATCCTAGCTGCGCTGTAGGTGCACATCACTACTCGTAGCAGGCATTTTGGTCCACAGAACAAAACATCTGTTGCTTTTGTTTGTTCAGTATTTAGCCATTGAGGTGGTATTGAAGATTTGTTTCTCTCTGAATAGTTAGTTAACAGATGATTTCCTATTTTGTTTTCATTTGACTTGGGTGTGTAAGGTTATTCTTTATTCTTTTCTGATTTCTTCTAGCATTTGTTTCCTATCTGGTGAGTATCTATTTCTCCTCATTTATTTATTCATATTTTTGCTCAATAATTGCATTTTTAAAGTTGTAATTTTGTTGTTATTTTTTTCTTGAACCTTGTTGTATTAAAAAATATTTCATACTTATCCTTTTTTTCATTTGTTTCGTTTGGTTTTATTGAGGACAAATTTAAGAGCATCTCATTTGTTTGCTGGTTGTATAACCAGCAAAAATAAAACACCTGGATTCGATGATTCTTGAATTTTTATTTTTTTTTAACTAAAAAATAATGCCGAATTATAGAGTAAAAGGTATCATGGCTGTCTTGGTAATGAATGAGTTATTACACAAAAAAATTGGAACTTTTTTCACCAGGTCAAATGATCTAATTCCGAAACATGAGGGCTTATTGATTGAGTAAATAGTATAGCTAGAAGGTAATTAACCTAAAACCCTTATTGTTAAAAGATTAATGAGCAGAATTTATGAAGGGAGCTACCATTGTTGGTGACTGGTTAGCCTATTATAAACAATGAAATTAGAAAAACTATGTAACTATAAAAAGGATGCAGTCAATGTTTTTCAGACATGTAATGAGAAGATACATTGGTGAACGTCATGATGGCTGGAACAATCAGCGGTAGAAGAGGCAGACGCAGAACATGAAGAATGGTGCTCGACCGCCTTGAGTGATGGCATGGAGAAATATCATCAGAGATCTATGAAAAGACATAAGCGCCCACATCGCCTGGCAGGGGACATGATAATGATGATGATTTCGTACCAAGTGTTTGACAAACAATAGACTATCCCATTACAAACTAGTTTATGGACACACTAACATTTTTATATGTGTCCGAAAAAGTTAAAGTGGGCAGGCGACTGCCATTCTGCAGAGAGAGACTAAGCCATTCTGGATGAAACCTGGTGCCATAAAGTCGATTCTGTTGACTTTAACCATTTTAAATTTAATGAAGAAAGTTTAAAATGTGTAGTATCTAGGACAAATGTTAGGAATATCCTGGTCGGCAAGGGTAGCTAACAACAGTTGCCTTGTCAAGACTAACACACACAGAACAATATATCAGTGGTATAAAAGTGCCCTGTGTTGATTGTTATCTAAAACTAAAGAACCCTTTAACCCCAGGGTTCACATAGGGCACATACTGCAAGAATCACACTTGCCAGGACCTGTTTTAGGCAGAGGACCTGTTTTAGGCAGAGGACCTGTTTTAGGCAGAGGACCTGTTTTAGGCAGAGGACCTGTTTTAGGCAGAGGACCTGTTTTAGGCAGAGGACCTGTTTTAGGCAGAGGACCTGTTTTAGGCAGAGGACCTGTTTTAGGCAGAGTCCACTTGGAGCCAAGGTTAATTCGGCAAAAAAAAAATCTGACCCAGTGCAGATTTGAACCCTTGACCTTTGGGCTGGCAGGTTGGTGTCTAGTCACCATGCCACCGCAGCTCTATTAGCGATGTGTTAAGAAGAGAGGAACAGGAGAAGTGGAAGGATCAGAAGGATAAAGTATGCTGGATGGTCTAAGTCAGTGACATGAAGGAGTACCATCAGCAGATCCAGCTCAGGACACCAAGGGATGAGATCTGTGTCTCTTCCACGTGGCAAGATGGTGATGATGAAAAAAATTATGATGTGATAATATTAGTGATGATGATGATGATGACGACAATGATATAGTGATAATGATGATGATGGTGATTACAAAAGATAATGATGATGTTTTAATGATGATGGTGATTAAAAAATGATGATGATAATGATAAAATTGTTGATGTGATAATTTTGATAATGGTGATGAAAACGATGATGATTTCCTTATAGTCTATTCCTCTCGTCCTTTCTGTCCTGTGAAGTCCTTTTAGTTTTTGTGATGGATGCTTCTCAAAAAACAAACAAAAAAACTGGTGAATGCACATTTGGTCCAAAAAAAATGTATGTCTAGCAATTTATGCTCAATATACAAAGGTATGAAAAAGGGCCCTTTTTTTATAAACTTTTATTAAGTTCACTTTTGTTTGTTTGTTTGTTGTTGAGGGTTTTTTTTTCTTTTAATGCATCATGAGAGATTTGTTTATAATAAATAAAAAAATTAGAAAAAACTATAAACTATAAGAAGGATGCAGTCAGTGTTCTTCAGACATGTAATGAGAAGAGATGCACTGGAGAATGTCATGATGGCTGGAAAGATCAGCGGTAGAAGAGGCAGATGCAGAACATGAGGGAGGGTGCTTGACGGCCTTAAGTGATGACATAGAGAAATATCATCAGTAGAATTGATTAAGACTACCAGGGACTGAGATCTGTGAAGGACATAAGCGCCTACGTCGCCTGGCAGGGGACATGACAATGATGATGATTACATACCCATTGTTTGGATAGCAGTAGAGTGGAAGAAATGGACACACTAACATTTATGTACGTCAGAAAAAGTTAAAGTGGGCATTCTGCAGAGAGAGACTGAGCCATTCGGGAGAAAACCTGGTGCTATAAAGTCGATTCTCTCGAAATTGAAACCAAGTATGGAGTTATGCCAAATTTCATATAATTTGCCACAAAGACCTTTCAGAGTTTGTGTTACTGCATACAAGCAATGTTGAATTATACTGACACATTTGTATCATACTTTCATATTTTCATATACATATATCTTATTTAATATCTTCATATACATTGTTTCATATGTCGTTGTTCATGATTGCATACCTACACATTTGTTATTTCATATTTACATTTTGTAATTCTGTGTGTTTAGAGATATCATACATTTATTTATGCACTGTCTCATAATATCTCATGTACATTTGTTCATATATTTGTTGTTTAATATACTGTTTCATAATTTTTTATGTTTCATGTTATTCTTTTATTTTGTCATTTTATTCTTTCATATATTTCATGTGCATATCATTTTCATACACAGTTTTTCACATGTGAATTTAATGTTAAAGTAGCTTCACATAATTCGAAATTTCATTGTTTAATACTTTCATTTTTATACCTATTTTATACATTTTTTTTTCATAATTTCATAAGCATTTTCATACATTTCATTTTATATACAGCTTCACACATTTGTGTGTAATTATTTCCTTCCATATGCGTTTTTAATGTTTTGTTTACAAATATTGCTTTGTACACACATCTATTGCGTCATATTCCCATATATGTTTGTCACCATATCACATACTCTGATAATAAACATTTCACAAACATACATGTATAGTTTCACACACCAATGTCTTACACTTAGCTGCACATGTTAACCACAGGGCTTCTTCTTATAGTCCGTGCCGTGTGGCGTTGGTAGTCATGTCTCTCCACAACCTTCTGCCTCATGTACTTTCAGTCAGTAATTCCAGATGATTCACAGATGGTCTTCCATTGCATGATGCAGAACTGTCCAGCATCTCAGCCCCTCTTCTTCTACAACTTTCCCATAACCATGATGTGCTCCAGTATCTCCTTCTGATGACATAGCCAAAGAATATAGCCTCTCCCCTTCTAATGTGGGCAATCAGTTCTTTTCCTGAGTCAGTTTCTTTCAAGACATCTGTCTTACTCTTTTCATCTGTTCAGAGTGTTCTCATCATTCATCTGTAAAACCACATCTGCACAACTTCCACATAATTTTTTTTCTTCTCACTATTTGGCCAATGTAAATGATTCACTAACAAACTGCATACAATATGGAAATCCTTTTTTTTCCTTTGGTGGGGGGGGGGGGGGGATGGTGTTCTGACTCTGAGTAGCTGCCTCACGTGGCTTTTGACATTGGTATCAAAAGCTGACCATTCAGAAAGCAGTAGCAAACTACTGAATGTAAATTTATCTAGAAAAACCACAAAGCTAAAAATTTCTGGGGTTGGTTCTGCTAGGCCCTGTTAAGGATACATAACTAACAAAATCTGAGCGATCCTGACTCGCCCACCCACTCTGTTGTTCTTCATTAAATAATGTTGTTGTTGCTATTATTGTTTGCTTGCCTGTATGTTTAAACTGTCCACACAAACAACTTTCTATGTATTCCTCTTGTTCTCTTACCTAGTATTTACCTACACAAGGCTCATTTTGATAGTCCGTTTTTTCTCCCTTTGGGCATGACCCATTCATTAAATGTGTCCTGTGTCCTTGACTTCAGTTTGATAAGTGATCTTGTAACTCCTACAGATGTCAATATTTCAGCTATAGGCCCTAAAACCTCAATGGTTAAACCCCTTGAGGCCCTTCTCTTCCCTTTCAACCCTTCCAAAAAAATCTGTCAGTTTGTATACAGTCAGTTTGTTTTTTCTGTTTTTCATGACACTCATTCTTGCAAAAGAATCCTCAGATTTGGCGATACATTTAAGATAACAGACAACATAATCATCATCGTATTATGTCATTGTATGTCACACAGAGCTCGCAGTCTAGTTCTCCGTTCTGTTCTATCTTGTACAATTGTTTTACTAGTACAAAAATCCATAGAAAGTGTTCTTTCAGTGCAGGTGACTGACTCACAGAGCATGTTGAGAAAGGTGGAGACAGACCTGCTGAGTGCAGAGTGGTAAACATTGCTTCAGAGGTCTTGGGTAGTTAGTGTCCTTTGGATATTTTCTCCACATCATGTCGGTATGTTGGGAAATGACCAGGCAGATAGACTGGCCGATTCTGCACCACTTGGTGGTAAATTGATGTATGACAAGCTAGATAATTGCCAGGCCCTTTTGGGAGTGAGTGAACAGTGTGGAGGTACAAATAGATTATTATGGTCTGAAGAGAATGGCGCTGCGGGGGGTTACCAGGGGATCTGGCCGATGCTCAACATTCAAGGGAAAGACGAGATGGATATGCAGTCAGACAGTTACTGGTGCCATCAGAATTGAAACTCTTTGTTTGCTGCTGGAGATGGGGACAGGGTGCTTATGGAATTCTTCCGAGTGAAGTGTCATGCTGATTCTAAATTCAACATTCAACTTTGTTTAAGTATTGTGGACAGTCTAGTCCAGCACCTTTGGCGTCTCTCATCAAGATTCATCATAGAGCCATCTATTCTGTAAGTTTCTGTTAGCACACTGCTTTTTACAGAATGGGGTAGCTAGCCTTATACCCAGCCCTCCTCCTTTCTCATCCTGGTTTGGGACCGGTACTGTTGGACATAGATTAAAGACATACAAGCTGTTATGCTAATTCATATTTCATACTTGCCATCACATCATTTCCTATACATTATTTTTAACCTAGGTATCTTATATAAATAATTTGTAACATGTGACCTTCAGAGTTTTTTTTTTTTTGTTTTTGTTTTGTTTACTGACAAATTGTTGACAACTTACAACGCTCATTGTTTACTAATCTGGCAATATTTCACCTGATGCCCGTACAGGTGATTTTTTTTTTCCCTGCTGTGTATTTTTTCGTAGCAATAACCAACAGGTGTGTACTACACGTCTACAATTATATTCTGATCTCATCATAATTTAGCCACAACGACTCCAGGTCAAGTCTGATATGCAATGTAATATATATGTAAACATGTGTATGTGTACGTAAATGTATAACGATTTACGTTTTAGGGAGGCGTCAAAACTTCCTATGAGGCTAGCCAGTAAATAAATGATGGTATAAATAATCTGTTGTTGTGGTTGTGGAGGTAGTTAGTGCAGTATTTGTTTGTGTGTAAATACGTATTACTTTAGGTGATTTCTTCCCGCTGTGTGAATATATTATTCACTCAGAAAAGTCTCCCTAGTGTGTGAATATTTCCTTTTTCATGTGAATTCTTCCAAGAGCGTGAATGTGTTATTTGTCCAGTGAATTCTCCCCAGTGTGTGAATGTGTTATTTGTCCAGTGAATTCTCCCCAGTGTGTGAATGTGTTATTTGTCCAGTGAATTCTCCCCAGTGTGTGAATGTGTTATTTGTCCTGTGAATTCTTCCCTAATGTGTTTATTTGTCTCCTGTGAATTCTCCCTAGTGTGTGAATGTTTTATTTGTCCAGTGAATTCTCCCTAGTGTGTGAATGTGTTATTTGTCCTGTGAATTCTCCCTAGTGTGTGAATGTTTTATTTGTCCAGTGAATTCTCCCCAGTGTGTGAATGTGTTATTTGTCCTGTGAATTCTTCCAAGAGCGTGAATGTGTTATTTGTCCAGTGAATTCTCCCTAGTGTGTGAATGTGTTATTTGTCCTGTGAATTCTCCCTAGTGTGTGAATGTTTTATTTGTCCAGTGAATTCTCCCCAGTGTGTGAATGTGTTATTTGTCCTGTGAATTCTTCCAAGAGTGTGAATGTGTTGTTTGTCCTGTGAATTCTCCCTAGTGTGTGAATGTGTTATTTGTCCAGTGAATTCTCCCTAGTGTGTGAATGTGTTTATCATACTATGAATTCTCCCTAGCGTGTGACTATGTTATTAATCCAGTGAATTCTCCCTAGTGTGTGAATGTTATTTTTGTCCAGTGAATTCTCCCCAGTGTGTGAATGTGTTATTTGTCCTGTGAATTCTTCCAAGAGCGTGAATGTGTTATTTGTCCAGTGAATTCTCCCTAGTGTGTGAATGTGTTATTTGTCCAGTGAATTCTCCCCAGTGTGTGAATGTGTTATTTGTCCAGTGAATTCTCCCTAGTGTGTGAATGTGTTATTTGTCCAGTGAATTCTCCCTAGTGTGTGAATGTGTTATTTGTCCAGTGAATTCTCCCTAGTGTGTGAATGTGTTATTCATACTATGAATTCTCCCTAGCGTGTGACTATGTTATTAATCCAGTGAATTCTCCCTAGTGTGTGAATGTTATTTTTTTCCAGTGAATTCTCCCAAGTGTGTGAATGTTTTATTTGTCCAGTGAATTCTCCCAAGTATGTGAATGTTATTTGTCCAGTGAATTCTCCCAAGTGTGTGTATGTTATTTGTCCAGTGAATTCTCCCAAGTGTGTCAATGTGTTATGTATCCAGTGAATTCTCCCAAGTGTGTCAATGTGTTATTTGTCCAGTGAATTCTCCCAAGTGTGTGAATGTTTTATTTGTCTAGTGAATTCTCCCTAGTGTGTGAATGTTTTATTTGTCTAGTGAATTCTCCCTAGTGTGTAAATGTTTTATTTGTCCAGTGAATTCTCCCTAGTGTGTGAATGTTTTATTTGTCTAGTGAATTCTCCCTAGTGTGTGAATGTGTTATTTATCCTGTGAATTTTCCTTAGCGTGTGACTATGTTATTAATCCAGTGAATTATCCCTAGTGTGTGAATGTGGTATTCTTTCAGTAAATTACCCCTATTGTGTCAGTGTGTTATGTATCCAGTGAATTCTCCCAAGTGTGTGAATGTTATTTGTGTCCAATGAATTCTTTACCCTTGCTGTTCTCTGTTCAGTTCAGGTCATACTATCATCACTGCACTCTGGATTTATCAATCATAAGTGCTCCGTCCCCTCGGTAGTAAATCCATCAGCATATCGCCTAACAATTTAATGCAAGTTTTGGCTCACGACTGACTGCCCAGTCCAGTAGCTGTAAGGTTGTTTCCTTCTCCCTACAGATTTTATAAATTCGCCTGTTCTATTCCAGGTCATTCTAACTTTAGTTCAAGTCCAGATGTTCGGCTTCATTCCACAGGGTTTCATCCCACATGTCTCAGTCTATCTCCGCAGAACGGCTAGCCGACTGCCGAGACCCATGGATCTGGGAGAATTCACTGGACAAATAACACATTCACACACTAGGGAGAATTCACTGGACAAATAACACATTCACACACTAGGGAGAATTCACTGGACAAATAACACATTCACACACTGGGGAGAATTCATGGCAACAATCCCCATGGATCTCGGTAAAAACTGCATTCTTGAACTTAACGAAGCAGCCGTGAAATGAGCATTCGCTCTTTAGAGCTGGAGACAAACGGATGTGACTGTTTCGCCACTGAGACTGCACATGTTCGACTTAAAAAAATGGGTAACGGGAAATATTTGTGAATAGATAAGTGGAGTTGGGTTTAGGACTGAAATAAGCGTTCAATCTCCATATTCAACAGCCAGCTCAGAATTCCAGTTCTAATCGTACCCAGTGGCAATACGGTTGTTTTGGGTCTGTCTTGTTCTCATGAATGCTGAGTGTCGCCCAGATCTTCCTACTGGTCATCCCCTTGTGCAGACCTTGGCAATCTGCTTCTGCCTGCACACTGTTCACTCACTCACAAAGAGCCTTGAACACATCTAGCTTGGAGTGCGTTAGTATACCACCAGGTGGTGCTGAGGTAGCCAGTCTGTCTACCTGGTCGTTTCCCAACACACCTGCCTGCACTTGGCGAAAATATCTATAGGATGTTTACTACCTGGGACCTCTAAAGTGAAGCTTGCCACTCTGCGTAAAGCATACCTGATTCCACCTTTGTCCACATGTTTTATGGTTTAGCTGTTGAAGTATAAAGGTGGCTAAATAAATATCGAACACTTCACCTATTGAGTATCCATTCTTCTTCTGCGTTTGATCCCCCAGTGGAGAAGGGGCCCTCGACCGATTCATACCAAGTCTTTCTACTCTTCGCTGTTGCATGCAGCTCACCCTATTTCATCCCTATCTTCACTCTTTAGCTCTCTTCTCTGCGTGTTTTTATGCCTTTATTTCTATGCCTCCGTGGGTTCCAGTTCAAAGACTTTCTAGTTATATAGTTGACATGTTTTCTCAGCCTGTGCCCTATCCAACGCCAGTGTCTTTTCTTCCCCTATTGGTCCACTGGAGCTTGTTTAGTTCATTCCCAAAGTTCAACATTAGAGACTCTGCCATACCATTTAAATTCATTGACTACCCATTTGTGTAAAACAAATATGAGACAAAAAATGGGTGTTTTATTTTACTGTTTTTCGAGCGAAATGTACTGTTTTTCTGTCTGCTTTTACTTCTGTCTCTCTGTTTCTATTGATTTTTCTTTCCCTCTGTCTGTTTCTGACGTGCTGTTGGTTTATGTTTCTGTCTGTTTCTGTGCTGCTGTTTTTTTTTTCTATCTGTAATTCCCCATGTCCATCACTTAGATGGTCGGCCTCTTCTTTGCTTCCCGCCTAGTATGTTTACCAGTGCTTTCTTTGCTATACTGCTGCTGTCATCCGTGTGATAGGGCCAAACCATTTCACCTAATGAAATTCAGAGCTGCTGCTATCCCATTTTCCTTAAGATTTCATCGTTTCTGAACTTTTCTCTTTTTCTTGTAAGTTCCGAGTTTTTTTTTTTTTTTTTTTTCTAGAATAAAAAAGTCTTCCACAGAGATGTTAATATCTCTCTGCACATTACATATTTTCTTTATTCTTGCAGTCCCAGGCAATTATTACTTAAACCTCTATTCCAAGGAGCTGGGCTGGAAATGAATAAATACTTAAGCCTGAAGAAGTAACTGACTGACGTTCAACCCCCACCAGGACATCACACAGAGCGCTTAAACACCCCGTGACACAAAGTGTCACAATTCGGATGAGTATTACCCGGGGACAGGTCCAAGAAACCGCGCTCAATCCCTAGGTTGGGGTATAGTATGGACCCCTACAACAGCCAGTATGGCGCTTACAAACATAAATAACAACAACAACAACAAAACGCCCGACTCAGATGCGCTTTGATAAGCCTCAAGGAGTTCAGCATATACACTTTTGTGTAGTAGTAGTACTTTGTACGGGAACCCACAGGGGCGGAGAAATAAAGGAAGACACACACACAATACAAGGAGAAGGGAGCTAAAGAGCAAAGTCAAAAAGATGGGGAGGACATGGGGGGAGAGCTGCATGCTATCGCGAAGGATAGATCGACTTGGCGTAGCTGACTGAGGACCTATGCTCCATTGGGGGTAAGACCAGATGATCTGATTATCTAAACAGATGGTTCAGTGTTGAGAGGAAATAGAGGTGCCTGGGGTTCGTAGCGAAAGCCGATGGAAAAATCTTTAGTGCAAGACAGCCTAGTATATGACACCTCAACATCTAGCATGAGATTAGAGGTGGAGGCAGTAACTATAGCTCTCCGGTGGCTAGAGAACAAAGTGCATATACATGTAAATTGTTACAGACTCTGAAAACATGCTGAAAAGGGTGAAGACAGGGATGCTTCGAGCAGTGTGGCTAGCTTCACTGGAAAGGTCACAGATGGTGAGCATACTTTGGGTCTTTTCTCCAAGCTATGCCGGCGTAGTGGGTAATGAACACGCAGACCGATTGGCTGGATCAGCATCATTGAGTGGTGAATTGATACATGACAAGGCAGATGTGGTTCAAGGCCCTTTGAGAACAAGCAACGGAATCAGTAGAGAAAGAAGATTATTATGGCCTGGAGAGAATGAGGCACCAGGGTTTAACCAGAGGGTCTGGCCGGCTCACTACACTCAGAGGAAAGGCAAGACGGACTTTTACCCAGATTGTACCATCAGTATTAGAACTGTGGTGGCTGCTAAAGATGAGGACGGAGCATGCATGGGAATGTCCCGGGTGCTGTGATGTCAATTCTTGACACAACTCAACTCAGCTCAACTGTGGGTTAGAAAGGCAGATAAGAAGTTTAACTAATAATTCCGACACAAAGGGTTAGTTACGAGCTGCCTATGATAGAAGACAGAAGGAATGTCGCATTATCTTTAAAATTATCAAGGAACGTGTATTGAGCTGGTTGGTGCTGAAAGAGTTAAAAGGGCGCTGGTTCAGTTTCCATGCTCGCCGCAATTTTTTTTTAAAATTATCTATTAGTACCGTCGCCTATCTATTTTACAACAGCTTCTATTGATCTCGCCATTATTGTGTTAATGTAAGGGGACCTAATTACTGAAGGGGATTAAGCGACACGGAGAGACAATAGTCATGGTAGCGCTAAGAAAATCTAGGCTAGACTAGTGTGTTTAAATCATATTGTGAGAAAATATTAACATTTTGTATTGAATGATAAATAATTGAATTCTCGCGAGGCAGTTGACAAAACAATGTTTCATATAAGTAGACTGGTTAAAATAGAACGCAGTCATTTACTGGGCCTGCCCAAAGAAGACGTTTAGCGACACGTATGTTGGTTAGGTTGGGTGTTTAGTGCCAGCTCCTGATTTCAGTGAATTTGTGCGCTGTCATGAGGGTTGTGGTGTTATTGATAATGGTTGTCATGTCGGAGAAGACTGTGGGCTACCGTATGCAACGGATGTGGTAAGATTTGTTGCCGTGCTGGATCTTTCTCTTCGGCTGCATTTTTTTTTTCTTCTTCCTTTTCTCCTCCTCTTCCTTTTTTTCTTTTTCTTTATCTCCTTCTTCTCCTTTTCATCTTTCTTTTTCTCCTTCATCTTCTTTCTGCTATTATTATTTTTATTATTATTATTACTATTATTCATAGTCATCGCCATCATCATCATCTTCTTCTTCTTCTCCTCCTCCTCCTTTTCACTTCCTCTTCTACTGCTTCGAATGTCGAGAGACATAAGTTTCTCTTCTGGCCGACTTGACCATAGACACATTGTGCTTTTTTAGTTTATGTGATGTTATCTGTCCATTTTTTTCTTGGTCTACCTCGTGCTGTGTGTCCTTGTCCTCTTTTTGGTGTAGGTCTTCTGTTTTATGACGTCACAAGGCGGTCAGCAAACCATTTGATTTGTTGTTACTATGTAATTTAGGATAGGTTCTGTGCCGACTATTTCTCTTATCACCTCTTTGGGTTCGCATCCAAATAGTGAATCTGCGTCATTCTTCTTCTTCTTCTATCTCATTTCCTCCAGTGGAGCATAGGCCCTCAACCAACTCAGTCCAGGTCGTTCTAGTATTCGCTATTGCATGCAGCTCACTCCATGTCCTTCCTATCTTTTTAACTTCACTCTCTAGCCCCTTTCTTCCTTTTTTTTTGTGTGTGGGTGGTCTACCGTTATTTATGTGCCCCTTGTGGGTTCCAGTGCAAAGACATTCTAGTTATATTGTTGTAAGATTTTCTCAACGTGTGCCCTGTCCAACTGTGTCATGTGGGAGTCAGTATTTATGTTGCAATCTAGGAGCTGGTTTTGTTTTTAAACTATTTTAGTAGCAACCAACTCGCCTGCGTTTCTTGGTCTTTCCAGAGACAAGATGAGATGCCACTTAATTAGCCAACATGCTCGTTAATTTTCTATTACCTTTTCTTTAAAACTTGGACCTGCAACCCAAATGAGAAGGTACACTAGCCTTTCTCTCTCTCTCTCTCTCTCTCTCTCTCTCACTCTCTCTCTCTCTCTCTCTCTCTCTCTCTCTCTCTCTCTCTCTCTCTCTCTCTCTCTCTCTCTCTCTCTCTCTCTCTCTCTCTCTCCAAATGTGAAGATAGTTGTCACAGCCATAGATTATTTCCTACTGCACTTAACGAAAAGTCATGGCAACACTAGTGGTTTTATTGGTGTGCCAGATGTCACACCTAGTCTGGGGAAATCAGCTGCACTTATTGATTGACTATCCTGTCTTTTTTTTTTTTTTTAAAGTACAAGATCTGTATTTTTATTGTACAAGATCTGTATTTTTATAGTACAAGATCAGTATATTTATAGTACCAGATCAGTATATTTATAGTACAAGATCTGTATTTGTATAGTACCAGATCAGCATATTTATAGTACAAGATCTGTATTTGTATAGTACCAGATCAGTATATTTATAGTACCAGATCTGTATTTGTATAGTACCAGATCTGTATTTGTATAGTACCAGATCAGTATATTTATAGTACCAGATCAGTATATTTATAGTACCAGATCAGTATTTTTATAGTACAAGATCTGTATTTGTATAGCTACGCCCCAGTAGGATACCTGAACCCATAAAGGGAAATGAGTCGTGCCCAATACTTTTGTGCTGAAGTCTAGTCAGTTTCATTGCCGTGAATTTAATGATATTTACTACGGCTGTACCGAATATTCGCTTCGGGGCCGAATAGTTGACCTAATAACTATTCGGTATTCGGTCGAATAGTTGCGGTCGGGCAGAATACGAATAGTGGTTACCTTACACCTGTTTCTGGACGGTGGAAAATGAAAATATCAAGATTTCCCACCTTGGTTCATACTGTCAAGCGTTACTTTGTGCACCACCTACGAGCGTACTAAGTGAACGTCTGTTTAGTTCAGCTGGAAATACCTTCAGTGAGACAAGAAGCTGCCTTGATGCTGACAACATGGAACGATTGTGTTTTTTGTTTTGTTTTTGAAAGCTAATGTTTTCTTGCTTGCTACATACATCCAGTTTTAACATACGGCTGTGAATCCTGGACAGTCGGTAGGCAGGCCAAACAATTTCTTAAGGCCTCATAGATGTGGTTTTACAGAACAATGCTTAAAATACCTTGGAGAGCCAGAAAAAAGCAACCAAGATGTTTTAAAAGAGGCGGGAGCCCGAAGACAACTACTCACAGACATCAGAAGGAGACAGTCATCATTTTTCAGCCATGTTATAAGATGAGGGAAAATGGAACATGTGGTGACCACTGGAAATACCTGTGGAAGGAGGGATAGAGAAAGACAACGAGAGAAGATTCTTGACAGTCTTGTTGCACGGCACACGAACTAATACATGCTGCAGGAGATCGCAAATTGTGGCAAGGCATAATTGCCCATGCCAGTCGGCAAAGCACCTGATGATGATGATTCACTATTCGTATTCGTATTCGGCTGAATAGTTGGTCCAGCTATTCGTTTCGGCCGAATAGTGAAAATCACTATTCGGTACAGCCCTAATATTTACCATTCTCCAGTCCATAGTATCAGGAAAATATATAAAACCAGACAACAAGAAGAACTAGTCAACTTGTCACAATATCACAGTCACAAATGACGAATGAATGTTTTGATAAATGAGACTTTGGGGTGGGGCGTACCCTGTTTTTGGCAGACAAATGAGATAGCAGTCCAAGAGGTTTGTCTAAAACAGGGTGGCACTGAACAGGAAATTTTAGTTGCGTTGATTCAAAAACCGACATCACAGCAATCGGGGCATTTTCTTAAGCGCTCCATCCCAATCTTTAGCAGCCAGCGCAGAGTTCCAATGCCAATGGTGCCAGTAACGTTTTAATCACGGCCAGCTCCAGATTTATAAGGCTGTACAGCTCAAACGGGAATTCCCGTTCATGTGCAAGAATTGAGTCCCTCTGCGTCCACAGTTTTTATCGAGATGTATACACAAATTAAACTACAGTTTCAATAATTTTCGACATATTTTTTACAACTTTACGTCATTTTTAAGGTAAATAAGTGTGCCAATTAAATATAACAATAAAGGCTCTTACAGACAAACAAAAATGCTTTTGCTACAGTCAACATGAACATAAACATCAGTAACGTTTAGATGAAAACTAAAAGTTGTTCCAGCAAAAGTAAAGAAATATCAGTGCTAACTCTTTGATTCTGAGAGGGTATTGTTGTATCAGAGGAACGGGGGGAGAGGGAGGGGGGGACGAGGGGTGACATTTGTACTTTATCAAATTTAGCGCATACAAATACTGCTATGAAACATACACATGTCATACATAACATAAATATTGATGATTGATGGTTATTATTATTATTAGTAGACTACTACAACATATAATTATACTGTTATTTAATAATTAGTAAACAAGTACAATCAGTATGAAATTGATATGTGCAATACTTTTTTCACCCAGAGTAGTTTTCTTAACAGTACTTATAGCACTACTAAATATGTATCCTCAAGGTACAAACAGCACAAACAAATTTGTCCAGTTTTATCTTGTTGGATGAAATCAATTCCTTATCATTGCGAATTTTTTGGTAACAAATATGCATAGGAAGTGGATGAACAACCAGAAGTTTCCGCAAGAGCTTACAGCCAGTGTTCGCGAATTAAAGCAAAAGCCAGTTTACAAAAATTAACACAGACTGTACAACTGCAAATATGCATAAGAAGTCGATGAACTACCAGAAGTTTCCGCAAGAGTTTACAGCCAGTGTTCGCAAAGCAAAGCAAAAGCCAGTTTACAAAAATTAACACAGACCGTACAGCTGCAAATATGCATAAGAAGTCGAAGAGCAACCAGAAGTTTCCGCAAGTGTTTACAGCCAGTGTTCGCGAAGCAAAGCAAAAGCCATTTTACAAAAATTAACACAGACCGTACAACTGCAAATATGCAAAAGAAGTCGATGAGCAACCAGAAGTTTCCGCAAGTTTACAGCCAGTGTTCGCGAAGCATAAGTTAAATGGTTAAGGATTAATTTTAATAGTGTACTGCTACAACATATAATTAAACTGTTAGTCAACAATTAGTAAAGAGGCAAAGAGTGACTTTCTGTGAGAGGTTAGTTAGTAAATTAAATATTATTTTCATCCACTTACCTAGAGCTCCGAAATATCTTGCCACAATTTATCCACAGTGTGGTTGCACCATTTATGCCTAGTCAATATGAAAGCAATAGTTTTCTTCAAACACAAGATAGTTTGCACCTGACAACTGCCGATATTCTCCAGATATGGCTTCTAAATTACATGTTTGAATTATCCCTAAAAGTAAGATTTCTACATTTAAAGTAGAAAAGTAATAAACAGCCAGTTCCCAAAAATCCGAACTACTGACTAGAAACAGTGACACTGGCACACACATCACAACACGACTGTCTCCCGTGAATTACAATTAAAATTGCTTTAATCTAACAGCTTGTATTTGTCACATATCACTCCTGTCGCGTGCCTAATGTAAGGATTCCTCCTTCAGAACCAACAGCACTCAGAGATAATTAGGTTGAGTCGTTTGGCTCGTATTGGTCTAAGGGATTCCCCGTGGCCAATATACGATCAACTTATCTCTGGAGTAGGGCAACTCAAGTATTGGCACTACAAAATATGTCAGTATATAAATACAATATTTCTAGGCACACTTGGCTGGACACCCCCACTACTTACTAAAGAAAGCCCCCAGGTTATGATAGTTCATTATCATAACCATGTTAACACATATAATGAAGATACATACATACACAACTGCTAAACACTTAAAAAGGTGAAATATAGACACCTAAGTCAGCCATGAAAATGAATGTATGTAATCAATATAAAATAGATATATAAAAGTGAGACAAATGCCAGATCTCAGAATATCATGTCCAAATCACCAAGATACTACACAGACAGAAGGTCTTGGAGATGACATCTTGTCATCATTGGACAACCTAGGAGCTGTGAGGAATAAAGCAAATAAGGCATCAAACTGCACTTAGCCTCTTTCTGTCTATGATGCCTCCCTCAGCTCCTGATGATTCGACTGTCTTTGACTCTGGTAATTCTGCTCAACTGGATCAGGTAGTGAAAGAGTACTTCACCATAGAGGACACAGCAACTGTACCGGTATTTAGCAAGTCTCTATCACCAGTAAGGACACACAATGTCTTTGAGCCACACTAAGCTCTAGCACTGGTAGCTGTTTGAGGTACCATCTCCCACATGTTGGAGATGTCAGGAACCTTCACAGGTGTTAGCTGGTGGGTAACAGTTTGTTTCTGGTGGTTTGATGGTTGGTGGGTGTTGGTTGGACTGTGAAACTTCTGCCAGCTCTTCACAAAAGATTTATCCCAAGCATATGTAAAAACTGAGACATTCCAGATTGCCTTGAAAAGTGAAATTTATACAGGCACAGATTAACACATCTGGACGCTTGAGAAGCTGGCAAGGAGAATAGCGTCACTTAGATACTTCAGGCGTTGGTAACAAAAGAAGTCCCTTGTATACTTGGGCAAGGAGTAAATCGGTTTCCAAGAAACCTCAAATAACTCCCTGAATATATATCGAAGAGATATACATTTAAAAGTGGAGTTTAGTTAAAGTAACAAGAAAAGGCAGACATAATAATGTTGTCCAATAAAGGCCTATATATATAGATATAAGCGACTATATATTTCTGGGCGAGTCCAAGTTTGAATTTTGTGCAGGTTACAGGTAAGACAGGTTATCAGCCTTACAGACCGATGTGTAATGGCTATCATTTCACGACAGTATTATTACTTTACAATATCTGCTTGTCGATTTGTAATACGAATACAGTCAAAACACAGAAGTTTGTAAGCATATTATAATGACACAAAATGCAACATAGAAACGCTTACAGTAACCTATTTTCGAGGGGACTCGGCCAAAATGTGCCGTGATTCAGTTGTCAGGACCAATATACAGCCGGACGTGGTTTTGATAATACTTACGTCTTGCCTTTTTTCTTGGCGTCGAGTATCGGACAGATCCCTTTGTCACTCCCCATGTGATCACTTTCACGAGACTGGTGATCCATTGTACTACAAGTTCTCGCACTACAGGAATTGTAAACAAACTGCCAACACTGTAGCCGCTGTAACGTAGGGGATAGACGCTGGTCTGCTGGCCTATAGGTTTTGGGTTCGATCCCCACGAGTTTTTCTAAGCTCCCCTTGGCTTCCAGATCCACCCCTCCTAAATTGGATATCAGATAAGGTGAGTAAATATAGATGACACTTTGTTTTGTCATGTCTATCCACAACCTTCTATCGTGTGTACTTTCAATCAGTTCTGACACAGATGATCCTCCATGCCTAGCATCTTTTCTCTCGGTTCTGCCTGTGGCTAACCACTGCGCTAAGGGAAACCCCCGACTTCGGGATAACCCGATGCAGTGATATGCTAGGAATAAAGCCAGTCTTACTGGTGATCAAAGAAACAATAAATGAAGTGGTTTGGACATCTAACAAGAATGCTCTGGTACTATCTACCACAGCGAGCCACACTGAAAAGTTACAACGGGTAGAGAGAGAGCGGAGACCTCTGAAAATATGGAGTGATGGCATTAAGAACAACCTAACGAAATTAACATAAATCTTAATAGTGCTCTTGGCAGAGCTCATCAACGAACGTTACATTTTCCCCGAAACTTCGCTTAAGTGGAAGAGAAGAAGGAGTAGAAATTATGTGGATCTCTCAATTTTAACTTTCCTAATATCCAAGCTAATTATTTCGCTTGTTATCGACAATTTGTTTCTTCCACTTACAGGAGTACGATACCGATTTATTACTAGAAGCAGAAAATCGACGGGGAGAATGGGTGCCCGATTATGAAGAGTCCGATTACGAATCAACATCTGATGATTATGAAAAATCCATACTTCTACCCATGGTGATGAGTCGAAAGGTCAAATCAGACAGAATAGTTGGCCAACTACCAAACGCTAGATACAGTACAGGTAAGAATGCTGTATTGTTTACCCTTCTAACTTTCTACTTCTTTCTATGCGTGCCAATCAGACTTTCTGACCTTCGTTGATTCACTGACCTTGGTTGACTTTCTGACCTTTGGCTTTAGTGATATTTAGCCTGGTTCAATTAGTGTTCTCATACTTTTTCGGCTAAGTGACTTGACTATGAGGAGAGAGAAAAATGATATATAAAGTAGAAAACACAAAAAATAAAGTGAATGAGGTTGATCAGCAGATGCGGTGGCGGGGCAGCAGCAAAAAGAAGAAGAAAAAGAATAATAATAATAATAATAATAATAATAATAATAATAATAATAATAATAATAATAAGAAGAAGAAGAAGACGAAGAAGAAGAAGAAGAAGAAGAAGAAGAAGAAGAAAGAAGAAGAAGAAGATCACCAACAACAAAAGAAGACAACGACAGCGACGATGATAAAACAGCGGCAGAGAAAATGGAAAACTACAGGATGTTACTACTGCATGTCTCACACTCACACACTTAACTTGTTATCCCGTTAATTGTTTGCAGTATCGGCCTGGGTGTAACACCTGCCCTGTCTTTGACTTGCTCCACAGACACCGGTCGCTGTGGCATCCGCGCCTACGACGACGCCGGTGCGGTCCTGCAGAATCAATCCCCCGGCGTTGGCGGACGGCAGAGAGAGCGTGTCCAGGCCCGGGTGTTCGGCGGCTACCAGGCCACACTGGGAGAGTTTCCCTGGCAAGCCAAGCTGGAGCAGGACGTCTACCCGCAGAGGGAGGGGATGTACAGGAACCACCTGTGTGGAGCGGTCGTCATCAACCCGTACTGGGTGCTCACTGCAGCTCACTGTGTCAATAGGTAGGGCGTCGTCGATCGTCACCAGGGTATTTTGGCTTTGGTCAACTTATGACAATGTTGCCTTGGCCGGGTTTTGGTGGAGAAGAGGGGTTGCGTATTCTTCTTCTTCTTCTTCTTCTTCTGCTTCTCTAAACCCAAATGGAGCGTAGGCCCTCAAGCAACTCACGTCAGTTTTTCTATCCTTTGCTATCGCATGATACTCTCCCGATGTCCTTCCGATTTTGTTTAACCCCACTATCTAGCCCCCTTCTCCATGTGAGTGTGTGTGTGTTTGTGTGTGTGTTTTGTGGGTCTTCTTTTTTCCCTATGCCCATGTGGGTTCCCGTGGGGACAAAGCGGGCCCAACATAGCAGATTTGGAGTCACTTTTAGGCGATGCTCATATGTCGTGATTGTGACTGAGTCACTTGGCATATTGAGAAAGATGGGTATAGGTATGCTCCTTTGCAGAGTGGAAAGCATTGCTTCAGTTGTCCCGTTCTAGTTAGAGTCCTGTGGATATCATTCTAGGTTATGCCGGTGTGATGGGAAACGAATAGGCAGATAGACTGGCTGTTTCTGCACTAATTGTTAGTCAATTCATGCATGACAAACGGAGTGTTGGAGGAGTCTTTTGTAGGCAAGTAGACAGTGCGGAGGCAGAAATATAACATTCGGGTTAGAGACGAATGGTGCTGCGAGCAGTGACAAGGGGATACGACTGTTTCTGCTGTCGTCGGAATTGAAACACTATGCTTACTGCTGGAGACGGAGAACTTATGGCAATGTTCCCGAGTGCTGTGATGTCGATTCTTAGTTCGGCATTCAACATTCCATGCGATCCGGCAGCAGACCGCTTTGTGTTAATTTGTTCAGCGATAGGAACCTCAGACGGTTGAGAAAGCAATGACAAACTACTGCAGCTAAATTAAGTGGTATGATAGATTATGGGATTGGGAATTAGGCGTGTTCCAGTGTTCCAAGAGGCGGGGAGAGAATGCTAGCGTTGGATGAGACACACTTTAAGAAAACCGGAGAACAATATAAATAGAATGTCTTTGCACTGGAACCCACAGGATCATAGAAATACAGAAAGACCGCAGGATACATGGAGAGGGTAGCTAGGGAGTTAAAATTACAAAGATGGGGAGGATAAGGGGAGAGCGGCATGCGATAGCAAAGAAAAGAACGACTTATCGTGAGTTGATTGAGAGCCTATGCTCTATTGGGGATAGAAAGGCAGAGTAAGAAGAGTATTCAAATAAAACTGCCCAGGAAATCTGTCAGTTGGTTTACTTCAATGAAAAGTAACCTGCTTCATTAAAAAGTAACCTGCTTCATTAAAAAGTAGCCTGCTTCATTAAAGAGTAACCTACTTCATTAAAGAGTAACCTACTTGATTAAAGAGTAACCTGCTTCATTAAAAAGTAACCTGCTTCATTAAAAAGTAACCTACTTCATTAAAAAGTAACCTATTTCATTAAAAAGTAACCTGCTTCATTAAAAAGTAACCTATTTCATTAAAAAGTAACCTACTTCATTAAAAAGTAACCTACTTCATTAAAAAGTAACCTACTTCATTAAAAAGTAACCTACTTCATTAAAAAGTAACCTACTTCATTAAAAAGTAACCTACTTCATTAAAAAGTAACCTGCTTCATTAAAAAGTAACCTACTTCACTAAAGAGTAACCTGCTTCATTAAAAAGTAACATACCTAATTAAAAAGTAACCTACTTCATTAAAAAAAGTAACATACCTAATTAAAAAGTAACCTACTTCTTCAAAAAGTAACTTACTTTTTAAAAAAAAGTAACCTACTTCATTAAAAAGTAACCTGCTTCATTAAAAGGTAACCTACTTCATTAAAAAGTAACCTACTTCATTAAAAAGTAACCTACTTCATTAAAGAGTAACCTACTTCATTAAAGAGTAACCTACTTCATTAAAGAGTAACCTACTTCATTAAAGAGTAACCTGCTTCATTAAAAAGTAACATACCTAATTAAAAAGTAACCTACTTCATTAAAAAAAGTAACATACCTAATTAAAAAGTAACCTACTTCTTCAAAAAGTAACCTACTTCATTAAAAAGTAACCTGCTTCATTAAAAGGTAACCTACTTCATTAAAAAGTAACCTGCTTCATTAAAAGGTAACCTACTTCATTAAAAAGTAACCTACTTCATTAAAAAGTAACCTACTTCATTAAAAAGTAACCTACTTCATTAAAAAGTAACCTACTTCATTAAAAAGTAACCTACTTCATTAAAAAGTAACCTACTTCATTAAAAAGTAACCTACTTCATTAAAGAGTAACCTACTTCATTAAAGAGTAACCTACTTCATTAAAGAGTAACCTACTTCATTAAAGAGTAACCTACTTCAATGAAAAGTAACCTATTTCATTAAAAAGTAACCTAATTCATTAAAGAGTAACCTACTTCATTAAAGAGTAACCTGCTTCATTAAAGAGTAACCTACTTCATTAAAAAGTAACCTACTTCATTAAAAAGTAACCTACTTCATTAAAGAGTAACCTACTTCATTAAAAAGTAACCTACTTCATTAAAAAGTAACCTACTTCATTAAAAAGTAACCTACTTCATTAAAAAGTAACCTACTTCATTAAAAAGTAACCTACTTCATTAAAAAGTAACCTACTTTTTTAAAAAGGAACCTTCTTCATTAGAAAGAATCCCTTTTCATTACGTGGGGTGGATTAGATATGTGGTCTAATCTTATTCTTTTTCTGCAACGTCGTGTAAAGGTAAAAAAATGGGGGTGACTGCAGTCAAATGTGACTTAAGTCAGATGTGACTTACGTCACATTTTTTAAAACGTTGCTCACGTCACTCCTTAGAGATCTGAATACTCTCTTCTTTGCTACATTTGTGTAGTTCACTTTATGTTTGACAAAGGCTGTCCGGCTGAAACGTTTTTTTTGTTGTGTTGTGCACGTTTTTTAATCTGCTTCCCAATTTGGTTAAGCATTTTAGTCACAGTTCACTGGAAAGGATATGCCGCAAGTTTGTTTTTTTTTTACTCCGTTATTCCTTCACTTAGAATTTTATTGTTTCATTTATTCTTTTAAGAATTGCTTCACTTTGCACTCATTCGTTCATTCTTTTTCTGGCCTTCTAACCCCCAGTGGAACAGAGGCCCTCAACCAACCTACGCCAAGTCGTTCTATCCTTGGCTATTACATGCGGCTCGCTCCAGGTCCTCCCCATCTTTTTAGCTTTACTCTCTAACTCCCTTTGTGTGTGTGGTGTGTTTGTGTGTGAGTGTGTGTGTGTGTGTGTGTGTGCATGTGTGTGTGTTTTTTTTTAATCTGTCTGTCTTTGTTTCTACGCCACTGTGGGTTTCAGCGCAAATGGATTCTAGTTATGCTGTTCTCAGGTTTTCTTACGGTGTGTCATATCCAAAGTCAGCATCTTTTCTTCACCTCTGGGTCCACTTGAACTTGTTTAGTTCTCTCCGTAAGCTCACCATTAATGATATTATCATACCGTTTAATTCCCTGTATTCTGCGCATACCCCAGTTAATGAATGTTTATAGTTAGTTATAACTGTTCCAGGTGTTTCCGCGTTTCACCTCCATACAACAGTTCTGGTTCAGTATTGGAATTAAAAAAGTTTAGTTTAGTTTTAATTTCCTATGACCTCTACAAATTCCCTAGTGCTGTGAAAGCTCTTCTTGCCTTCTGTATGCGTACTTTTGTTTTTATCTGTTGCCTCAAAATTTGTCTGCATTACTACCCAAACAGATCATGACTCCACATCTTGGAGTCATACGTTGATTCACTCGCTGGTTGATTGATTCATTCTCTGCTAGCTTCACATGAACTATTCTGTTGATAATCCACAGTCCTATTCCAGTGGAGGACCTTCGAATCGTTGTTGGCGACCACAAGGTTTTCGAGAAGGACCCGGCTGAGCAACAGTTTTTTGTAGACAAAGTCGTGAAACATGAACAATACACTCGTGAGTACAGAATTGTTGGATTCTTTTCTCACAGCGCAACATAGTTTTAGACTGTTTCTATTTGTTTATATAGTTCCTGTTATTTGAAATATAATGTTGTTTTTATTTGCCATTCAGCAACAAGATGTCAGTTCAGATGAGGTTTCAGGTTTCAGGTTTCAGGTTTCAAGGTTTGAACAACTGATCTGACTGACTAACTTTCTACCCTACCAGGACATCACACAAGCGATAAACACCCGATGACACAAAGTGCCACCATGCGGATGAGGATCACCGTGGAGAGGTCCCAGAAACCGCGTTCAGACAATTGGCCATATTGATGACCTGCCTATAATGCGGCCCCTGGCAAAAGCCAGAGTGGGGCTTCGAATAACAAAAAATTACGTCCCTAAAAAGGACGTAAGGGTAATAGTATGTACTAACACATTAAAAATTCACTAGTGCGGGTATTAACCCATAAGTGCTCCGTTCTTTTTCTAACTCAAGTCTGAGCACAGAAGACGCTTAGCGCAGTGCACAGGCTCTGTAGCACTGGCGAGGATCCTGAAATACTTTTGGTAGATTTTCAACTCCAAATTTTGCCCGGGCAGCGCCGTTAGGCTACTCTTTTCGATTTCCAACTGCCAGGGGATTTTTTACGTGCGCAACAATGCACACGGGCGTCCGATCTCACTACCCGAAGACCAGGGGGGAACTACTAGAGGTCCAAGTCCTCGTGAAAAAATCCCAGCCCTTACTGGGGACTGAACCCGAAACCTCTAGCACTTGAGGTGGACACCATGCCTCGAGACCACGCAGCTCCTCAGTTCAGATGAGAAAGAGAATTCTCAAGAGCTATATAATTCATATCCTGATACACGGAAGTGAATCATGGACAGTTGGTAGATTAATGAAAAATTATGTCGAAGCTGCGGAGATGTCTTTTTATAGACGATCTATTTTAGACGATGCCTTCTTGAGCCAAAATTATTAGTATTTTATTTATTATTAATATGAGAAGACGCTTACAACAGAGTCATATACAGTGTCTTGATGACAACGCTTATGGAGGGGGGAGTCTGTCCTTGGTTGGTGAAATGGATAGCAGCCGTTTTGTATACTCCCCGTGTAGCTTCTCCGCCTGCGTTCATGGACCTGTGAAGCATGTATTTTAGCCCCGGGACTACCACAGGAATCTGCAGTTTTACGTTAACTGTTTTTAATGTATTTACGAACAGGATTGCGGATCAAGAAACACCTTGGAGTTAGCAGAATATTGACATTTGCAGATGATTGCTCGCATATAGGCAGGGTAGAGCTCAGAATCAAGTAGTCTCAATTGTTACAGGCGACCGTAGAAAAGATGATTCACTGGTGTACAGAGATGAGTGCTGTAATCAACCCAGAAAAGGCAACCGTTCTGTGGTGTTCTTTGGACAACAGGATTGTTAGAGCGGATGTTCCCAGACTCAAAATAAATGACAGGGACATCAACAGAGACAGCAGACTGCGGTTATCTGGGAATCACCTTTGACAGAAGTTTGTCTTTCAGGGATCACATAGAGGGGGTTGTGACAAGGGCTGAAAAAGGTCTTAACACACCAAAGATGATGGAAGCAATGGACATAGAACAGAGAATGCTGTTCACACTTTACCAGCACTTAATCATCTCAGTGATTGATTATGGATTGGGGTTACTCACTGTCTCGAAGAGTCAGCTAGAGAAAGCGGAGCGCATACAGAATGAAGCTATGAGGCTGATTCTGGGATGTACATGAGACATCCTGATTATGTGCACGTGATACAACCTTGCACTGTCGACTATTGCAGATGGGCTAAAAGTGCTACAGGCTAAGTCATACCTCAGAGTAGCTGCAGACAGGGAACACCCTCTGTATGAAGCTTTGGCTGCAGTGAAGGGTCAGAGACTAAAAAAGGGGAAAATCCTGGATGACTCAAGCAGAAGAACGATAAGACAAGTATGCATGCTGGAGAACACTGGGCGAGAAGGGAAGTGGGTCACAGTACCAGGGGAAAAATCGGATCTGTGTAGGGTAATGATCACATTGGGACGGGAGTGCAGAGAATGGCCAGCGGATGCTACAAAGATGGAAGTCCAACAGTAGATTCACGACAATTCTTGCTCAGATGATCTGATTATCTACACTGATGGTTCTGTATTGAGAGGGAAAAGAAGTGCCTGGGGGTTCGTAGCGAAAGCCAATGAAAAATCTTTAGTGCAAGACAGCCTGGCATATGATACCACAAAATCTAGCATGAGAATGAGGTGGAGGCGGTAACTGCAGCTCTCCGGTGGCTAGAGAACAAGATGCATACACATGTCGTAATTGTACCAGACTCTGAAAGCATGCTGAGAAAGGTGAAGACAGGAATGCTTCGAGTTTGCCATGATGTTGATCCGTTGTTCAAACCTCAAACTTCAAATCTTAAACCATCTTAGGGTTTGAACACAAGTATTGTTAAAGTGCCAGTAAAATAAAAGGTTAGATGCGTATCCTTTTATAGGACATTGCAGAACCAATCTCAGCAGCCCCTGGCTGTTGTGTGGTTTCTCTAGGCAAATTTACGTCCAGTAGTTTGCCATTGCTCTATGGACGGTCGGCCCCCTGATACCACTGTCAAAACCAACGCAAGGCATATGGCCCGCAGCTGGGATCGAACCCGGCACCCCGGCATTACGAAGCGTTCGCATCGACTTAGCCACAGAGCCGCTAATAAAATAAACATCTGTTTAACGTTAAGGACCATTTAATGTATTTGCTGTGAGTGGTCATCGGAGGTGGCTCAGCACACTGGCTTGCCCGGGGTGCCCATAATGCTTTTAGGACGACCCTGCCTGGGGAGGAACAGTTTGCGTTCCGTTCTTGGTGGGTAACAATGGTTGTTGTCATTCCACGTCAGTCTAAAAGATGTTTAATGTCATCAGTCCATATTCTAGTAGGACAGCCTCTTGCTTTATTATGGGCTTCCTTTCATGTATCGTGCCTGTATTGGTAGTTGTTGTGGTAGTTGTTGTGGTTGTTGTTGTGGTGGTTGTCGTGGTAGTTGTTGTGGTGGTTGTTGTGGTGGTTATTGTGGTGGTGGTTGTGGTAGTTGTTGTAGTGGTAGTTGTGGTAGTTGTTGTGGTAGTTGTTGTGGTGGTGGTTGTGTCAGTTGTTGTGGTGGTGGTTGTGGTAGTTGTTGTGGTGGTGGTTGTGGTAGTTGTTGTGGTGGTTGTTGTGGTAGTTGTTGTGGTGGTTGTCGTGGTAGTTGTTGTAGTGGTGGTTGTGGTGGTTGTTGTGGTGGTGGTTGTGGCAGTTGTTGTGGTGGTGGTTGTGGTAGTTGTTGTGGTGGTGGTTGTGGTAGTTGTTGTGGTGGTGGTTGTGGTAGTTGTTGTGGTGGTTGTTGTGGTAGTTGTTGTGGTGGTGGTTGTGGTAGTTGTTGTGGTAGTTGTTGTGGTAGTTGTTGTGGTGGTTGTTGTGGTAGTTGTTGTGGTAGTTGTTGTGGTAGTTGTTGTGGTGGTTGTTGTGGTGGTTGTTGTGGTGGTGGTGGTTGTGGTGGTTGTTGTGGTGGTTGTTGTGGTGGTTGCTGTGGTGGTTGTTGTGGTAGTTGTTGTGGTGGTGGTTGTGGTAGTTGTTGTGGTGGTGGTTGTGGTAGTTGTTGTGGTAGTTGTTGTGGTGGTTGTTGTGGTAGTTGTTGTGGTGGTGGTTGTGGTAGTTGTTGTGGTAGTTGTTGTGGTAGTTGTTGTGGTAGTTGTTGTGGTGGTTGTTGTGGTAGTTGTTGTGGTAGTTGTTGTGGTGGTTGTTGTGGTGGTGGTAGTGGTAGTTGTTGTGGTAGTTGTTGTGGTGGTTGTTGTGGTGGTTGTTGTGGTGGTGGTTGTGGTAGTTGTTGTGGTAGTTGTTGTGGTAGTTGTTGTGGTGGTGGTTGTGGTGGTTGTTGTGGTGGTGGTTGTGGTAGTTGTTGTGGTGGTGGTTGTGGTGGTTGTTGTGGTGGTGGTTGTGGTGGTTGTTGTGGTAGTTGTTGTGGTAGTTGTTGTGGTGGTTGTTGTGGTGGTTGTGGTAGTTTTTGTGGTAGTTGTTGTGGTAGTTCTTGTGGTGGTTGTTGTGGTGGTGGTTGTGGTAGTTGTTGTGGTAGTTGTTGTGGTGGTTGTTGTGGTGGTAGTTGTTGTGGTAGTTGTTGTGGTGGTTGTTGTGGTAGATGTTGTGGTAGTTGTTGTGGTGGTTGTTGTGGTAGTTGTTGTGGTGGTGGTTGTGGTAGTTGTTGTGGTGGTGGTTGTGGTAGTTGTTGTGGTAGTTGTTGTGGTGGTTGTTGTGGTAGTTGTTGTGGTGGTGGTTGTGGTAGTTGTTGTGGTGGTGGTTGTGGTAGTTGTTGTGGTGGTGGTTGTGGTAGTTGTTGTGGTAGTTGTTGTGGTGGTTGTTGTGGTAGTTGTTGTGGTGGTGGTTGTGGTAGTTGTTGTGGTGGTTGTTGTGGTAGTTGTTGTGGTAGTTGTTGTGGTGGTGGTTGTGGTGGTTGTTGTGGTAGTTGACCAGTTGTTTCGTTTCTTCCATGCTGCAGAAAAAACCAAGGACTATGACATTGCTTTGGTCAAACTCAGGCCACCTGCCGGAGGTCAGTTCATCAAATTCAGCAAGTGGGTGCAGCCAGTCTGCCTGGCCGATAACCACACCCCATTCAAAGATGGCACCCAGTGTCTGGTGTCTGGGTGGGGCGTCACCAACAGCAGTAAGCCTTGTTTTCTAATGTGTCACGTTAAAGCGTTTTGCATAGTTTATGAAAACGGTATCTTTCTACTACAGCTGTCCATATTCTGGCGAATGGTGGAGTGGGTCTAAATTTGTGACTTTGATGTGATTTAATTCAAGAACTGACATCACAGCATTCGTAACACTCCCATGAGCGCCCTGTCTTCCATTGTCAGCAGCCAACGCTGGAGTTCCAACACCAGTGGTGCCAGTGGCAGTCTGATTATACTTCCGTCTTGCCTTCCCTTATACCTTTCTTTAATGTGTGTGTATTCTAAAGCATAACGGTCTACTGTGTTTGTAAAATTGTTGCTATTTTGTTATTCGGTCGGCTCTGTGGCTAAGTCGATGCGAACGCTTCATAATGCCGGGATCCCGGGTTCGATCCCAGCTGCGGGCCATGTGCCTTGCGTTGGTTTCGACAGTGGTATCAAAAAAGCAATGGCAAACTACTGGACGTAAATTTGCCTAGAAAAACCACACAACAGCCAGGGGCTGTTGGGGTTGGTTCTGCAACGTCCTGTAAAGGATGCGCAACTAACCTTTTGTTATTCGACCTATGCTTCTTTAATATAAATTAATGTAACCTGTTGTGTCGTTTAAATGGTTTGACATAAATTCTGTCCATATTCCATAGTTGTGGATTTCAAGTTGTATGATAGACATGGCCAAAGAAGACATCTTTTTAGGTTGCCTAGTTGACCATGTTCTTAGTGCACTTGTTTACCTAGTGAGGCGCACACAACATTTTGAGGTGACAGGTTCGATTCCTGGCACGGTAACTATAGCTTTCGATTTTTAAGTTGTCTTGTGTATTCTTTATCTTTCTACTTCTTTATATGAGTGCCAATCAAAACACTGTTTGTTTATTACATTTAATATGTTTTTTCTCTGAACGTCAAGTGTGACTTTGATCAGGGTTTTTACTATTTTTATGTGGTCTAATGTTTACTATGTTATGTTGTATACGTTATATTAAATGGGGGCCGCCTTAGCGTAGTCGATAAGAAGCTCGCTTTCAAATCCAGCTGCGACTCGCTGCAGCCCACGGTCGGTGTTCGAAACCGGGCGGTTCCCGCGGTTCACCCAGCCTCTAGGAAATGGATACCAGAGTGTTACTCTGGGGTAAATAGAGGAATGTCGCTGTAGCTACAGAGTTATGTGCGACGGCGACACAGGCAGACAATTCTTATCAGCTGTCCGTACTGATGGCAGAGCACTTATGGTTTATAACCGTGTGCAATGACGCTGGTTCACATCTCCCGACTTTACCTTTTACCTTTCACGTTATATTAAATAGTATTCGTTATTGCATGTAGTGTTTGCTATATTCTGTTGTGTTTACTATATTATGCAGTATTTGTTATGCTATGTCGAGGTTTGCTGGGAGCCGACATGGTGAAGCGGCTAGAAGCACGCCTGCGAATACGAAGGTCATGTGTTCAGGTCCTGACGGAGCTGGACTTGTCAAACATAACCTTGGCTTCCTGGTTCATCCAGCCTTGAGTGGGTGCTAGGTGAAGTCCTGGGAAGTAAAGACAGCCGGCATGAAGTTGAGCACCCACGAGTGACGACTGGTCTATTGAAAGGATAGCTCTAGCCGTGTGTACCCAAATACACCTGAAGGTGTGGAAAAGGGGTCCTTTACTCTGTGTGTTTTTGTAAATATTATGTAGTCTGTGTTACATTATGTTTGGCGTGTTATATTATGTAGTCTGTGTTACATTATGTTTGGCGTGTTATATTATGTAGTCTGTGTTACATTATGTTTGGCGTGTTATATTATGTAGTCTGTGTACATTATGTTTGGCGTGTTATATTATGTAGTCTGTGTACATTATGTTTGGCGTGTTATATTATGTAGTCTGTGTACATTATGTTTGGCGTGTTATATTATGTAGTCTGTGTACATTATGTTTGGCGTGTTATATTATGTAGTCTGTGTACATTATGTTTGGCGTGTTATATTATGCAGTCTGTGTTACATTATGTTTGGCGTGGTATATTATGTAGTCTGTGTACATTATGTTTGGCGTGTTATATTATGTAGTCTGTGTTCATTATGTTTGGCGTGTTATATTATGTAGTCTGTGTACATTATGTTTGGCGTGTTATATTATGTAGTCTGTGTCACATTATGTTTGGCGTGGTATATTATGTAGTCTGTGTTACATTATGTTCGGCGTGTTATATTATGTTTGGCGTGTTACATTATGTTCGGCGTGTTATATTATGTAGTCTGTGTTACATTATGTTTGGCGTTTTATATTATGTAGTCTGTGTTACATTATGTTTAGCGTGGTATATTATGTAGTCTGTGTTACATTATGTTCGGCGTGTTAAATTATGTAGTCTGTGTTACATTATGTTTGGCGTGTTATATTATGTAGTCTGTGTTACATTATGTTTGGCGTGTTATATTATGTAGTGTCTGCTATATTTCCTTGTGTGTTCTATGTCATGTATCAACTTGTCTGTCGTGTTTCTTCCAAGACGACTTCATAGCTGAGAAGATACTCAACGGCGGAATAGTAACGTTGATAAACCAACAGCTGTGCCGTGAGCTGAACAGCGGCTACAAGAACAGGGAGATAAGTCAGCGGGTTTTCTGCGCCGGTCACCTCAATGGAACCGCTGACACCTGCAAGGGCGACAGTGGGGGGCCGCTAGTGTGCAACGTTACAGGTAGGTACTCTTAGCTACGAACTCTCGGATAGGTAGGTAGGTATTATATGGGTAGTGTTTTTGCTGGCTTTTCCTTTGTGGATTCCGATTTCTTTGGCGGGGAGGGGGGGGGGGAGCGGGAAGAATAGACTGTACTCTAACAGCCCGTGGACTTGGACTTCTAGTATTTCTCCTGGTCTCTGGGTAGTGAGATCGGACGCCCGTGTGCATTGTTGCGCACGTAAAAAAATCCCTTAGCTAAAAATTTACGCAAAGTATTTCAGTATTTCTGGTGCTACAGTGCCTGTGCACTGTGCTGAGCTTCTTCGGAATCAGACTTGAGTTAGAAGAAGAACTGAGCAATTGTGGGTTACTACCCTTATCTTATGATGTTAATCCGTTGTTCAAACTGTTAACTTCAAACTAACAAGCAGGTATAGGTCGACTAATTTGCGGTCTTTTCTTCTAAGTCAGAATGCTTCTTTCTTAAAGGCAAGGGATAGACTGTCTTCATATATATATCATCGTCATCATCAGGTGCCTTGCCGACTGGCGTGGGTGATCATGCCTCTCCATAATCTGCGATCTGCTGCAGCATGTATCAGTTCGTGTGCCGACACACCTTCATGCCATGCAACAAGACTGTCAATCATCTTCTCTCTTTGTCTTCCTCTATCTCTCCTTCCACATATCTTTCCAGTGGTCACACCATGTTCTATTTTCCCTCTTCTCATAACATGGCCAAAAAAATGATGACTGTCTCCTTCTGATGTCTGGGACAAGTTGTGTTTCGGCTCCCGCCTCTTTCAAAACCTCTTGGTTGCTCTTTTTGGCTGTCCAGGGTATTCTAAGCATTTTTCTGTAAAACCACATCTCCGAGGCCTCCAGAAATCATATATATATATATATATATATATATATATATATATATATATATATATATATATATATATATATATATATATTTCATGATCCTCGCCGGTGCTACGGAGTTCATGCATTGCGCTGAGATTCTTCTGACTGAGGCTTGAATTAAAAGAACGGAGGATTTATGGGTTACTACCCTTGTGCCATCATGTTGATACGTTGTATAAACCAAATACCATATAAATGAGCCAGATTTGTAAAATGAACGTACACGCAAAACTCAAGTAGGGTTTGCAACAGTACTAAAATCTAGAAGTGGACGAACAGCCAGAACTTTGCTCCGAAGATTACAGATGGAGTTCGCCAAGAAGAAGATGTTAGCTGAATTCACTGGAGGGTCCGGTGGCTTGTTTGACGGCTTCGCAACCCAATAGGTTGGTTGATTGGTCGGTTGGCTAGTTGTTGGTTGGTTGGTCAGTTTATTTGATGTGACGAACTCCTTGTGGTCCGGGTTCACGCCCGGCGTAGGCAGAAAAGCCACATTTCTCCCACATTTACAGTGTCTATCGTGGAATCAAGGCCGAAGGGTTGCGATATCCGTAGTACCGAGCCAACGGGTTACCAACTCATGGTTTCTGAATATTTGAACCCCCCCCCCCCCCCCCCCCACCCCCACAGAAAAAATTGCCGGTAATATGTTTGTTGTATGACTGATTGTGTGGGTCTATGGTTGATAGTTGCCTTTTGATAGATTGTATTGAGGCTGGTTAATAATTCCTTTGGAATGTTGACGTGTACCTTTTTTAAATGATCAACTTTCGGGGCAAGGTGGAGAAACAGAAGAAGAAGAAGAAGAAGAAGAAGAAGAAGAAGAAGAAGAAGAAGAAGAAGAAGAAGAAGAAGAAGAAGAAGAAGAAGAAGAAGAAGAAGAAGAAGAAGAAGAAGAAGAAGAAGAAGAAGAAGAAGAAGAAGAAGAAGAAGAGGAAGAAGAAGAAGAAGAAGAAGATGAAGAAGAAGAAGAAGAAGAAGAAGAAGAAGAAGAAGAAGAAGAAGAAGAAGAAGAAGAAGAAGAAGCAACAGCAGCAGCAGCAGCAGGACGAGAAGGAGAAACTTTGAGGAGGAGGTAGATGGGCAAGACATATAAGACGGAGATAGCTTTATGGCCTAACTCAAGATGCAACAAAGATGCCGTATTATTGTGCCATGGATTAAATCTAACTTTGAAATCTTGTTAAAGGGATGTAATTACATTTTGTAATGTTGCAGTAATCGTCTTTGTATTTTTCCTTTGCCATATTACGTGTTTCGCGTTTCATAGCTAGTTTAAAACACGATACATTACTGCGAGACTTTGGGAAAGATACACTTTGTGGTGTGGAGGATTATTTGTGTCCTCTTATACCTACTTGCGTGGTTTCGAGGCATGGCATCCGCCTCGAGTACTGGAGGTACCATGGTTCAGTCCCCGGTGAAGGCTGTGATTTTCCACGTGGATTTCTAGTAATTACCCCCTGGTCTCTGGGTAGTAAGATCGGACGATCGTGTGTATTGTTGCGCACGTCGAAAATCCCTTGGCAGTTGAAAATCGAAAAGAGTAGCCTAACTGCGCTACACGGGCAAAATTGTGAGTTAAAAATATACCTGAAGTATTTTAAGATCCTCGCCGGCGCTATGGAGTTGGTGCACTGCGCTGAGATTCTTCTTGCTCAGACCTGCGTTGAAAGTTCGACGGTTCACTTATGGGTTATTACCCTTGTGCCGTGATGTTGATCTGTCGTTTAAACTGAAACATATACCTACTTGTTTCACCTGTTGGCCAGTGCCAGTCCGATTGTCTGGGTCCGAACCCCTCATCCAGTGGGGTCTTTTTACAAATGGCCTGGAAATAGAAGGCTGCGGTGTTGGTGTAGATCGCATAACCCATGGAATCCCGACAGGTCTATAACACTGGCATTACTAGCATCATATGCACGGGGCACTATTGACCTATAAGGGGTCATTTTTTACTTCACTTCTTTCGCGTGTCTGTAAGTGCCGTTCAAAGTCAGTTAATTCATCTGGCGTTCGTTAGCTACTAACGAATGATTGATCGGTAAACTTCTGTATTCCCAGACAATAACTGACTTTCTACCCCACCAGGACATCACACAAGCGATAAACACCCGATGACACAAAGTGCCACCATGTGGATAAGGATCGCCGTGGAGAGGTCCCAGAAACCGCGTTCAGACAATTGGCCATATTTATGGCCTGCCTATATTGCGGCCCCTGGAAAAAGCCAGGGTGGGGCTTCAAATAACAAAAAATGTTGTCCTAAAAAGGACGAAACTGGGTAATATATGATCTCGTCCCAGACAACAGTGTTATTTTGCGCTATACGGAGGCATGGAGCTCACAGCCCATGGTGATGGCAAATGTGATTAGGAAGACCCGCCCGCGTTAAGGCAGGTCCTCCACGATTATAGCATGGGATTACAGGACCCCAGTGGTCAACATTTGTTTTATTCTGTTTCTTCTCAGCCGCTCAGCTCTCATACATTCTGCATTAATTTCTTATATTCAGGCATATATATATCTTCTGCCCCAGAAAGAGAGTAACTTCCCTTGCCATTCACGAATCGCCGTGTTGCAGGGCTTGTCCTAGGTTGCGGGGGAGAGGGGCTTTGCCACCGGCCGGCGATAGGGCGTATATTATATATCTTAACAAATAATATATATTCATGTACATTATAACAATAAGAATATATATACATTATGTAGCCTATATCACGTCCCGCTTCCACACTACTTAAAGCTGCTGTTATTTCGTTTCAGGGGCGTACACGCTGTATGGGATCACGTCGTGGGGGAAAGGTTGCGGAAATGCCAACAAACCCGGCGTTTATGCTCGAGTTTCCGAGTTTTATCCTTGGATCGTTTCACAGATCTCTCTGCACAGCTCCAGCATCGCAGAGGCCTCCCTACCATCTAGGCCAGGCCTCATGTAGATAAAGTAACCGAACCGTTAGGGGCCGTTTCAGTTTTTTTGTGCGGGGTGTCATTAAACGGCACTGCAGGCAGTCCGCCATTTCGGAAACAAATGTTGCCAGGACTGTGACGGCCCGTCAGATGCGTACTCAAGTTTGTGTGAATGACTGAACCAATTAAGATTTGACATCATTGCACTAGGGACAGTCCCACACGGGCTCCATCTTCAGTAATCAGTTAGGAACACCCATGCTGCTAGTGCCATTTGATATCTGAATAAAAGAGTTTTTATTTAGCATTGAATATCATCTAGATGCCCGTTAACCGCCCCTCCCCCTCCCCCCCAGCTGAATAAGTCTTCCACTTTATCGGTACCGTGTATGTTCTTTTATGCTGTCCACTTGAAGCTAGAGAATCTTCACCTTCTCTTTTTCATAAAGTAGCTCACAATCAAGAGGCGCGACAGAGGCCAGTCCATCAGCATGCTCATTACCTCGACTACTGTAATCTACCAGACATGATTTGCGCCCGATCGGAGTCTTTTCAAGCGATGCAATATACTCAGCGTGTACTACGCCATTTTCTGTTTTCCGAAGTATGCTCTGTGAGTCCGTTATAGTTTGACCGTGTCAGCTTTTGAGTTATGGGAAAGCTGCCGTTAGTGCCTCCACCTCCATTCTTATGCTGGGTGCTACGCCACAAGTCAGAGTGGCTGAGCAGTCTGAGTCACCATTGCGTGTCTCTGGTAACTCACTCCACAGTGAGTGCCTGTCAGTACCTTCTTCGTTGTTTCAGTGACATATTGTTGAAATATATCGTATATTGTGTGGAATCTTTTAGTTCTTAGCAAAGCATTATGTGCGATTAGTGACTCCTCAAAATCATAAAGCAACACAGGGTTAGTTATTAAATTTTTACGATTTACTTTGAGCATATTAGGTAAATTTAGTCATACATTTTAACATGCAGCACTGTGTAATTTTCCTTTCTGGTAGTACTACTTTCACGTATTTATATATCGGACTATGCTGCAAACTCTTCTGGTCATTAAGTAAATCAGGCGCACTGAGTATATTGGGCTAGACCTATATTTTAAAGACCAACGACACAAGGTGGGTGATGTGGTCAACATCTCGCGGGCCGCCTTTACTTCCCAGGACTGCACCTGGTACCCACTCAAGGCTGGGTCGACCTGGGAGCCAAGGTCATTTAAAAAAAAAAAAAAAAGTCTGGCTCCGCCAGTCCTATAAATAAACAGAGGGGGAACCTTTGAGACCGTTAAATATTATGAATTAATCCAGTAACAGAAAGTGTATCGATCGGCACTCATAGAAAGAGGTAGAAAGATAGAAGAACACACTAGACAACATAAAAATCGAAAGCTATAGTTACCGTGCCGGCAATTGAACCTATCACCTCCAGACGGCTCCGCCAGGAAGCGAACCCACGACCTTCTGATCCGCATGCGAGCGTCTAGCCGCTACAACGCGGCGACTCTTTCTTCTGGTCATTAGGTTAGTTGCGTATCCTTTACAGGACGTTGCAGAACCAATCCCAACATCTCCTGGCTGTTGTATGGTTTTTCTAAGCAAATTTACGTCCAGTAGTTTGCCATTGCCTCCTGGACGGTCGGCTTTTTTGACACCACTGTCGAAACTAACGCAAGGCACATGGCCCACAGCTGGGATCGAACCCGTCATCCCGGCATTACGAAAGCGTTCGCATCGACTTAGCCACAGAGCCGACTTCTGGTCATTGAAAGTGTTAAAACAGTGAGCGCGTCTTTGTGTGTGAACTAATACGGCAATACTTTACATGTACGCTGTGTGTCGTCTCCACGATTAAGGTTGGATGCAGTGTACCGACTATCAAATGGGCCGATACAAAGAAAAAATTCTTAAAAGGGGGTGTGGGGGGATGTAGGAGGGGGTGACTGAGCCCCTTTCACATTTTCTACGAGGCTGGACATTATACAAATGGGAAGCAGGTCCAGGAATTTCCAGGCTGGGGAAGAGAAGAATGGAGTGGGCGAGAAAGGGTGGGGTGGTGGGGGGGGGGGCGGAGAAACAGTGACACAGTTTTATTGCTATGTGATCCCGGACTGGACAAAAAATTGTTCAGCATCGAGTTGATAGATTCTGTTTGATGCCAAAAGAGGAGAGGAACAGGATAGTTGACTTACACTACTTGACAAGCATTACTGCACGATGATGCGCAGGTCCTAATAGTTTCCCATTAGCATTTGAATTCTGAGCAGTGTTTTCCCAATGGGGATTTGAACAGAGAAGACACAATTGATAGATTGCACAGTTTAGTGCCTGGCATTTTTCGCTGCATCAGAGTGGCAAGCATCAATTCAAAGGTCCCGGGTAGTTAGCATCCTTTGGAATATTTTCTCCAGGTATGCTGGTGGGGGAAATGAGCAGGCAGATAGCCTGGCCGGTTCTGCACCACTTGGTGGTGAACTTTGGTATGACAAGCTGGATGTTGTGGGAGCGAGTGAACAGTACCATCGGAATTTTAACTCTTTGCTTGCTGCTGAAGATGGGGACGGAGCGGTTATGGGGGTGTCCCGAGTGCTGTGATGTCGATTCTTTTTTTCAACATTTTCGCTGGATCTCGTCAGGTGCATACTGCAGAAACAATTGATAACAATTAAGCAAATAAATGAAACCTTCTAACTCAAAATCGACTACATTCAAAAAGCAACTGTTTCTAATCAGTTGTTACTGTAGTAATTTGAAGTTTTACTGAAATTTTACATATTAGGGTTTAACTTTTAAACCATAACAGCTAAATACAGGTTGAAAATCAGTTCCAACAGTACCTCAGTGAAGTCTGTATGTTAATTCTAGCACGCACCTGACGCGACACAGCGACATATGACAGGCAATAAATTGTGCAATCTAATGTTTGTGTCTTCTTTGTACAAAATTATAATCTTGTCTCGTATAAATTAAACAAAAGCGTTATGTAAATAATGTTAGCCATTTCCTAGACATCTCATCTTTATTCAAGCTGCCATTAGTATGGATACAGCACCATAAAGTGGTAGAACAGCTCCACAATCTACACGGTTATCAGAAAGACTAGGCCGATCGTCCATTAAATGGATGCTGTCGTTGAAGCCATCAGGGCCTGTGGCGCAATGGATAACGCGTCTGACTACGGATCAGAAGATTCCAGGTTCGACTCCTGGCAGGCTCGAAGATTATTTTTTCCCCCTTAATTCGCTTAAACGTTTGTTGTTCTTGTTTTTTTTTTTTTTTTCCCAGTACGAGTGTTCGCGTAGCTCTGGCTTATGTAGCCGGAAAATCCGCTCTTTCATTCCCTCGCACTCGTGCATATTCCGGACTAAGAAATACCACTTTTCTTTCCAACAATGCTGCCCCATTCAGTCAGCTAACCAAGGGTACATACACACCACAGTCCATCAATAAAGATAGTATTTCTGCCGTGTGGACGACACATGCGACTTTCTTCTGCACCTTTATTTACCTTGTTAACCTCGTCGGTTCCGGAGCCCTATTACAGGGACAACAAGAATAGGCCCACTGCCTACCAAAAAGCATGTCGTAAGAGTCGACTAATTGCGAGCTTCATTCAAAGTCGCAGTGCATCTGCCTGAGAGGCAAGGAACTAACAGTCTGCACACAAATGAATTAGATCTTTCAAACGGATGCACACGCTACACTCAGGTTCTGAAACAGGACTGCAGTCCAGAAGTGGACAAACAACCAGAACTTTCCGCCGGAGTTTACAGTCTGTGTACGCGAAGAAGAAAAAGATTGACCTTGCTGGATTTTGCACGGCTTTGTTGCGTAACCGTCTTTTCCCTTCATCTGCACCACGTGACTTCTGTAATTTCAGACAGGGGTAGGGGAAGGAGTGGGGCGAGGCCTTTGATAAGCAGCTCGGTAGTGGGAGAACAGAGAAAGATACTGTTGTACTGATACCCAAAGCAAGTCGTACAAATATATATATATATATATATATATATATATATATATATATATATATATATATATATATATATATATATATATATATACATATATAGTATCTTTGTCTGTCTGTGTCCCCTTCTTATGTCTACTTCTTTTTAAAAACGTTTGAACAACGGACCAACATCATGGCACACGGGTAGTAACCCATAAGTGCTCCGTTCTTCTTCTTACTCAAGTAACTCCACATTTTGCCCTTGCAGCGCCGTTAGGCTACTCTTTTCGATTTCTAACTGCCAACTGATTTTTTATTACGTGCGCAACAATGCACACGGGAGTCCGATCTCACTATCCAGAGACCAGGGGAAATAACTAGAATTTCAAGTCCACGTAAAAAAAAATTCCAGCTCTTACCGGGGATTGAACCCGCAACCTCCAGCACTCTAGGCGAACTTTACTTCTTTCTACGTATATCTACGTATTAGAAAGATTCCTGGACTCGAAGTTTGAATTCAGGCAGGCTTGGGAAAATTCTGTATGTTCATTATTTAAAATATTCATTCTTCTGCTTCTTTGCTTCAACAGCCCTAAACTCTGGCGGAAAGTTCTGGTTGTTGTTCCATTTCTGGACTCTAGTCCTGTTCCAGAACATGAGTGTTGCTTGTATATCCGTTTTACAGGTTTGACTTATTTGTATACCGACTGTTTGTTCCTCGATTCTCAGGCAGATGCATTCCAAATTCTAAGGTATCTGACAATTAGTCGGCTCTTACGACATGCATCAGGCGCTCCTATTATTTCCGTGAGAATTTAGTTATAACCATCAACACTGTACAGACTGGGCTAGTTGATAATCTGACACTAACACGATTGCATGACATGGGAGTAAAGCAGGGTAAGGCACATGTATGCCGCCCTCGAGCCGAAATAGGAGAAGTTATAACCAGCCTCTCATGAAAACAGTAGAAGTACATTGGATATGGCTGCTGCATCGGAGAATTGAGCACGTATGAGAATGCCCAGTGTGTACTGCGTCGATCGTGATAGCATAACCAGGTCCTTCTTGTATATAGGTCCTTCCGACTAAATCACGGTACATTTTGGATGTCCCCTCGAAAATTGGTTACTGGAAGCGTTTCCACGTTGCATTATGTGACATTTTAATATGCTTACAAAGTTTTGTGTTCTGAATGTATTCGTATTACAAATCGACAAGCTGATATTCTGAAGTGGAATATACAGGATTTTCAACTTTTGCTGTTAGATAACAGCAATTTGAATTTCAATTCACGGCAGACCAGTCGTGTTGTGATGTGTGTGTCACTGTTTCTAGTCAGTAGTTTGGATTTTGGAAACTGGCTGTTTATTCTTTTATTACTTTGAATGTAGAAATCTTACTTTTAGGAAAAATACAAACAGGTAATTTAGAAGCCATATCTGGAGAATATCGACAGTTTTCAGGTGCAAACTATCTTGTGTTGGAAGAAAACTATTGCTTTCATATTGACTGTGCATAAGTGGTGCAACCACACTGTGGATAAATTGTGTCAAGATATTTAGGAGCTCTGGATAAGTGCATAAAAACAATATTTTATTTACTAACTAACCTCTCACAGCAAGTCACTCTTTGCCTCTTTACTAATTGTTGACTAACAGTATAATTATATGTTGTAGAAGTACACTAATAATATTATTATTTTTTTTTTATTTTCTGCTTTGCGAACACTGGCTGTAAACTCTGGCAGAAACGTATGGTTGTTCATCTACTTCTTATGTACATTTGCAGTTGTACGGTCTGTGTTCATTTTTGTGAATTTTCTGCTTTGCGAACACTGGCTGTAAACTCTGGCAGAAACTTCTGGTTGTTCATCTACTTCTTATGCATATTTGCAATTGTACGGTCTGTGTTCATTTTTGTGAATTTTCTGCTTCGTGAACACTAACTGTAAACTCTGGCAAAAACTTCTGGCTGTGCATCTACTTCTTATGTACATTTGCAGTTGTACGGTCTGTGTTCATTTTTGTGAATTTTCTGCTTCGCGAACCCTGGCTGTAAACTCTGGCAGAAACTTCTGGTTGTTCATCTACTTCTTATGCATATTTGCAATTGTACAGTCTATGTTCATTTTTGTGAATTTTCTGCTTTGCGAACACTGGCTGTAAACTCTGGCAGAAACTTCTGGTTGTTCATCTACTTCTTAAGTATATTTGCAATTGTATGGTCTGTGTTCTTTTTTTTTTTTTTTTTTTTTTGTGAATTTTCTTCTTCGCGAACACTGGCTGTAAACTCTGGCAGAAACTTCTGGTTGTTCATCTACTTCTTATGCATATTTGCAATTGTACGGTCTGTGTTCATTTTTGTAAATTTTCTGCTTCGCGAACACTGGCTGTAAACTTCTGGTTGTTCATCTAATTCTGGACTTTGGTCTTGCGTATGTTTCACAGCAGTATTTTTGTGTGCTAAATTTGATAAAGCACAAATGTCAACCCACCCCCCCCCCCCCCGGCCGGCTCCTCTGATGCAACAATACCCCCTTAGAATCAAAGAGTTAGCACTAATATTTCTTAACTTTTGCTGGAATAGCTTTCAGTTTATTTCTACGCGTTATTGATGTTTATGCTCGTATTGACTGTAGCAACAGAATTTTTGTTTGTCTGTAAGAGCCTTTATTGTTATATTTTAAAAGCACACATATTTACCTTAAAATTTACGTATAGTTTTATAAAACATGTCGAAAATTAAGGAAACTGCAGTTTAATTTGTGTATACATCTCCTCGATAAAAACTGTTAACGCAGTGGGACTCCATTCTTGCCCAACGGGAATCCCCGTTGACCCAGTTGGCCTATAAATAGAGAAGGCCGTGGCATAACATAACTGTTTCCGGTCAAAATGGACGCTAGGCAGGGGCACTGTTTGAAGCCGAGGCAAATATTTTGCTTCTGCCGGACGGTGGCCGATGCATTTCGTTCATTTTTAGACTGAATATAGTTTGGTCGACCAGCTTCTAAGTTGAATGCATGGCGTGACACTGTGAGCTGCAGATTTAATTTGGAATGTTTTTTCGACTGTGACCAACGTGGTGGTGGGAATTGTAGATTCAGAACATGGCGCGATGTCTGTCGTCGCAATGTTGGTGATGCCCCTATGTGATTAAAATTGATCGCGTTTGCAACTGCTGATCTGTTGGTGACTTCTGCTACCATCAATGATGAAACTGCATTTCTAATGTCAGAATGTTTGTGTTAGCACTTCAAATGGCTACCTTATGCTTTAATGCGTGTGTATGCTAGATATGCTGGGACAGCAGTCTGTCAATCTTTCCACAGGGGACTGTGATAAACATTCTGTGTGTTTTTCGTTGGCACAGGAGCGGAGAAAAGATGTAGTAACCCGTTTGCTATGAAGCTGAAACTAAGACTACCAGACCAGACTACCAGACCAGCTAATATAACAGGAGTGCCAGAAAATGAGCAAGCTGATAGACTTGCAGGTAAAGCTACTGTGGAGGCTGGACGTACCATGGACCAGGCTGATACACTGAATTCTGTATGAAAAGTAAAACGTTTGCGAGAACTAAGTGACTGTTTATCTGTAGCCATGACTAGACTTCAAGAAAAGCGTGTTTAAAGGAGTGTGACCAGGCAAGAGCAATATGCAGGAAGCCAAAGAAGAAAAAGAAACCAACACAGGAATGGTGTCATTAGCCGCTACTCGCTGCGAAATTTACCTAGAAAGGAAACAGGGTATGTAGATTTTCCTTTCAAGGATTGCATTCTGTACGATTAACACTTCAAAGGATGAGAATGAAACAGGTGCATATTCTGTAAACCCTGTTTTAGTTTGCCGATGGTGCAAATATGTTTGAAGAGCCACGACCAGCTCCAGTTGACAGGCCGTGCTGCTGATGTCATTGGATCGGGCTAACGATGCGTTAACGTAGCAGTTCTCGAACTAGGTGCCGATGCACCCCGGGGTGCCGTAAGCGTATGACAGGGGTGTCGCGGCAATAATCAAGACAAGTCGGCTGAAAATTGTGAAATTATTAAAGAAGGCATGAAGATACTTGAAAGTTGCAATATAAGTTTTCTTCCCTCGCCACTGTCAAAAATAGTTTATTTTTTGTTTGAAAACTGCTGCGTTAAGACATCGTTAGCCCGACTCGGTGACGTCAGCACCACGGCCCGTCAGCTAGAACCGGTCGTGGAAGAGCTTTGCTGAACACCGTAGTAACAGAATCAGAATGTGCCATACGCCATTTTTATTATCGGGCATAAGAGAAGATTACACTAGCGCGTGTGCCTTCTTTGACACTTGACAAGAAGGTTTGTTAGATCAGGTTCTCGTTGATAACCTACTGTTGATTCATTGAATGTGCAAGCAAATTCAAAATAACTATAATTATTCCTTTAACATTCCTTGGCTTGCGTGCGATTCCTCTTGGAGTGAGTCGCTCATGTCGGCCTTTGTTTGTGGCGCAATGGATAACGCGTTTGACTACGGATCAGAAGATTCCAGGTTCGACTCCTGGCAGGCTCGAATACTTTTTTTTTTTCAAATTGATATTTTATGTTGATGTCCCATAGCTGCACATAGACCCTCGCACTTTTCAAAACATCTGGCAAATATCTTCCTGGATTTGGAAATGGTTTAAGATAGCTGTGTAACCCAGTCAGTTGGTACATTTGACGTTTGTACACTATCAATAAAGTCCTTCACAACTTGTAGTATTTCATCACTAGCTAACTGTTTGATATAACGCCTAGGCTTACACCGTCTGGCCCCGGAGAATTATTTCTGCTGTCTCGCAATGCAACTTTTATGTCGATTACAGTCACCATGTCTTAGTCAATTCGTACATCCCAGCAACTAGTGTGTGAAACATTTTAGTATTAAAATGTTTATACAGATTGTAATTTTTAAAACTGCATGCAACTCAAAAAATTGTAAGGTTCATACAGCGGATCAACATTATGGCACAAGGGTAGTAATTCCTAAGTGATCCGTTCTACTTCTAACTCAGCGCAGTGCACGAACTCCGTAGCACCAACAAGGATCCTGAAATACTTTGGGTATATTTTAAAATCCAAATGTCGAAAATAGTTGTTTTTCCTTGTTTGAGAACTGCTGCGTTAATGTATAGTTAGCCTGACGAGGTGACGTCAGCAGCACGGCCCGTAAAATCTAGCCGGTCGTCGTCAGACCCGGGCACTCGTGGATAACTGCCAAGTCATTCATAGAATTTAAAGATGGATTTCATATAACTGTTTACGGAATCCTTCATTTTTTCAACCGTGTTATGAGAAGATGGAGAATGGAACATGTTGTGAAACACAGGAAAGATCTGTGGAAGGAGGGATAGAGGAAGACAACGAGCGAAGATTCTTGAGTCTTGTTGCATGGCATGGAGGTGTGTCGGCACACGAACTGATACATGCTACAGGAGTTCGCGGATTGTGGAGAGGCATGATCGCCCACGCCAGTCGACAAGGCACCTGATAATGATGATGATGAATTAATAACATGTCTTGGTCTACATACAATTACTGGGGCATTCAAATGCAGAGTCGTCCGTATCAGGGCCTGTGGCGCAATGGATAACGCGTCTGACTACGGATCAGAAGATTCCAGGTTCGACTCCTGGCAGGCTCGAATTTTTTTTTTTTTTTAAGATTATTTTTATTGATGTAACAAACTGAATATGACCCGGTACAGCAAAATGAGCTGTGCAATATATTGCTTTCCCAGTCATCTTCGTTTTTAACCGGCTCTAAACTCCAACAAAAATTCTAGTTGTTTATCCACTTGTGGACTGCAGAATTTGTTGCATGATTCTTTATGACTTAGCGCCTTTAAAAACTGATATATTACATACACTCCTATCAAATAAACATTCTCCTGTAAAACCACAGTTCGATAGATTGTACAGATATTTACTTGTTGGTACTGGTGATCATAGTTTTCTGCTTCATAGCAAACGGGTCACCAACTTGTTGCTCCGCTCCTGTTCTGAATGTCCATCTCTGTCCCTTGTGGAAAAACTGAGACAGACTGCACTCAGCATGTCCACTAGCCAAAGGCAACCATCAGAAGTGCCAACGCAAATAGTCTGACATCACAAATGCAGTTTGTCATTGACGGAAGCAGCAGTTACAAAAAGATCAGAAGTTGCACACGAGATTAATTTTAAGCACATAAGGCACCAAAACTTCTCTGGCAACAGGCCATTCATCATTTTCTAAATTTACAGTTCACGACGCCCCGCTGGTCAATGTTAAAAACATTACAAATGTAATTTGCAACTCACAGTGTCGCGCCATGCACTTAACTAAGTAGCCTGGCGACAAAACTTTTTTCCTTTCAGTCTTTAATGGAGGAAAATGCAACTAAAAACAGTGAACGCTCCTAACCTCCAATGTAACCGGAATTCGCCGTTTTCTTGATAGACTGGGTTAGCCACACACACACACACACTCACACACACATACACACACACACACACACACAATGTGTACACAATAAACACCCACCAGTGAATGTATCTACCTGTACGATATTTGCTGCCTTTGAATACATTACAGTAGTAATGAGTTGCATGAAGTTTTTTTTTTTTTTCTAGATAACAAACTGTATAAACATTTTAGGTGCTTTATTAATATCTTACCACAAACAGGGGAAATCCACAGGTCACGGGACAGTTTGATGTTTCAGGGTGGTGGTAGATAGGCTGCACTCTTTCGTGGGACGTAGGTGGCTTAGGGTTAGGGCCAGTTCTAGATGTTTGGGGTCGTTAAAAGCACCAGAAAGCTGGGAAACCCGGTCTTACCACCCTCTAAAATGTTGGACTGTCCTGTGACATCATCTGGGGTAGGATATTAATGACGAACCACACTTTGATACTAAATTTATTTAGACACGAAGAGATGCCTACAGGTTACATGAGCTTGTGAAGTTACTACAAGGGCTTTAAGTCATTCCCGTTTGCCTCACGACACTCTTCATAACCAAAATACAACACATAGCTACCGTTATTCGATTTAAATATGGCGAAATACGTCACGTAATAATGACAAGAAAAGATATAAAACCGAGCTAAAAGTATATCGGCAAGCTTCACAGTATAACGAACACAAACAAAACGTGAACGTTGTTTATCAGCACATACATAAATAAAACAATACCACACAAAATCACTTAGCTTAGTATCTAGAAGCAGCCAGGTCGATATCTTGTCAGTAGATTGACGGGACATGTGGGACAGGAGAATAAATACCCCTCCTGCGCCTCCGGAAATTCCAGGAGCCGTACGGTAATGATAACATTTTTACACAAAGTGGCCTTTATAAAAATGTTTATTTATTTCACCGCTGGGTGATTAATGTGCACACTGTTTTTGTGTGTGTTGCTAATTGTTGGTCAACGTAATGACATGTGTGTGTGGATAAGTGGGTTTGTGTATGAGAGAAGGAAATAGAGAGAGATGGCGTGGTCAAAAGAGATGCTTCTATTAGTTTTATTATTATTAAACTGTCATTTGCAAGACTTACGTTTAAAGATGCGTTGCCAGGGTCCATATGCAACTATCTGATATCAACATAAAATAAAATTAAAAATCATAAAATAAAAAAAATATTCGAGCCTGCCAGGAGTCGAACCTGGAATCTTCTGATCCGTAGTCAGACGCGTTATCCATTGCGCCACAAGCCCCGATATACGTGTGTCGATATTTGTCCATAATAGAATCGTCTGTAGACACAGGAATGTATCAATATTCGTTAAATGTAATGTTTACTCAACTCAAGGGCAGTTTACTTTTTGTTCATCCCAGCTAGGGGAACTCCCTGACTTCAGGGGAAGTTCCCGGGAAAGTATAATATTATGGGGAGTGAGATGGTGGGGTTAGTGTTTGTCGGTGTTCATTTCTCACCCTAACACCCCTACACTAATGAATTTTCCTGGGAATTTCCCACGGTATATCGGAGTCTCCTAGATTGTGTGAACAAAAACAAAACAACAAGCCAGAAAAGGACACAACCACTGCTGTGTGGTGTCGAAACCTGGACAATGAAAAACGACAAGACAATCGCATTGTCTCTGGAAATGTGGATGTACCGAAAAATATGTTGTGTTTCGTGTTCAAACAAAATAGTCACATAAAAACAGAAAAGTTTCGGAGAGGCTGCAAATTCGAAAAAATCGAGGGCAAGAGATCAAGAGGTAGACAACGATACACATGCGAGGACAACCTCAAGAAATGGACTAACAGAAGTCTGATAGGTCAGAATACACTACAAGAGCACGAGATAAGCATGCTGTAGCTTTATTGCAACCAACTTTCATTGTAAGACGGCACTCGGTAAACATTTCACGAATTAGCTAACAGCTTTCAGTGAGAATCCAGGTTTAACAATACTGCTTGCACGGCGATTAGCTCAGTTGCTTAAACCAGCTGCGCGGCGACCATGTGACACGCTCCTTGTGGTTCGAGTTGACTCTAAGGAGTAGGTAAAAAAGTCACTTATTTCCCAAGATTTACGGTATCTTTCATGAAATCAATGCGGACGGATTGCGATATCCACAGTACCGAGCCAAAAGGTTTACAACTCATGGTTTCTTTAAAAACAATGGGTTCCAGAAGTCAAAGAAACCCTCTTTGGTCAAATCTTATTCAATGATCGCCATTGAAAATGGCGTATGGCACGCTGCTTTTGTGGGATGCGAAAAAGCGTGTCCCACGGGAGCGATTAATAGTCCAAACAGCTCAACGGGAATTCCCGTTTTTGTAAAACACCGCTTTGTGTTCACCACTGCCTTCTCTAATAGCTATATAGATTCTCTAATAGAAATAGCTTAAGATAGGCGTGGTGTTCACAATTAAGAACATGAAACCTGCCAACACTGGGCTGCAGGTTACTTCAAAACCGTTTTGTGGTGCTGAATGTAACTGCTTTTTTTGGCTTTACGGTTGAACGGGATTTCTAGGAGTTGTACCTGTTTGATTCTCATCCTTCAGTTGTTAATCCTACATACTGCAATCGCAGGGGCGAAAAACGTTTACCAAAAAATATTTAGTTTATACACACAGTTCAGTTCAGTTTAATATTAACCACGGCCACTTTCAGCTAAGGGACAGAAAACATTGCCTCTCTCTGCCCTGTCCTCTATATTTGTGGTTACAGGTCGGGCTGTCATCAAATAATGTTTTTTGTTTGTTTTTTTAAACATGTCCTTTTCCAGCTTTAAATGCTGTGTGCACAACACACGATGACTAAACCAACACATCGGTCGAGGAAAGAACTCAACCTACTACCTATGACGTGGCGCGGTGATTTATGTCACAGGCGTGAGGGGAAGTTAAGTCCAACATGATGTGTATAAGGAGATACTCCGTACGTCACTCGGGCGCCAGTCCTTTAATATCCTGGTTGTACGGAACCTCACGCAAGACCCCGGCAGCACGTCCTCGTCGTGCGCCACGGATAATGTCTCAAATGAGCATTAACAGAGCTGTCAGGGGATCTCGGAGTTTGGCGGCCCCCAGAGGTGATGTGTCCTTGTGGCTCTCATCAGCCCGCCCCCAAACGCTTGGGTGAAAAATGTTATTATAACTCATTAGGAACATGAGTAGGTCTGCCAAACGTACAGCCAAAATTACAACCCTTGGTTAAAAGACTGCGGAGTAAAGAGAACATTGTTCACTGCACATCCTCTGTTAACCCTCAGTGTCGTCGTCACCCCCGCCTGGGGTACACCACAACAGCAACCATCCATAGGCTGGCCATTCATGTACATCCTCGGTTAACCCTCAGTGTCGTCGTCACCGCGCTGGGGTACACCACAACAGCGACCATCCATAGGCTGGCCATTCATGTACATCCTTGGTTAACCCTCAGTGTCGTCGTCACCGCGCTGTGGTACACCATAACAGCAACCATCCATCGGATGGCTAAGCCTAAATGTCCGACAAAACTAGATCATACGGATCAAAATCTGCCTCTCAAAATTTGTATTGAACTGAAAAAGACCGAATGTCCACACCCAAAGACCCCACTCGCCCGAGTGTTGGGACAAAACTGATACGATATGCCTGGAGCAGGATGTAAAATTCTGTCGGGCTAACGGCTCGTCAAAGAAATCTAACGTGCGAAGAAAAAAGAATGTACCTATCTGTGTGGTCACAAAAGTCCAAAACCCACGGGCTGCTACCCGCTGACTTCCAGAGGGCGCAGCCCCTGTCGAGCGGGAGGCCTGATACGGTTTGTGAGGTTAAGCAGGCATGTGCAGACGTGACGATTCCTTGGGTGAGCCCAGAACCAGAGCGCCATGTGCCGGCTCTGCATACATGGATGCCTCCTTGGATGGCGGGGAATGCCCATGATCTGCCCCTGCCTTCCCTTGAGGGCTAACTGCTCCACAGGGGCTTGACCCAAAGGGGTACTCCGGGGGCAATTACCTGCGGCAAAGGAGACAATGTGGACACCACACAAATCAGGCAACGTCTCGACCCACACAAAACAATGGTCACAGTCACCCTAGAAATAGGCCTGACGTCTTCCTTCGAAGTCGGCGTACAGCTGCCCATGAGGCAGGGAAATGAAAAACGGTTGTACACGCAAAAATCAGGTCCAGGTGAAAGCCAAAAGTCCAAGCAGACGATTACCTGACCTTCCACTGGAATTCACAGCCGGTGTTCGATGAAAAAAAAAAAAAAAAACTACCTATGACGTGACGAAATGGCAAGATTGGTCAATCTTCAAATTGACATCACATTTTGTAAAGGACAGCGGTCTGTTCTCTCTCTCTCTCTCTCTCTCTCTCTCTCTCTCTCTCTCTCTCTCTCTCTCTCTCTCTCTCTCTCTCTCTCTCTCTCCCTCCTTACATTTAGGCTGTTCTTGCTCACATGGTCCTGACTTCTGGTCACTTGGATTCCGCTGGGAGCCCTAACGCCACCACTCAACGGGACACATGTAGGATTTTGACTGACGTTAAGCTCCACCAGGACCGCACAGCGAGCGATTAACACCCAGTGACACAAAATACCACCATTCGGATAAAAATTTCTCGGCCGCAAGTCTTAGACACCCTGTTCAACTGTCAGGTTATATTAGTCACCCCCCCCCCCCCTTTCCCTTTCCGCCCCTGACGACAGCCGTAGTGCAGCTTCGAAGTAACAGACCACAACAAAATGGCGTCCCATATTGATGAACGGTTCAAATCCTCAAAGTCTTAATCATGTGGAAAGCAAGCATGAAGAGAACAAACTTCGCTGGATTTGAAAGCTAATAAAAAATAAATATATGGCAGGGCCTGTGGCGCAATGGATAACGCGTCTGACTACGGATCTGAAGATTCCAGGTTCGACTCCTGGCAGGCTCGAATTTATTTTTACATTTTTTTCCCTCAAGATCAAACTAGTTCTATGAACATAAGGTAAAACTCTTAATATTATCTCCTTCTTTTCTCCTGTAGAAATTGACTAAAATTATTATAATTATTTTTTGCCATCTGGCAGACTGACACCATAGTCCAATCTGGCATTGCCTGTTATTTTGCTTATCAGTTCCCCGTGTGGGTTTTTTAAGCCACATTCTGGACAAGGGAGACAAACAAGAAAAAATGGGCACATTTTTTTGCGTGAAATTCTAGTAATTTCCCCTGGTCTCTGGGTAGTAAGATCGAACGCCCGTGTGTATGCTTGCGAACAAAAAAAAAAAATGTTTTGGCAGTTGGAAATCGAAAAGAGTAGCATAATGGCGTTGCCTTGGCAAAATTTGGATTTAAAAATCTACCTAAAGTATTTCAGGATCTTCGCCGGTGCAACCAAGTTCGTGCACTGCGCTGAGATGTTTGCAAGAAAATATGTTGTCCCCCTGTGGGATGTAATTTTTCTTTGGGGTGTTATTTTGAAGCATCACCCTGGCTTTTGCTGGAGGTCTTAAATATGGTCTAACGGCTAAACGTGGTTTCTGAGACATATCTACGGGTGATCCCCGTGTGCATGGTGGCACTTTGTGTCACCAGGGGTTTATAGCTTGTGTGATGTCCCTACCAAGAAAATAAAAGAACTATCGGCGGTCCCGTGCCCGTTTCGCGAACCATAGTTTCTATCAGCTCTGCAGGCTGCTACATGAAGGTTTACCATGCCATCCTGAGATTGACTCTGAAAGTATGCTGAGAAAGGTGAAGACAGGGATGTTTCGAGCAGAGTGGCAAGCTTCACTGGAAAAATCACGGGTAGTGAGCATACTTTGGATTTTTTTCCTGGTGATGCCGGCATGGTGGGTAATGAACAGACAGACAGATTGGCTGGATCTGCACCACTGGGTGGTAAACTGATGCATGACAGGGCAGATGTGGTGAAAAAGTAACGGAATCAGTAGAGAAACAAGATAATAATGGTCTGGAGAGGATGAGGCACCTGAGTGTAACCAGAGGGTCTGGCCGGCTCACTACACTGAGAGGAAAGGCGAGACGGACCTATAACCAGATTGTGACCGGTACCATCAGTATTGGAAGTCTGCGTTGGTTGCTGAAGGTGAGGACAGAGCACGCATGGGAATGCCCTAAGTGATGTGATGTCAATTCTGGACTTAACTAACTAACTAACCATCCTGAGATTGTAAAAAAGTCTCAGTGTAGACGACAGACCAGCAGGGGAGAACCCACATAGCTTGTTTAATCTCCAGAAAAGTTTTAAGGAGGGCAACAGTTCCAACAGTCTGCAGTCTAATAAGGTTTGAGGTTTCAACAATGGATCAACATCATGGCATACCGGCAGTACCCATAAGTGCTCCGTTTTTCTTCTAACGCAAGTCTGAGTCCGAAGAAGCTCAGCAAAGTGCACAGGCTCTGTAGCACCGGCGAGGATCCTGCTATACTTTGGGTAGATTTTTAACTGCAAATTTTTGCCAGGGCAGTGGCGTTAGGCCACTCTTTTCGATTCCAGCTGCCAAGGGATTTTTTTTACTAGCTCAACAATGCACACTAGCGTCCGATCTCACTACCCAGAGACCAGTTACTAGAAGTCCAAGTCCACTTTAAAAAAAACCCCAGCCATTTTCGGCATGGAACCAGGAACCTCTAGCACTCGAGGCGGACACCATGCATCGAGACCACGCAGCCCTCTCATACAAATGAGTTCAAGTTGAAGTTTAAAGTCGAGTTGCACCAGATTTTATGCCATATGGTTCGTTCTGTTTTTCGCACGTGACTCCGTTGCTCCAACGACGATCTTCGGGGGTCTCCGTAAATGTGTACCCGTGAACTGAAGGGCACAGCCGTGGAACGAACCCACGACCTTCAGAACACTTCGCCACTGAGACCCCCGCATCAGGGAATCAAACCTGTGAAACGGATGTGCACGCAACACTCAGTTTCTGGAACAGGACTAGAGTCCAGAAGTTTCCGCCGAAGTTTACAGCCGGTGAACGCGAAGAAGAAGAAAGGCTTCCATAAAGGCTACCCGAGGAAATCTGCAGTCGGATGAAGGTCATGGCAGAAAAGGGGCAGGCAAATACCGTCTGTAAATGAGCCAAGGCCCTCTTCCCATCACCTGAAAAACGTGGGTGAACAAAAAGTGTGTATTTCTTCGGAGTGAGATCAAGAGTTAAAGTTCAGCTGGTGATTTTTTTTTTTTTACAGCGGACCTGTGATCTAGAGACGGCCTGGGTCAAACTGAACCCCACTTCGCCCCGGGACCACATAACGAGCTATTAAACACACAGTGACCCAAAGAGTCTCTATTCGGATGGTAATCCCCAGGTAGATATCCCCGAAAACCCCGTTCAGACGTAAAGGGGTTTTGTAGTCCCGGAAGGTTACAAAATGACCCCGAGCCCAGACTGGGTGGGGCATGTAAGTATAAGCTTACGAACTTGGCTTTATACAATCTCAAAATGTCCCCCTCCCCCCCCCCCCCCCCCCCCCCCACCCCCCCAATCACGACCACCACCATTCTAATTTTCCGCCGTGTGAAACAGACAACGACCAAGGAAAAAAAAAAAGTGACTTAATTACTAACTCGACCACTGGTTACACCCAGAGAAAATCCATTAACCTAACGACCACAATTGTGTAAGTGCGTGCGCTCGTGTGAGTGCGTGCGCTCGTGTGTGTGCGTGCGCGCGTGCGCACCCACCCGTCCGCGCGCTCTCGCGCGTGTTTTGTTATTTCCTGCCTCCAATTTTATTTTCTCGCGTTTGGTAATCGACGAACGGTATCCGCCAGCGCTCATTAAGCATGCGAAGCAATTTCTTACAGAAAGCATCGCTAGCTCTTCTCTGAGCCTCATGGACAACCAGGAAATTGAAAATTTTGCTCTTTCCCCCCTCACCCCTCTGCCAACGCAGTCGACTGAGTAATAAGAGTATATGTTAGGGGACCATTCGCTCACTCTTCTTTGTGATATATTTCTAGCGCGGTTTACAGGCGCAGGAAGAGCTGGTGTAGAGGGTAGAGCATTGGTTGGCCAGCACAAGCAGATCATCATTCAGTCTCAAGTAAAGCTAGAAAGTTAAATCGTTTAAAAAAAAAAAACTAATATACAACTAATATTCAACCCCCTAGTGACGTCACAGTCCAACATTTATAGGGTGGTAAGACGGGGTTTTCCGGCCTTCTGACGCTTTTAACGACCCCAGAACATCTAAAACTGGCACTAACCCCAAACCACCTAGGTCCTACGAGAGAGTACAGCTTAAGTCCCACGGTTAAACGGTTAAGAAGAAGAAGAAGAAGAAGAAGAAGAAGAAGAAGAAGAAGAAGAAGAAGAAGAAGAAGAAGAAGAAGAAGAAGAAGAAGAAGAAGAAGAAAAAGAAGAAGAACAAGAACACGAACAAGAAGAAGAAGAAGAAGAAGAAGAAGAAGAAGAAGAAGAAGAAGAAGAAGAAGAAGAAGAAGAAGAAGAAGAAGAAGAAGAAAAAGGAGGAAGACGAGGAGGAAAAGGGAGGAGGAAGAAAGAGGAAGAGGAGGAAGAAGAAGAAGAAGAAGGAAGAAGGAGAAGGAGGACGAGGAAGAAGAAGAAGAAGAAGAGAAGAAGAAGAAGAAGAAGAAGAAGAAGAAGAAGAAGAAGAAGAAGAAGAAGAAAAAGAAGAAAAAGAAGAAGAAGAAGAAGAAGAAGAAGAAGAAGAAGAAGAAGAAGAAGAAGAAGAAGAAGAAGAAGTAGCAGAAGAAGAAGAATACATTTTTACTGCAATCTTGAACCCCCCTTCCATTTTCTGACAGCCGCCGCCTCTGACAAGCTGGATCCTGCCTTGTCCTTTTATATACCCTATTTCGTGAGTAGATTCTAGCGGAAATGACTTAGGTCGATTTAGCATGCATGAGGAGCGTCCAAAGTATCTCTGTCTGTGAAGTGATTGTCGTTCGTTTGAGAATCTCCAATCCTTAATTTCTTGGCCGCAAAATTGGAAAGAAGTTCCCTTACGTATCTCGTCTGTTTGCTGTTTCGTGGTGTGTTTTTTTTAACCCCCGAATTCTGATCATTTGCTTCTGTGTGTTTCTTGTTTCTGAGAAGTTTCTTGCGGTTTATTTCTGTCTGTTTGTTTGCATCACGGTCTGTATGCCCGTCTGTTTATCTGCCCATCTATCAGTTTGTCTGTCAATCTGTTTGTTTTATGGTATGTTTTTGTTCTTTTCCTCCTGGATAGGGGGCTCGCTGACTCAGCCCAAAATACACTTACTCACTCCAACCTATCAGACAGTTCATCCACTCTCTCACCAAATCAACCCACCAAACCACTCACTGATTAACCCACTCAACCACCCACCCACCAACCCATTCACTGACTAGCTCACTGACTTACCCATCCACATACAGATCCATTATTCACCAACCCATCTACCTGTTCACTCACCCACCAACTCACTTACTGACCACCTCACTCACTTACTCACTAGAATACCCACTCACTGACCAATTCTGTCAGTCACCCACCCAATCACCACATCTACCAATTCTCTCACCCACCAACCCACTCACTCATCACCAACCCTCTTACTTACCAAATCACTCACTCACTTACATTCATTTTTGCCTGTCTTAGAAAACTTAGTCACAAAATCCCCGTTTGTTATTTTCTACCCTTGTATCTGTTAACTTTTGTTCGTGAACTCTCAACTCTGTCTCGGATCTATGTTCTTCTGTGTCGCTGTCAGTTCGCCTCATTCTCCGAGACTGTATTGCCACATTTATTGAAATATGGAAAATAACCAGACGTTTCTCCCAGAAAGTATATCTCTTTCTCTCCCCATGCTGTTCCTGTATCTCCTTCGTTCCTGCTTCGAGATTCCCTTCCATACAGCATTGCAGCTCCAGCAACATTCCTGTTCAGTCCCTACTCTCTCTTCTCTATGTCTCTTTCTCTCTCTTTGTCTCTGTCTCGCTCTCTCACTCTCTGACTCTCTCTTTCTCGCTCGCTCTCTCTGTCTCGCTCGCTCACTCTGTCTTGCGCTCTCTCTCCTCTCTCTGTCTTTCTCTCTTGCTCTCTCCCTCCCCCCCCTCTCTCTCTCTCTCGCTCATTCAGTTAAACTGACTAGTTAAAAATAGATCCCTCACCACATACATTTTCTAGACACAAAACAGACGAGGGGTCAAGGGACTAAAAGATAAAACATTATTTGTAGTACAAACGCATAAACTCCCTATGTTGATGCTGCACTTTTTATTTCCAAACATCTCAAGAAAATCACTCCGCGAAGAACTAAAACAGACCCAAGGAACTTACAAGACAACTTTCAGCAAATGTCACCGAGCTTAAACAGATCTGAGGCTTCTTTTTGGCAAGATTAGTTCTCTTCTGAGGTTTGTAAATCCGCGAATGATGTTAAATAAGCCGGCAGTTCGTTTAAGATCAGTCGTATGTTGGAGAAGTCTCACTTCCGGCGAGTCCCGCCTGTCTAAATATAACTTCAGGCTAATGAATGCGAGAAGCGCCCTTTTGGGTTCGCGGAAAACGTGAGGATGAGAAACTTTGGCTGATAAAGATATGACAAGACAAAGACGGTGAGGTGAGAAAAAGCATTTGAGGAAGGTAAGAAATAAGAGAAAATGAATTAAAACAGCCTAAACTGGCCAAGACTGACCACCTGTCATCTTATTGTAGTGCATATTGAGGGGCTGTGTGCTGTCACCCTATTTGTTTTACCTGTACACAGAAAATATAATAAGAAATGTCAGAGATGAAATAATCAGAGACCAATATGATGCCTGAAATATTGGTGGTCATGAAATACCAGAGATCTGATATACCGATGATACATGCTTCCCACATCACAGACTTTTATATGCAACCTAATAACCGCAACCTACAGAAATGGTGAAAATCACAACTTATATCTGAACATAGCAAAAACAAAGATAATTCATACAGATATAACTAGTATGGAGAAAGAAATATGTGGTAATGAGGAAAGATTGAAGGTTGTAGACAGTTTTGAATATCTTTAAGTCATTGATTAGTAACAATTATGACATAATGAATGACATTAAACGACGACTGCCGATTGCTCTTCAAAGAGTAAAAAACAACTAAAAATTATGGAGTGGGACAGACAAAACTATGAAAATTAGATTTCTAAGAGCATGCATCTTTCCCCTTACAACAATTCGCATGTGAGACCTGGACATTTACTAAACTATCTGAACAGCGCATAAATTCCTTTGAATACAAATGTTATAGACAGGTTCTAAGAATATCATGGCTAAAGAAAAAAACAAATGCATCCATATTTTAAGAACTGAATATTGAAGACGGCTGGCTATTAAAGACAATAAAACGTAGAAAATTGTATTCGTCTGGTCACTTGAAACGTCACGTAAGTTTAGAGAGAACAGTAATGGAGGTGTATATGCCTGGGAAGAGAGGAAGAGAAAGGCCAAAGAGAAGATGGGTGCAGGATGTGGCGGATGTTCTCCAGATGGGTGTATCGGACGCGGGACATCTTGCTTGTGATTAAGAGCTTTTCCGGAGGGTTGTTATGAGAGCAAGCTTCTGCGAAAGAAATGCTACTGCATATGTATGTCTATATATGTGTGTGTGTGTGGATGTGTATAGTGCATACCAGCCCCCGTCCCACTAACCGTCTCTAGGTACCAGACTACCGGTCCAAGCCACTAGTTCTGATGCAGCTAACGTTTCTTAGACAACATAATTAGCATCAAGAAACCAGACCACATTTATAGCCGATACTGCCTTACATTAGGTTGAACGTGATCGATTTTTGTGTTTCATGTTAATAAATAGATGGATGGATAGATAGAAGTGTGCCGGGTCAGCATCTACGATGTAGCCTCATGTGGATTTTGATTTGTTCTAGTCTGCTGACGAATGACGTCATTGATATCTGTGATGTTGTAATAAATTGTGGAGGAAGTCTCCATGGTATAGAAATAACAAGATATATAAAGATTTGGCTTGTTTATTCAGGGGCAGTCCTGCAAAGTTAAATCTTTTCTTCTTCTTCTTGGCGCCGCTGACCTCCAACGGACACGATTCTTCAGACAGTCGAATATTTCTTCTGTGATTGAGAAAACAATACAGTGGTCTACAATAAGAATAACCTACATCAAGAATAATCTAAAATGAGAATAATCTACACACAATCTACAAGGACAAAAACTTTGACAAATGTTTGTTACTTGTTACTTTTTTGTGATTGAGGGAATGAATAATCTACCAGGTGAGACAGTCTTCTCCACGGTTCATTGTTAAGTGTGAAACATCAACATTTTGCTGTCAGACGTACTGTCATACCCGTACTGTCAAATACGTACTGTCATACACGTACTGTCAATCACGTACTGTCAAACACGTGTCATACACGTACGTTCTTGCGACGTAGTTACCACTTCATCAGAGTCATCCATGGCCGAGGAAGAGATAGAACTTAGACATTTTAATTCGTCAGCTTCAACAATTTCCACCAGGGAAACTTCAGTGACAGTTTCTGAGTCACATAGCCATGCAGACCAGACTCTTGCAGCGTCAAACTCCCACTTAAACTTCATAAGTACGACATGTGCCATCACAAGTGGCACAGTCGCAAACCAGCAAGTACACGTAGACAAACATTATCACCCCCGGGGTTCTAATCCTGTATGTTATGATGGCGCATTGCACTATGGTACTGTGCCGGCAGATCGTGGAAAGAATGTGACACACCCAGGTCTGTCTCTACAACCTGGCGCGATGAACGAGTCAGACACTATTCAGTCTGTGGTACATCATGTCACTATGGACACAAACACGTTATTGACAGATGGCTCCTGTGGCAACAGTTATGAGTCACATGGTACTCACAGGGGACACCTGGGCCTCCATCCTAACACCGATGCTTTTGATGTACAAACATACAAGGGTAAAGATGTGGGAAATCCGCTAAGAAAACATGTCCTTGTCAACAGTCCAAGTGTCAGCTATAGACAACTGTACGGCAACAGCTCTGGGCAACTGTACGGCAACAGCTCTGGGCAACTGTACGACAACAGCTCTTGTACGGCAACAGCTCTGGGAAGTGTACGGCAACAGCTATGGGCAACTGTACGGCAACAGCTCTGGGCAACAGCTGGGCAACTGCACGGCAACAGCTCTAGGCAACTGCACGGCAACAGCTCTAGGGCAACTGTACGGCAACAGCTCTGGGCAACTGTACGGCAACAGCTCTGGGCAACTGTACGGCAACAGCTCTGGGCAACTGCACGGCAACAGCTCTGGGCAACTGCACGGCAACAGCTCTGGGCAACTGTACGGCAACAGCACTGGCAACATCTAGGCGAATCATTGCAACAGCTCTAGGCAACTGCACGGCAACAGCACTGGCAACATTGGCGAATCATTGCAACTTAGCGTTAACAGTGAGAAGGACACATCACAGCTTGCCGCTGAGACTGCTGTAGTGAGTGGTTCTGAGATTATGCACAGCAAGGGCTGCGATGAAGAGAATAATGTAAACTACAGCAACCGCAAAAAGGGAAGTAAAAGGTTACAGCCGAAAGTGGATTCATTTGTATCCAGTATCTCAGCGCCTGGGAATAACCGCTCGCTAAACAGAAGAAGTGCTGTGGGTGGGCAGTCTGTGGTAGCATCATCCACCGACAGAAGTGGGGCTTCCAGCAACCGCCGATCCCAGGCTGGTTCCAACATGGCCACTCACAACAGTGCTGCTAGTTCTGGCGGCACTGTTGTCTCTGAGAGCCAGGACGATGAGAGAGAAACCCGCTCTACAAATGTAGAGAGTTCAGATGATACAGAAGAGGCGACTGGATCTACAAATGTAGAGAGTCCAGGCGAGGCAGAGAGTGAGACTAGCTCTCCCAATTCGGAAAGCCAAGATGACACAGAGAGTAAAACCATTTCTACAAGTGAGGAGAGTCAAGATGACACAGAGAGTAAAACCATGTCTACAAGTGAGGAGAGCCAAGATGACACAGAGAGTAAAACCATGTCTACAAGTGAGGAGAGCCAAGATGACACAGAGAGTAAAACCATGTCTTCAAGCGAAGAGAGTCCGGAGGACTCAGAAGGTAAAACCAGTTCTGGGAGTGACGAGAGTCCGGATGACACAGAGAGTAAAACCAGTTCAAAAGATGTTGAGGATTCCACCATTTCAGAGGACGAAGAAAACGAGGATAGCCCAGACGGTGCAGAGAAGGAAGAAGGTTCAGATTCACCTCCCTCCTCTCCAGACGAGGAAGACAAGAAACAAAGAAAGAAAAGTAAAAAAGAGAAAGGGTTTCTTCACCAAGCTGATGAAGTCAGCGCCGGATGAGCAATGGTTGCTGAAGATGGTGCTGTGGTTCCCTGTGGGGATCGGGATGTCGGTGGCTCTGTACTTCCTGGTCATTCAGAAGATGAGCCTCCAGGAAAAGTATAAGCTGATCATTGGCTGTGGTCTGGGATTTGTTTTATCACTGACCTTTGCCTTCAGCGTGCAGATGCGATGTGTCATGACCTTGGTAGTTCCAACATTCGTCGGCAAAGCCGGCCGGTCGTACTTTGCCGCTTTCGCTATTGTGTACCTCGTCAACGGACCAATCACCAACATCATGGACAACTGCGAGGAAATCGTTAGAAGCATGACTTGCAACTCGGAGCTGACGGCCAACCACACCAAGACCAAGTTCAACTTGAGGATGCATCCGGTACAACACGCTGTCGGCGATCTCTTAAAGGACAATTTTCTAGTTGTTCGGGCTTCCAAGGCGATCAAGAAAGCCTTCAGTCCACTTACCAAAGAGCTGAAAGATAACGAGAATGAGAATCGCGAGATGGAGAGCAGTATCAAAGATGTGGAAAGAATAGGGGACAAGAGAGACAGCGTGGTGGACAAGATCGACAACAACTACAAGGACAATAGCGCGGATAAAGATGCCGGCAAAAAAGTGGAGAAGCAGTGGGAGAAGAAAATGGATCTGCGCTGCCATGGCACCTTCAGCAATGGCGTCCAAAGATGTCGAGACAAAATGCGCCAACTTGAGGACAAGTGTATGGATAAACTGTCTTTCCTGGGCTATATCGTTTGCTGGCCGTTGAAGATCACTGTCTTCTGCAACCTGGTGAAGCTGATCCCCGGGGTGATCGGCATGGACTGTAACGCTGCCAGCCAGGTGAGTCCAGGCTTTGGGGACACTTATGTGTCTGCGCGCGACGTCATGGACAACATGGAAGATGGGGCCAAGGTAAACCTCCAGTATAAAGTGGTGGGCAGCGCCGACGCGAACTACATGCCAGTGGAAGAGATGCGACAGGCCACCATACACGAGGTCAAGGCCAAGACTGACACCATCAACATCACCTTGAAGGTCATCACACATGTGCTGACCTTCACCTTCCTGATCGTCTTCTATGGCGCTTACAAGTACAACGGAAACTATTTGACGGATCTCAACTGGGACAACAAATATATCACCGCCTACTTCCGCCATATCGACGCCCGAAGGAAAGACCGCGGCAAGCGGACACTGCTGCCGCTAAAGAAAGCCGAGAAAAAGGAACTGTACGACCCAAACAAGATCAAACTGAGTGCCGCAGAACGCAAGAAAGTGGTGGCAGGGACCATACAGCTGCTTCTCCGGGTCATCATCAGCGCCATCATCTGCTACATGGACAACATCTTCTACCAGGTTCTGGACATCATTGCCAGAAACAGCAAAATTGAATATCATCAAACCGGGGAGCACGTTGTGGATATCAAAATCTACGGCAAGGGTTTCATGAGCGCTCTGGTGAGGTCATTCCTAGAGCGATTCAACTCCAAGCAAGAACTGGACAGCTTGACCACAAACTACGCCTGCTTGCCCAGGCCATCCAAAACTGACGTGGTCATTCTTGCTTTCATATTCGGCACTTACATGTTGGTGTGGGTCTTTTTGTACTTTGAGGCGTTTGGCCTCCGGATGAGGCGCGTCATTGCCGCTTTCTACTACAGAAAACGAGAGAAGAAGAGAATTCTCTATCTATACAACGAGAGGTACCGGAAACGGGTGGGCTTTTTGATGCACATGCGTAAGAAAGTGCGCAAACAGTTACGAGATCGAGAATTTCAGAGAAAGATCGGCATCATTTTGGCGCTGAAGAGACAGTACCCGTTCCTGTCCAAGTGTCTGGGGGTATTCAAGGCATCCAAGGACACCTGCATCATTTGTGGCGAGCTGGAGACCAAGGGCTTTCATACATGTCCCACGGAGGGCTGTGGCGTGGGCTACTGTCGCGAATGTTGGATCGACATCAAGAAGAAGTGTTATGCTTGTGGGCAGGTCAGTGACAATGAGGAGGACTCCGGCTCTGACAGTGAGACTGCTGACGATGGTCACTTCGTCCTCTGAAGACTCGGATTAAAGGCTCGATGTTCTGTATTGTAGCTGTACCAGTAACACAGGTTGGAGCATTTATAGACGTTACTGGTTGTACCAGCACAGGCTGGAGCATTTACAGACGTTACTTGTTGTAACAGCACAAGGCTGGAGCATTTATAGACGTTACTGGTTGTACCAGCAGAGGCTGGAACATTTATAGACGTTACTGCTTGTACCAGCACAGGCTGGAACATTTATAGACGTTACTGGTTGTACCAGCACAGGTTGGAGCATTTTTAGACGTTACTAGTTGTACCAGCAGAGGGTGGAACATTTATAGACGTTACTGGTTGTACCAGCACAGGCTGGAACATTTATAGACGTTACTTGTTGTAACAGCACAAGCTGGAGCATTTATAGACGTTACTGGTTGTACCAGCAGAGGGTGGAACATTTATAGACGTTACTGCTTGTACCAGCACAGGCTGGAACATTTATAGACGTTACTGGTTGTACCAGCACAGGTTGGAGCATTTTTAGACGTTACTAGTTGTACCAGCAGAGGGTGGAACATTTATAGACGTTACTGGTTGTACCAGCACAGGCTGCAGCATTTTTAGACGTTACTGGTTGTACCAGCACAGGTTGGAACATTTATAGACGTTACTGGTTGTACCAGCAGAGGGTGGAACATTTATAGACGTTACTGCTTGTACCAGCACAGGCTGGAACATTTATAGACGTTACTGGTTGTACCAGCACAGGTTGGAGCATTTATAGACGTTACTAGTTGTACCAGCAGAGGGTGGAACATTTATAGACGTTACTGGTTGTACAAGCAGAGGGTGGAGCATTTATAGACGTTGCTGCTTGTACCAGCACAGGTTGGAGCATTTATAGACGTTACTGATTGTACCAGCACAGGTTGGAGCATTTATAGACGTTACTAGTTGTACCAGCAGAGGGTGGAACATTTACAGACGTTACTGGTTGTACAAGCAGAGGGTGGAGCATTTATAGACGTTACTGCTTGTACCAGCACAGGTTGGAGCATTTATAGACGTTACTGATTGTACCAGCACAGGTTGGAGCATTTATAGACGTGACTGGTTGTACCAGCACAGGTTGGAGTATTTATAGACGTGACTGGTTGTACCAGCACAGGTTTGAGCATTTATTGACGTTACTGGTTGTACCAGCACAGGTTGAAACATTTATATACGTTACTGGTTGTACCAGCACAGGCTGCAGCATTTATAGACGTTACTGGTTGTACCAGCACAGGTTGGAACATTTATAGACGTTACTGGTTGTACCAGCACAGGTTGGAGTATTTATAGACGTGACTGGTTGTACCAGCACAGGTTCCAGCATTTATTGACGTTACTGGTTGTACAAGCACAGGTTGGAACATTTATAGACGTTACTGGTTGTACCAACACAGGTTAAAACATTTATAGACGTTACTAGTTGTACCAGCACAGACTGGAGCATTTATAGACGTTACTGGTTGTACCAGCACAGGTTGGAGCATTTATAGACGTTACTGGTTGTACCAGCAGAGGGTGGGGCATTTATAGACATTACTGCTTGTACCAGCACAGGTTGGATCATTTATAGACGTTACTGATTGTACCAGCACAGGTTGGAGCATTTATAGACGTGACTGGTTGTACCAGCACAGGTTGGAGCATTTATTGACGTTACTGTTTGTACCAGCACTGGTTGGAACATTTATAGACGTTACTGGTTGTACCAGCACAGGCTGCAGCATTTATAGACGTTACTGGTTGTACCAGCACAGATTGGAAAATTTATAGACGTTACTGGTTGTACCAGCATAGGTTGAAGCATTTATAGACTTTACTGCTTGTACCAGGACAGGTTGGAGCATTTATATACCTTACTGGTTGTACCAGCACAGGCTGGAGCATTTATAGACGTTACTGGTTGTACCAACACAGGTTATAACATTTATAGACGTTACTAGTTGTACCAGCAGAAGGTGGGGCATTTATAGACGTTACTGCTTGTACCAGCACAGGTTGGATCATTTATAGACGTTACTGGTTGTACCAGCAGATGGTGGAACATTTATAGACGTTACTGCTTGTACCAGCACAGGTTGGAGCATTTATAGACATTACTAGTTGTAGCAGCAAAGGTTGGAGCATTTATAGACGTTACTGGTTGTACCAGCAGAGGGTGGAGCATTTATAGACGTTACTGTTTGTACCAGCAGAGAGTGGGGCATTTAGAGACGTTGCTGGCTGTACCAGCACAAGATGAACCATTTATAAACGTTACTGGTTGTACCAGCACAGGATGAACTATTTATAGACGTTACTAACTGTATCAGCAGAGGGTGAACCATTTATAGACTTTATTGACTGTACCGGGTCATGGTAAATCATTTATAGACGTTGCTGGTTGTACTAGCACAGGGTGAACCGTTTGCAGACGTTACTGGCTGTACCTTATTACGTCGAACAATTTATAGATGCCTCTTACTCTCCTAGCACACGGTGAACCATTTATAGATACAATTTTGTACCAGGACAGGGTTAACCAATTATACATGTTACTGACTGTACCATGACACGGTCAACCATTTATACAAGTTACAGACTGTACCGGGAATGGGGCCAGCCACCAGGTTGACGATTGGTCTGTAAAATATATGTCTAGTCCCATTTGCCTAATACACCTTTTACTTAACCCTAAAATAAGCCATAGTTAACATCGTCAGCTAGAACGAAAGACTTGTTGCCGAATGGCCAGTCCAAGTACAGACGCCGTTGGTGCGCACTAAATAATAAGGTAATGCGGATCAGACCAGAGTTGGGGATTTGGAGAGTTATGACAATGTTCCAGAAGAAGATAACGTGACTGTGTTTGAATAAATTTTGATTCTTATACATGAATTAATGTTGATTTTTTAATCCGAAGAACATACATCCTCCGAAAAAAAATATTTCAGACATCCTCCAAAAAAAAAAAAAAAAAACTTATGGTATTTTTTTAAGCAAACGGTTAAAGTAACGTTGATCCCCTACGCCCCATATACACACTATCTCACTTCTGATTAGTTGAACCTGTCACCTTGGCACAAGGTTACTGGGGTGTTCCGCAATACCGTTGATATCGTGTGTTATATATTTCAGCGTGCCAGCGCTTTTAACACTCCAAAAACATGGAGAGACACTGGTCCTAACACAACCCCACTAGAGAGTACTGCAACCTGTGTCAAAGGCATTCTCTTTCTGGAAATGAAAACGTAAATACAAGACATCACAGAAAGCAATCAACAGAGCGGGACACACCCGTAACCTTCAGGAAAGTCGACCAGCCCAACAAACATGTTAATGAAAAGGGACCTACTCTATTTGGGGAGACTAACGTGAACATAACCAAGCAATAAAATAATATAGGACTCTCCCGTCTGGGCTCTGGGGCCCCATTGTGGGAAAAACAAGATTAGACCCACTGCCTCTGCAACAAGCATGTCGTAAGAGTGGACTAAGTGGGGGTTCCTTCGAATTTAAGGTACATCTGCCTGAGAGGCAAGATTGCAACGGTCTGCGTACAAATAAGTCAGATATGTAAAAGGGATGTGCACGCAACATTAAGGCTCTGGAACAAGTTTAAAGTCCACAGGCAAATTAACCAACCAGAACTTTTAGCCCGAGTTTACAGCTGGTAAACGTGAAGAAAAAGAAGAAGAAGAAATATAAGACCCCGTTCCTTTTTTTTTTTTTTTTTGGACAAACATACTATCTAAAGAAACAAACGTATGGCGAGTCGCTAGGTACGAAGTGAGTTAACATGAATGCCTTGGGCAGACAGTACTCAAGAAAAAGAGCATCACAGCTGCAGGCCCGGAATTCTACTTGAAGCGCGAGCGAGAGGCTTGATTCAAAGTCTAATTATCGCACAGAAGAAATGCCACAAAACTGGAGCAAAGAAGCGAACTGAAGATTAGTTCGGCAAAATTAAACCAAAAAAAGTGAAAATTGCGTGACCAGAAAAGAAAATTGTCAATTATAAACAGGAAATTGAGAGGATCTCCTACCAGCGGGTAGAGAACGCCTTTCCACAGGCAGTGGCGTAGATGGGGTAGATTTGATGTGGGTCGGGAAGTGTGTGGTGATTGGTGGGAGATGCTGTTGAAATTGGGTAGATCGGATGTCTAGATGGCACCTGGCTTGTGAGATTAATGTGTTTCTTATTTGCGTCTTATTGTTGTACTACTACTACTACTACTACTACTACTACTACTACTACTACTACTACTACTGCTGCTGCTGCTGCTGCTGCTGCTACTACTACTACCACTACCTACTCCTACTACTACAACTCCTACTACTGCACTACTACTACTACTATTACTACTACTACTGCTGCTAATACCGCTACTACTGCTGCTGCTACTACTGCTGCTACTGCTACTGCTGCTACTACTACTACTACTACTACTACTACTACTACTACCTACTCCTACTACTACTATTACTCCTCCTGCTACTGCTACTACTACTAATACTATTAATACTACTGCTGCTGTTACTACTGCTACTACTGCTGCTGCTACTACTACTACTACTACTACTACTACTACTACTACTACTACTACTACTACTACTACTACTACTACTGCTACTACTACTCATACTACTACTTTCACCACCACCACCACAATGTAAACATCATTATCATATATGGTTTAGAAAAGTGCGTCAAATCAATGTTACATAAAGAAAACATAAAGCCAAATGTTCAGTGTTGTTTCGCTAGGCAAGGGACACCCAGGTTGAATCAACACAGTCACCACTGTTGCCCTTGAACCACTACCCCCTGGAGATCATCCACCAGCAGGTAATGTATCTGACTGTATGTTGTGCTAGCAGAATTGTAGGCAAAGATGACGAACGACATCGATATTACCTACAGCAGCGGCTCTCAACATGTGGGTCACGACCTCTTTGTGGGTCGAATGACCCTTTCACAGGGGGTCGCCAAAGACCATTGAAAAACACATGGTCACTGAAGTTGTGAAGTAGTAACAAAAATAATTGTATGGTTGGGGGTCACCACAACACGAGGAACTTTATTAAGGGTCGTCGCATCAGCAAGGTTGAGAGTCACTGACCTAGAGGCTGAGCTGATACCTAAACACAGCAGTGTGTGTGTGTTTCTGTTTGTATGTATGTGTTATTTTTTGCGCGTGTCTGTCTGTATGTATGTGTGGGTGTGTGTGTGTGTGTATATATATATCAACAAATGTCCAGTAATACTTTAGTCTTTTCCGTGTGAGGAACGGCTGGTGGAGTAATTAAGACGCTAGATTCTCTTCGATCCCCATTAGCTGAGATTTTTGGGGGAAGAGGGATGTTGGCGGCAAAAATAAGAATTCCAACTGGCACAGATTTTGGCGACTGCACTAGTCATGCGGTTGTGAATGCGCAGGCTGGAGCCCATATACACACTAGGTCACTTCTGATTGTTAGTTCCTGAGCCAGTCACCTTGGCACAAGGCTACTGGGATGTTCCGTGATGCCGCTGATATCGCATGTTGTATATTTCAGCACACCAGCGCTTTTAACGCTCCAAAAGCACGGAGCGATTGGCCCTAACACAATACCCCTAGAGAATGCTGCAACCTATGTCACAGGCATTCTCTTTCTCGAAATAAAAGCGTAAATGCAAGACAACACAGAAAGCAAACAACAGAGCGGGACACACCAGTAACCTTCAGAAAAGTTGAGCAGCCCAGCAAACTTATGAATGAAATGTGACCTACTCTATTTGGGGGGATTTCGTGCCGTACTTTGCTCTAAGCGTAATTTTGCCCTAACTCTTCACCTTGCTGTCGGCTCTGTGGCTAAGTCGATGCGAACGGGGTGCCAGGTTCGATCCCAGCTGCCTTGCATTGGTTTCGACAGTGGTATCAGGGGCCGACCGCCCAGAAAGCAATGGCAAACTACTGGACGTAAATTTGCCTAGAGAAACCACACAACAGCCAGGAGCTGCTGGGGTTGGTTCTATAACGTCCTGTAAAGGATACACAAATAACCTTCACCTTGCGGGTTCTAGGAGGCCCATTGTAGAAGAAACATTACCATACTTTTTGCCCGTTCAAAAGCAGGTAAAAGGCTGTCAATTAAAGGTGTGCCGAAACCAGAGCTGTTTAAATTAATGGAGCAGCTATCGCAGCCTAGCTATAAACCACAACACAACATGCCAGCCGCTCTTTTAAAGTTGGGTGAGGGAAAAAATGTCTTCCTCTTCTTCTTAAATGTTCACACTTACAAGGGTGGTTGACACGATGTATTGTTTACAGCTCAGCTACGATATCTGTGCCTTTCTACACAACAATTCGATTTCTGCACACCCATAATGAGTCGTCTTTTACGACATGCTTGTTAGTGGGACAGTGAGTCTCTTCTTTTCCCCTCAAAATGGCGCCCGTGAACCTACATGTTATTCGACCTATGCTTCGTTAATATAAACTTGTGTAACCTGTAGTGCCATCTCAATGTTTTGAAATGAATTCTGTCCGTATTCCATAGTTGTGGATTTGAAGCTGTAAGACATGGCCAATAAGATACCTTTTCCTGGGGGTGCCTAGTTGACTATGTTCTTAGTACACTTATTTCGATTGCGAGGCGCACGTCTGGAGCTGACTGGTTCGATTCCCGAATTTTATGTTTTCTAGTGTTTTCTTCTATCTTCAACTTCTTTCTGTAAGTGCCAATCAATACATTGTCTGTTACTTATGCACCTACATTAGCACTCCAGTGTTTGATTCCTCGAGTTTCTCAGCTCATCACAAAATTCACACAGTGCCAGTAGAAAAAGCCAGGGGCAGCGGGAATGCGGGGGGGGGGGGGGAGGCGGAGGGGGTAGCAGGTCATAAGTTGAATGTTGGATCTCCCAGGAGAGGTCAGCTGACGGATCGACGTGTCCAGCGAGAAGCACATGTTTTAGCAAAATTCTCGCTACAGGTGCTAGCTCAACTGTCCAGTCTCCAAGTGCAGCTGAGTTAAAAATTAACACAATCACTCTCGAGACATTTCCATGAGCTGGTCTTCGGACTCTCAATGCAGTGAAATGAAACGGATTTTATTTCTCTGACCGTTGTTTTGTCGGTTCTGGGTGGGATCTCAGCGAAGCCGTCGAAGTTTGATGTTTGGATCTGTGGTAAGGTAGGATGTTTGTGATGTACATGTTGAGTTAAAAACATTTGAAAACACGTTGCTGCATGCGTGTGTTCAAAACCACAGGTTGGTTTTCCAAGGCCGAGTCCTGTCTAGAATCTGGTTTAGGAAAGAAGCTCCGACAGGCGGAGAGCACAGCAGTTTCTGCAGCATGCTATGACTCAAAAACGCTTAGGTATCTTTCTCTGGAGTTAACGAGGCCGACCGAGCGAGGGATCATGCTGCATCCGCAATACAGTTCCCTGCAATACTACTCCGGCTTTGTGCTTTACGGAGGAAGGTCTCCATTTGTGTGCCCCCCCCCCTTTTTTCAGCATAGTATTACAGTCTGGTCTGTACAGACGTAAAGGCTTAGGTTTTTAGGTTTTAGACAACGGATCAACATCACGGCACAAGGGTAGTAATCCATAAATGCTCCGTTCTACATCTGACTCAAGCCTGAGTCGGAATACTCGGTTCTTAATTTATAACGTACCCCAAACAGGAAATCCCCGTGGGAAATGCACAGCTGACCTGACAGTCCATTATTTCAAGGGGTGCAAGTGTGGTGCTTTTTTGAGTGTTCATCTAGTGTCTTCTAACCCTAACCCTAACCCTACCCCTAAACTTGGCTGTAGACAAATTGCGAGAAACTACAACCTGAACACCCTAGAATTTATTGGGAATGTCTCCCGTGACGTTGTCGTGACGTCAGGGGTAAGTTATAAATTAAGTACCGAATACTCTCAGCGCAATGCACGAGTTGATTTTGGAGTCAAGAATTGACATCACAGCGCTCGTGGCATTCCTATGCATGCTCCGTCCTCATCTTCAGCAGCAAGCGCAGAGTTCCAGTACTGATGGAACTGGTCACAATCTGGTTAAATGTCCGTCTTGCCTTTCCTCTGAGTGTAATCAGCCGGCCAGACCCTCTGGTTACACCCAGGTGCCTTATTCTCTCTAGGCCATAATTAATTTTCATTCTCTACTGACTTTGTTGCTTTTTCCCGAAGGGCCTTGACCGCAGTGCACAAACTCCGTATCACGTATTGTTGTGCACGTAAAAAAAAAAATATCCCGTGGCAGTTGGAAATCAAAAAGAGTAGCTTAACGGCGTTGCCCGAGCCAAATTTTGGGTTAAAAATCCAAAGTAATTCTAGAACCTCGCCCCAGCGATGGAGTTCGTGCACTGCTGCCAAACAGCGCAAAGAGGGGCTAAACTAGATAGCTGGGACTCAACAGCAAATATAATAAAGGAAGCTGCAGGAAATGCGGTAGCTGCTGCTCGTGAGTCCAAGCCATCTAGTTTAGCCCCCTTCCGCGCTGGGGAAACTCTCGGCGGTGACTTTAACTCGGCTTTTCCGCGGTATACGGTGTAGTCGCCGGAAAGAGGTCCGCAATTTACATATGACTGAGGCCCTGTTAGGGTATTTTCTTAGCCTTCATAATTTAGGACCGCTATTCGGAGGATAGCCAGATCAATGTAACCAGACTGTTTTTACACTGGAATGCACGGTGGTGTAGAAATAAACGCAGACCTAACACACACACACACACACACACACACACACATGCGCGCGCGCGCACGCACGCACGCACACACACACAGAAAATGGAACTACAGAATGAAATTAAAAGGATAAAGGGGGCATGAGGCGTGGAGAGCTTGCAATAGTGAAAGACGGGACGGCATGGCTTGAGTTACTTGTAGGCCTATAATCCGTCAGGGGATCAAGGGAGAAAGGAGGAGAAGAAAAAAAAAGATAAGACGAAGAAGAAGAAGAAGAAGAAGAAGAAGAAGAAGAAGAAGAAGAAGAAGAAGAAGAAGAAGAAAGAAGAAAGAAGAAGAAGAAGAAGAAGAAGAAGAAGAAGAAGAAGAAGAAGAAGAAGAAGAAGAAGAAAGAAGAAAGAAGAAAGAAGAAGAAAAAAAGAAGAAGAAGAAGAAGAAGAAGAAGAAGGAGGAAGAAGAAGAAGAAGAAGAAGAAGAAGAAGAAGAAGAAGAAGAAAGAAGAAGAAGAAGAAGAAGAAGAAGAAGGGACATATTTAGCACATAGTCAAGACACTCGCTAGAGGACCCCAAGGTTTTGGGTTCGAATGATTGCAGCAAGGCGTTGTTACTTGGTGTAGCTAGCTTTCCATATTTAGGTTTATGGACGCCTGTCTGTACTCCTCGGTGTGTTGTGCAAATATACTTATGTTTACTGACGCCTGTCTGTACTCCTCGGTGTGTTGTGCAAATATACTTATGTTTACTGACGCCTGTCTGTACTCCTGGGTGTGTTGTGCAAATATACTTATGTTTACTGACGCCTGTCTGTACTCCTCGGTGTGTTGTGCAAATATAGTTATGTTTACTGACGCCTGTCTGTACTGCTTGGTGTGTTGTGCAAACATAGTTATGTTTACTGACGCCTGTCTGTACTGCTTGGTGTGTTGTGCAAATATAGTTATGTTTAATGACGCCTGTCTGTACTGCTTGGTGTGTTGTGCAAATATAGTTATGTTTACTGACGCCTGTCTGTACTGCTTGGTGTGTTGTGCAAATATAGTTATGTTTACTGACGCCTGTCTGTACTGCTTGGTGTGTTGTGCCAATCTTTGCACGTTAATTTGTTTCTCACATTGCTTCTATGACCTTAGGCACAGACGTCAGAGCCTAGAGATTCGGGCCCATTGAGCTCTTCCCCGCCCGCCCTCTTCGGTCAGTTTTTTACGGAGCAATCCACCCTCCCCCCCGCCCCTACCACAAGCAAATGTCTTGTTGATCATTTGTTTCAAAATATATATATATATATTTTTTAATATATTGTTGGCTATTCAAAGTTTTTATTACCAGGCAGTTAAACAAGGCTCTGGAGGTTCCGCCCCCCCCCCCCACCCCAATAATTTCCGATGGACAAGGGCTAAAAAGAAGTATTTGTGTGTTTTCAACAGAATGAGATACACCTTCGGCATCAAGGGTTTCCCTGGCATCAAGGGTTCTGGCATCAAAGGTTTCCCTGGCATCAAGGGTTCTGGCATCAAAGGTTTCCCTGGCATCAAAGGTTTCCCTGGCATCAAAGGTTTCCCTGGCATCAAGGGTTCTGGCATCAGTGGTTTCCCTGGCATCAAGGGTTCTGGCATCAGTGGTTTCCCTGGCATCAAGGGTTCTGGCATCAAAGGTTTCCCTGGCATCAAGGGTTCTGGCATCAAAGGTTTCCCTGGCATCAAGGGTTCTGGCATCAGTGGTTTCCCTGGCATCAAGGGTTCTGGCATCAAAGGTTTCCCTGGCATCAAGGGTTCTGGCATCAAAGGTTTCCCTGGCATCAAGGGTTCTGGCATCAGTGTTTTCCCTGGCATCAAGGGTTCTGGCATCAAAGGTTTCCCTGGCATCAAGGGTTCTGGCATCAGTGGTTTCCCTGGCATCAAGGGTTCTGGCATCAATGGTTCCATTGGTATAAAAGGTTCCCCTCTTCCTGCTTCTTATTCTTCTTCTTCTGCTTCTTTTTTTTCCCTTATGCTTTTTCTTTTTCTTCTTCTTCTTCTTTTTATTATTATTATTTGTTGTGGCTTACAACTAGGCTGCGATATCTTGGCCGTTAAGCCCAACACATCAGATTTCAACGAGCCCATAATTAACTTAACAATGACCTAAACGCCAGTTTATTCCATTGTCGGTCTAATCTAATGCGCAACACCCCACCGCCATCTTCCCTGTCAAATCTTCACATTTCAATTCAGATGAAAGGAAACACCCAGCTTCAGTGAGTTGCCATAAAAACGTTATCTTGATTTTGTATTCATGTCTCCCCTGTCCTCCTGTCTTCCTTTCCCATGTCCTGTACGTGTTTTTGTTTTTGAAGTGACCCAGAGAGAACTTGGTTCGATAAACTGTCATTAAGATGTTAGCAAGGGGCAGTTAGGCTCGATGTTGTTGTCTCTTCAATTCTATGATAAATAAGCTCGTTTAATGAGAGCCGGTTTTAGGTTACTTCAGGTCATTACTTGGGGCGAAATTTGATGAAATGTGATGTTGCAAATATTCCTCCTTGTAGTGCCGGACAGGTTAGGGGAAATGGAAGTGAACTAAAAAGTAAGAACCATTTTTCACTGCAAAATTCATTAACTGGTGCCTGTGCAGAATAGAGGGAATTAAATGGTATGATAGAATCACTAATGTAGATCTTTGGGAGAGAACAAAACAAGTTCTAGTGCATCAAGAGGTAAAGAGAAAACTCTGAAGTTGGATAGAACACACTTTGAGAAAACCCGAGAATAATATAACTAAAATGGCTTTGCACTGAAACCCACTGGGCTATAGAATTAAATAAAGACAAAAAGAAACAAAAACAAAACACTGAGAAGGGAACTAGAAAGTGAAGTTAAAAAGATGGGGAGAGCTACATGCTATAGCAAAAGATATAACGACATTTCATGGGTTGGTTGTCTTCTTGTAGTGAACACTGCTCGACCAAGTTAGATGTTCGTTTGTCAGTCTTCTTGTAGTGAACACTGCTCGCCCCAAGTTAGATGTTCGTTTACCAGTCTTCTTGTAGTGAGCTCTGCTGGCTCAAGTTCATTGCTGGTTCACCAGTCGTCTTGTAGTGAGCACTGCTCGCCCAAGTTCGATGTTCACTTCACCAGTCTTCTTGTAGTGAGCACTGCTTGCATTCACCAATCTTCTTGTAGTGAGCCTTGCTCGCTCCAGTTCGATGTTTGTTTATCAGTCTTTTTTTAGTGAGCACAGCTAGCCTCAGTTCGATGTTGGTTCACTAGTCTACTTGTAGTGAGCACTGCTCGCCCAAGTTCATTGCTGGTTGTTCAGTCTTTATGTCGTAAGCACTGCTCGCCCCAGTTCGATTTCGTTCGCTAGTGTTCTTGTAGTGAGCACTACTCGCCCCAGTTCATTGCTGGTTCACCAGACTTCTTGAAGTAAACACTGCTATCGCTAGTTCTGTGTGCCTCTCTCTCTCCAGCTTGTGAGTCGAAATGTTGCTTCCATATTTTGTATTCGCCCCTAACACGGAGAATTCCGGAAAGCCCACTATCATAGGGGTGTTAGATTTGAAATGAACACCGACTAACCCTAACACCCACATAATTTTTGACTTTCCAGGCAACTCCGGGATTCCCCGAGTTTGAGGTTAATAAAACAAATAAACGGAAGTAAAGTGAGAGATAGAGAGAATATTTCCACGTCTTCGGCACATTCTGCGTGTAGACTTCTTCTTTAGGATTTCTGGGTTCTTCGGGTTCACTGCGGCAGATGTCACCTGTCTCAACTACTCTCTGTGATTGGCCTTCTTTCTCTCATTTTCTCTCTCTCTCTCTCTCTCTCTCTCTCTCTCTCTCTCTCTCTCTCTCTCTCTCTCTCTCTCTCTCTCTCTCTCTCTCTCTCTCTCTCTCTCTGTTCAGTTGACGAGACGAAATGCCTATGGATCTGCTTAGATCTGTCCTGACGGACTGTTCAGAGGCTAGTCAGACACACCGACCCCCGAGAATTGATTACAGTCGTTTTGAAACTCGTGCTTCCCTGTGTGGGTTGCGGGGTCCCATTGTGGGCAACACAAAAATAGTCCCAATGTCTCCATAATAAGGATGTCGTAAGAGTCGACTAATTGGTTTTTTTATTCGGAGTGCATCTGCCTGAGAAGCAAGGAATTGACATCTGCAATATCTCTTCTTCTTCCGACGGAAGGTACTAGTTATTCTTCCACTGCTGGACATTAGTCTTTTTCCAGAACATGAATTTTGCGTGCACATCTGTTTTACCCATCTGGCTTATTTGTACAGACTGTTGGTTCCTTGCCTCTTGGGCAGATGCACTCCGACTTCAAAGGAAAACCACTTCTATTCTTGCCCTCCCCCCCCCCTCCCCTCTGTACAGTGTGACCCCAGAACCCACACGGGGACATTAATAATTCTATAGTATCTCTGTAAAACAGTTCCTACCTCAAATCAATCCCTTTCTACGCTCTGAACCAAGGGCGGACAATTACGGTGGTAAAACCCTGCTAAAAATTGTAGTTTCTTCCCCTGACAGCCAATTAGAAATGTGATTAACTGAAATCAAATGGATTTTTTTTTTTTCGTTTTGGGGGTTTTCAGAGGCGGTAATTGTTTCTCACCAGTGGTCACAAATAGGGTTTTGGTGGACGCGAGCTGGACACTTCATACATCTAAAACTATAGCATAACATAATGATATGAAATACAGTTGTGCTTTTGAGGGAATCGTCCGTTTTTTATTTTTTATTTATTACAATCTCATGATCCTCGAGGACTAGTGTTTTGTGTAAACCAGATGTGGTCAGGTTTTTAAAGTTTTTAAATAGCATATTTGACTGATCTTACACTGTGAACATCCCCTATCCCCCTTCACCGCCTGTCAACTATTCGAATCTCCTATTTTTACCCAGTACATCAATCAGTATAGTCGAATCTCTCTATTTTTTCTCAAGTACATCAATCAGTTAAACTCTTTGAGCCTCAATTTTATCTAGTACATCAATCAATCAACTCTTAGAGCCTCAAATGTATCTAGTACATCAATCAATCAACTCTTAGAGCCTCAAATCTATCTAGTACATCAATCAATCAACTCTTTGAGCCTCAAATTTATCTAGTACATCAATTAGTCAACTGGATGTTTGGAATGTACATGTTGAGTTAAAACATATGAAAACACGTTGCTGCATGCGTGTGTCAAAAACCACGGAGTGGTTTTCCAATGCCGAGTCCTGACAGGAATCTGGTTTAGGAAAGAAGCTCCGACAGGCGGAGAGCACAGCAGTTTCTGCAGCATGCCATGACTCAAAAACGCTTAGGTATCTTTCTCTGGAGTTAACGAGGCCGACCGAGCGAGGGATCATGCTGCATATGCAATACATGTTACCTGCAATACTACTCCGGTTTTGTGCTTTGCGGAGAAAGGTCTCCATTTGTGTGCCCCACCCCCAAACCCCTTTCCCCTTTTTCAACATAGTATAACAGTCTGGTCTGTATAGACGTAAAGGCTTAGGTTTTTAGGTTTTAGAGGACGGATGAAAATCACGGCACAAGGGTAGTAACCCATAAGTGTTCCGTTCTACATCTGACTCAAGCCCAAGTTGGAATATTCTCAGCGCAATGCACGAGTTGAGTCAAGAATTGACATCACAGCACTAGTGACATTCCCATGCATGCTCCCTCTGGTTACACCCAGGTGCCACATTCTCTCCAGGCCATAATAATCTTCTTTGTCTACTGACTCTGTTGCTTCTTCCCAAAGGGCCTTGACAACAGTGCACGAACTCCGTAGCAGGGGGAGGATCCTGAAATACTTAAGGTAAATTTTTAACTCAAAATTTGGCTTAGGCAGCGCCGCTAGGCTACTCTTTTTGATTTCCAACTGCCACGGGATTTTTTTACGTGCTCAGCAATACACACGGGCGTCCGTTCTTACTACCCAGAGACAATGGAAAAATTATTAGGAGTCTACCTAAAAAAATTCCCAGCCTTCACTGGGGCTTGAACCCCGGATCTCCAGCACTGGAGGCGGACGCCGTAAGGGTACCAACGTGAAGCCGAAAAGAAACTCTTTTGGGTCCCCTTTAGTGTTGCTCTTTGCAGGTGACACATGAACTACTGAGCAAATCTTTTGCTATTGTTCAGAAACTGATGCATGTGCACAATATTAGGAATTGAATGCTATGCTAAAATCACTGATGTTGAGCTTTGGGAGAGAAGTAAACACATCTCACTGAATCAACAGGCGAAGACGAGACGCTGGCGTTGGATAGGACACAACTAAGTTCAACGGCTATCCTCCGGATAACGGTCATAAATTAACGAGGCCGGAAATATACCCTAACAGGGCCTCAGTCATATGTAAATTTGCGGACCTCTTTCCAGCGACTATACCGCCACAGCCGAGGGTATCCCCCGCGCCGCTGCGCGCGGAAAGAGGTCCAAATTTACATATGACGGAGGCCCTGTTAGGGTACTTTCTTAGCCTCAATAATTTAGGACCGCTATTCGGAGGATAGCCAGATCAATGTATACAGACTATTTTTGCACTGGAATCCACGATGGTGTAGAAAAAAAGGCAGACCTAAAACACACACGTGCGCGCGCACACACACACACACACACACACGCGGAAACTGGAACTTGAGAATGAAATTAGATAAATAAAAGGGGCATAAGGTTTGGCGAGCATGCAATAGTGAAAGATGGGAGGGCATGGCTTGAGTTGCCTGTTCGCCTATAATCCGTCAGGGGATCAAGGGAGGAAGGAGGAGACGAAAAAAAGAAAAGACGAAGAAGAAGAAGAAGAAGAAGAAGAAGAAGAAGAAGAAGAAGAAGAAGATGAAGAGAAGAAGAAGAAGAAGAAGAAGAAGATGAAGAAGAAGAAGAAGAAGAGAATGAAGAATGAAGAAGATGAAGAAGATGAAGAAGATGAAGAAGATGAAGATGAAGATGATGATGAAGATGAAGAAGATGAAGAAGATGATGAAGAAGATGAAGAAGATGAAGAAGATGAAGAAGATACAGATGAAGAAGATGAAGAAGAAGATGAAGAAGAAGATGAAGAAGGAGAAGAAGATACATACGGAAAAGATGCATACGGAAAAGAAGATGCATAAGGAGAAGAAGATGATGAATAAGAAGAAGAAGATGAAAAGAAGAAGAAGAAAAAAAAGAAGAAGAAGAAAAAGAAGAAGAAGAAGAAAAAGAAGAAGAAGAAGAAAAAGAAGAAGAAGAAGAAGAAAAAGAAGAAGAAGAAGAAAAAGAAGGGACATATTTTGCACACTGTCAAGACACTTGCTAGAGGACCCGAAGGTTTTGGGTTCAAATGATTGCAGCAAGCTTTGTTACTAGGCGTCGCTAGCTTTCCATAGTTAGATTTATGGGCGCCTGTCTGTACTCCTTGGTGTGTTGTGCCAATCTTTGAACGCTAATTTGTTTCTCACATTGTTTCTATTACCTTAGGCACAGGCGTCAGAACCTAGAGATTCGGGCCCCTTAAGCCCTCCCCAGCCCGCCCTCTTCCAATTGTTTACCGGAGAAATCCTTCCCCACCCCTACCATAAGCAGATGTCTTGTTACACATTTGTTTTAAATACTTTTTTTTAAATATATTGCTCGCCATTGACCACATTTTTATTACCAGGCACTTAAACAAGGCTCAAACTCCCCAACCACACCCCCCACACCGAACAATTTCCGATTGGCAAGAACTAAAAAGATTAATTTGTTTGTGTGTTTTCAACTGAATGACACACACCTTCGGCATCAAAGGTTCCCCTGGTATCAAGGCTTCTGACACCGAGGGTTCCCTTGGTATAAAAGGTTCCCCTTTTTCTTCTTCTTCTTTTTCTTCTTCTTCTTCTTCCTCCTCCCCCTCTTCTTCTTCTTCTTCTCATTATTATTATATTAATATTATTATTATTTGTTGTGGTTTACAACTAGGCTGTGATAATGTGCAACACACCACCGCCAACTTCCCTGTCAAATCTTTACATTTCAATTCAGATGAAGGTAAACACAGCTTCAATGAGGTGCCATAAAAAAGTTATCTTGATTTTGTATTCATGTCTCCCCTGTCCTCCTGTCTTCCTATCCTATGTCCTGTACGTTTTTTTGTTTTTGAAGTGACCCAGAGAGAACTTGGTTTGATAAACTGTCATTAAGATGTTAGCAAGGGGCAGTTATGCTCGATGTTGTTGTCTCTTCAATTCTATGATAAATAAGCTCGTTTAATGAGAGCCGGTTTTAGGTTACTTCAGGTCATTACTTGGGGCAATATTTGATGAAATGTGATGTTGCAAATATTCCTCCTTGTAGTGCCGGACAGGTTAGGGGAATTGGAAAAGAAGTAAAAAGTAAGAACCATTTTTCACTGCAAAATTCATTAACTGGCGCCTGTGCAGAATAGAGGGAATTAAATGGTATGATAGAATCACTGGTGTAGGGGGAGAACTAAACAGGTTCCAGTGCATCAAGAGGTGAAGAAAAGACAATGGGATTGAATAGGACACACTTTAAGAAAACCCAAGAATAATATTACCACAATAGCTTTGCACTGGAACCCATAGGGACATAGCAATAAAGGAAGACCAAAAAGACACGGAGAAAGAAACTAGAAAGTGAAGTTTAAAGGATGGGGAGAGCTGCATGCGATGGCAAGGGATGAACGACTTTGCGTGAGTTGGTTGTCTTCTTGTAGTGAGCACTGCTCGGCCAAGTTCATTGCTAGTTGACCATCTTCTTGTAGTGAGCACTGCTCGGCCAAGTTCATTGCTAGTTGACCATCTTCTTGTAGTGAGCACTGCTCGGCTAAGTTCATTGCTAGTTGACCATCTTCTTGTAGTGAGCACTGTACGCCCTAGTTTGATGTTCGTTCACCACGCTTCTTGTAGTGAGCACTGTTCGCCCTAGTTTGATGTTCGTTCACCAGTCTTCGATAAGTGAGCACTGCTTGCCCTAGTTAGATGTTGGTTTACCAGTCTTCTTGTAGTGAGCACTGCTGGCCCAAGTTCGTTGCTAGTCCATCAGTCTTCTTGTAGTGAGCACTCTTCACCCCAGTTCGATTTTCGTTCACCAGTCTTTTTGTAGTGATCACTGCTTGCCCAAGTTCGATGTTGGTTGACCACTCTTCTTGTAGTGAGCACTGCTCGCCCCCTCCCCCTCCCCCAGTTCGAAGTTCGTTCACCAGTCTTCTTGTAGTGAGCACTGTTCTCCCCAGTTCGATGTTCGTTCACCAGTCTTCTTGCAGTAAACACTGCTGGCGCAAGTTCTGTGTGCCTCTATCTCCAGCTTGTGAGTCGAAATATTACTTCTTTATTTTGTATTCGCCCCTAACATGGAGAATTCCGGAAAGCCCACTATCATAGGGGTGTTAGATTTGAAATGAACCCCGACTAACCCTAACACCCACATAATATTTGACTTTCCAGGCAACTCCGGGATTCCCTGAGTTGAGGTGAATAAAACAAAATAAATAAACGGAAGTAAAGTGAGAGATAGAGAGAGTATTTCCTCGCCTTTGGCACATTCTGCGTGAAGCCTTCTTCTTTAGGATTTCTGAGTTCTTCGGGTTCACTGCGGCAGATGTCATCTGTCTTAACTCATCTCTGTGATTGGCCTTCTCTCTCTCTCTCTCTCTCTCTCTCTCTCTCTCTCTCTCTCTCTCTCTCTATATATATATATATATATATATATATATATATATATATATATATATATATCGCTATCTCTCTCTATCTCGCTATCTCCCCCCTCTCTCGCTATCTCTCCCTCTCTCTCTCTCGCTATCTCTCTCTCTCTCTCTCTCTCTCTCTCTCAGTTGGTGAGACGAAATGTTTGTGGATCTGCTTGAATCTGTCGTGACAGACTGTTCACAGGCGTGTCAGACACACCGAATACTGACCCCTAGAATCGATTGAAACTGTGTGGGTTGCGGGGTCCTATTGTGGGGAACACAAAAATAGCCCCACTGTCTCCCCAACAAACATGTCGTAAGAGTGGACTCATTAGGGGTTTTATTCGGAGTGCATCTGCCTGAGAAGCAAGGAACCACCATCTGTAGTATCTCCTCTTCTTCTTCCGGCGGAGGGTACTGGTTATTCTTCCACTGCTGGACATTAGTCTTTTTCCAGAACATGAGTTTTGCGTGCACATCTGTTTTACACAACTGGCTTATTTGTAAACAAAGTGTTGGTTCTTTGCTTTTTGGCAGATGCACTCTGACTTCAAAGGAAACCACTTCTGTTCTTGCCCATCTCTTCTCTCTCTCTCTCTCTCTCTCTCTCTCTCTCTCTCTCTCTCTCTCTCTCTCTCTCTCTCTCTCTACCTCTGTACAGTGTGACACCAGAACCCACACGGGGACATTAATAATTCCATAGTCTCTCTGTTTGCAGTTCCTACCTCAAATCAATCCCTTTCTACGCCTCTGAACCAAGGGCGGACAATAACGGTTGTAAAACCCTGCTGAAAATCGTAGTTTCTTCCCCTGACACCCAATTACAAATGTGATTAACTGAAATTAAATGGATTTTTTCGTTTTCCTTTTGGGGGGGGGGGGGGGGGGGGGGGGGGGGGGGGGGGGTGTTTCAGAGGCGGTAATTGTTTCTCACCAATGGTCACAAATAGGGTTTTGGTGGACGCGAGCTGGACATTTCATGCATCTAAAACTATAGCATAACATAATGATATAAAATACAGTTTTACCGGCTCTCCTCCGAACTTCTACCCCTGCATTATGGCGGCCTGAAATATCCTTACAGGGCTCAGTCCAATTAAAAATAACTTCCGGCGACGAACGAATCGCGGCAAAACTTGGATCGATATGTTAATTGCGGACCTGTTACTTATTGTTTCTGATTACCTGACAATTTTAAGAGACGCAACACTGCAGACGATATTGGCAGACGATAATAGCGACCGTTGACACTTTCGAGCGTTTCTGCAGACGATAAATGCGACATGGCGGGGAGACCACGTGTGCCAACGCAGATTAGCGTCGTTGTTGTCCTCAAACTTTTCGGCATGCGCAAAACGCGGTTACACTCACCGCCGACAGTATCCCCCGCGTCGCTACGCGCGTCGCGGATGGGAGCTAAACTAGATGCCTGGGACTCACAAGCAAATTATTGGAGGAAGTTGCAGGAGATACGGTAGCTGCTGCTCGTGAGTCCCAGCCATCTAGTTTAGCCCCGGATACGGTCGGCGATGAGGCACAGTCACAGAAACAGGTCCGCAATTAACATATCGCTGAGATCCTGTTACAGGATTTGTTTCGCTATACGGAGCCGATCCTAGTTTTGCCGCGTTTCGTTCGTCGCCGGAGGTTCCTACATTTTTAATTTGACTGATCCCTGTAAGGATATTTGTTTGTAATGTAATGCGGGGTTAGAAGTTCGGAGGAGAGCCGTTTTGCCTTTGAGGCATTCATCCTTTTTTTTTTTTTAAAGAATCTCTTTTTTAAAACATTTTTTTTAAAACAATCTCATGATCCTCGAGGACTAGAATTTTTTTGTGTAAACCAGATGTTGTCAGGTTTTTAAAGTTTTTAAATAGCATATTTTGCCGAACTTGCATTGTGAACCCCCCCCCCCCCCCCCCTTTTCCCCACCCCGCTTTAGTCAACTATCCGAACCTCGTACATTTACATAGTACATCAATCAGTTATGTCTTTAAACTTAGGATTTCTCTAATACATCAATCAGTCAACTCTTTGAGCCTCAAATTTCTCAAGTACATCAATCAATCAACTCTTTGAGCTTCCAATTTTTCTAGTACATCAATCAGTCAACTCTTTGAGCCTCACATTTCTTTAGTACACAAATCAATCAACACTTTTAGCCTCATATTTCATTAGTACATTAATCAACTCTTTGAGCTTCAAATTTCTCTAGTACACAGATCAGTCAATTCTTTTAGCCTCGTATTTTACTAGTACGTTAATCAACTCTTTTAGCCTCCAATTTCTCTAGTACATCAATTAATCAACTCTTCGAGCCTAAATTTCTCTAGTACATCTATCAATCAACTTTTTAGCCTCAAATTTTTCTAGTACATTAGTCAATCAACTCTTTGAGCCTGAGATTTCTCTAGTACATCAATCAATCAACTTTTTAGCCTAAAATTTCTCTAGTATATCGATCAGCCAACTCTTTGAGCTTCAAATTTCTCTAGTACATCAATCAATTACCTGTCTGAGCCTCATATTTTACTAGGACACCAATCAACTCTTTGAGTCTCAAATTTCTCCAGTACACCAATTAACTCTTTGAGCCTCAATTTTTTATTACATCAATCAACTCTTTCAGCCTCAAATTTCTTGAGTACATCAGTCAATCAACTTTTCGAGCCTCAAATTTCTCTATAGCCTGTACGTCCTTATCACCCGTATGTCTGTATAGTGTGTACGTCCTTGTTACTCTGTCCTTATTAGCTGCACGTCCTTATAGCGTCTATGTCCCTATTACCTGTCCGTCCTTATTTCCCGTACGTCTTTATTAATCGTACGTCCTTATAGCCTGTACATCTTTATTACTGCTCGTACTTATTACCCGTACGTCCTTATTACCCGTACGTCATTATTAGCTGAATGTCTTTATAGCTTGTACGTCCAAATCACCCGTACGTCCTTATAGACTGTACGTTTTTGTTACCCATACGTCCTTATTAGCTGCACGTCCTTATTAATTAGCTGCTCGTCTTTATTAGCTGCACGGCTTATAGCCTGTACATCCTTATCACCCCTACGTCCTAATAGTCTGTACGTCTTTACCTCCCGTACAACTTTATTATCTCTGCACGCCCCTATTACATGTACGTACTTATAAGCTGCACGTCCTTATAGCATTTACGTCCATATTACTAGTACGTCATTATTACTAGTACGTCCT
>CAJHNH020005846.1:57500-82500 GCA_905116865.2 Candidula unifasciata | reverse complement strand
GTAGATGATTGGGTTGTACTGAGGTATATTTGGTTGTAGATGACTGGACCGTACTGAGGTACATTTGGTTGTAGATGATTAGGTTGTGCTAAGGTATATTTGGTTGTAGATGATTGGGTTGTACTGAGGTATATTTGGTTGTAGATGACTGGACCGTACTGAGGTACATTTGGTTGTAGATGACTGGGCCGTACTGAGGTATATTTGGTTGAAGATGATTGGGCCGTACTGAGGTATATTTGGTTGTAGTTGACTGGGCTATACTGAGGTATATTTGGTTGTAGATGATTGGTTCGTACTGAGGTATATTTGGTCGTAGATGATTGGGCCGTACTGAGGTATATTTGGTTGTAGATTATTGGGCAGTAGTGAGGTATATTTGGTTGTTGATGATTGGGTCGTACTGAGGTACATTTGGTTGTAGATGATTTGGTCGTACTGACATCAGCCATTGTGGTCTGTAAAAATATGAGTCTAGTCACTGGCGTGTATAGAGACATTTACTTCTTTACATTTACATACGAAGGCACCCTCTATACCCGATTACAGACACGGCTGTGAAGTACGTAACAGCGGTAATACAGAAGTTTGAAGTTTGTACAACGGATCAACATCATGACACACGGGTGCCATAAGTGCTTCATTCCTCTTTCAACTCAAGTCTGAGTCCGAAGAATCTCAGCACCGTGCACAAGCTCTGTAGCATCGGCGAGGATCCTGAAATACTTTGGGTAGATTTATAACTCCAAATTTTGCAAATTTTTCGACTGCATTCAAGTGAATCAGGTTTGTAACAAAACAAAAACAAAAAACTGATTCACACGCAACACTCAGGTTCTGGAACAGGACTGGAGTTCATAAGTGGACGACCAACCCGAACTTTCTGCCAGAGTTTACAGCTGGTGAACGCGAAAAAGATCTGCCACAGTTCCTGATCACCCAGCTAATTTTCGACTCATGCCTCAATTACCGCCGCCTCTGACAGCCGCATCTTTCCCCCATAATAAAGCAATTAACTTGTACCCTTTTCTTTGTTTTATCCTTTCCCTGATTCCCCCTTTCCACCAAGGCTCCCTAAAGCCCCTCAAATTAATCCCCCCTCGCTTCTCCCAAACTCGTTTCCCTGAATTAGTTTGAGCTGGCCTTCAATAGCGCCCGCCATCTTGAACGGGTCAGATGGGCTTCGCGCGCACTTTTCCGGCTGTTTCCTCTCTCGCTTCTACCGAAGGAGCCGTGTTGACTATTTTGGTTTCGGGTGATTTTATTTCGGGAACTGAACAGTGTATTTCTGTAGTTATCTTCTTGTTAAGAATATATTTTATTTTAAATTTGTGTTTCCGTTTGGATTACTATTGGTACGTTGGGAAGGTTATGTTTTATTGCGCTGTTGATGTTGGATTAAGTTGATGAGAATAGAAGGTAGTGTGGGTTGATTGTGTGTTATGTAGCGATTGTTTGTATAGTTGAGTTTAGTAATGGGTCGATTCGTTCTGACTGCTCGATTTATAGAGCAGTAGATGCATCTTTCTCTCTTTCCACGGACTCCATTTCTCTCCCTCTCTATACACGCGCTTTCGCTCTCCCCGTCTGCATACCCACACGTGTTCTCTCTATCACACACACAAACACACACACAAACACACACACACACTCATATAAGTGCAGTGAACAATGAACTACAGTTACAACACCAATACATAACCTTCTTCATCTTTCTCCGCCATCTCCTGCCCTTTTAATTTTGTGTGTGTGTGTGTGCGCGCGCGCGCGTGTATGCACTCAGTTTTTTTCTCCTTCTATTATACCACTTCCTCTTCCTTGTGTAATTTATCTTTTTTTTTTTACCTCCTCACATAACTATTTTCTTCTTCATCTGGCCCTTTTTCCTCTATTTAGTTGTTTCGCTCCACCACCCCTCATCGTGGTTTGCTCGACCTTCATCTTATGTCATTCTGTTCTCTTCTTCCTCTTTTACTTTTTCCTCTTCCTGTGTCCTCTTTATTCTTCCAATCCTCTTCTTTCTCCGACCCCATCTTCGTCTCTTGCCTCCTCGTCGGCCCTTTTACTCCTCATCGGTTCCTCTGTTGCTTCCTTCCCCGTCCATATTTCTTCCTTCCCCTTCTCTTTTTCTTCCTTTTTCTTCTCTATTTATTCCTTCTTTTCATTTTCTTCCTTCCTCTTCTCTATTTCTTCCTTCCCCGCCCATGTTTCTTCCTTCCCCTTCTCTTTTTCTTCCTTTCTCTTCTCTAATTATTCCTTCTTTTCATTTTCCTCCCTCCTCTTCTAGATGTCTAGGATGTGTGTCAGCCGCACAGTTGCTTGCTGAAGTCGTATGTTCGAAACCCTTTTGTCCGAGGAAACCGTGCGTTGTAACTCACTTTACGACGACGCCCGGATGCCAACTTTTTAACTTCAATTAGTTTCCCCCCAACACATCTGCTGTCTGTAGGACTGACAGTTGAAAGATGAGAATCAAAAAGGAACAAATCCTCCAATGTTTTTCTTTAACTAAGCGCCCTTAATACATTCACGCGACGCGTGTGCATACTAGGTAGTTGGTACTTTTCTTTTAGTTCACCACATATCGGGGACTTCGAGATTGCGTATGTAGTTCCTGTAAAAGTCCTATTTTATTGAGGGTGGAAGTGGGTGGGGTGTGGGGAGTGTAGTCGGTGTTCATTTCACACCCTTACACCCCTATTCTATTAGACTTTCCCAGAAACTTCCCAGGAAATCTCGAATTCCCGGAGATAGGGTGAAATAAAAGAAAATAGCCAAGTATTTGTTCAACTTATCTAACTCTCTCCGAAAAAAAAAAAAAAAAAAAAAAAAAAACGATTAACTACCTCAAGAATATCACAGGCTACCGCAATGACAACAACTGGTAAATTAAAGGTCTTGACACTTGTACCTCTTCACTCGCCTCCCGTCCTCCCCTCTCCGCCTACCCTCCTTCCTTCCCCGCCTCCCCTCCTCTCATACCTCTCCGTTCAGCCTTCTGCAATTTCTGGTTGGAAAATTAAAGTTAGGATCGATGTGCAGGGAATTTAATTTCAAGTTTGTGACTTGGGTTAATTGGCGTTCCGCAGAGAAGGGTTTTAACTAGCCCACATCCAGGGTTCTTGTAAGAGTAAGACAAGAGGTTGGTGGGTTTGAGCTGTCATCTTCCTACCAGCAGGAGATTCATTTACAGTGGTCCGTATATTCAGAAGTAGTTTACTGTGTGAAGGAAACCGCCGTGAGCTAGCGGTTATACTCTCGCCTGCGGATCGGAAGGTCGTGGGTTCGGTTCCCGAAAGGATTGGACTTTTTTCAAAATTGACCTTGGCTGCCAGGTTGACCCAGCCTTGACTGCCAGGTTGACCCAGCCTTGACCGGGTACCAGGTGCATTTCTGAGAAGTGAACAAGTGCCGTTTGGTCTATACAATATAGGTCAAGCCCTATATGCCCAATACGCCTGGAAGGCGTGGAAAAGGGTCCTTTACTTTGTACTGTATGATATGTTCAGGTGGCTAACATAGAAGTTTTGTGCTTTCAACATCCGAGGTAGTTTAATGTGTCGTATAGGTATTTTCTGATAACGGTATCTGGTATAAACTAACTTTACTTATGTGTGTGTGTGGTGTGGTGTGGTGTGTGTGTGTGGTGTGTGTGTGGTGTGAGTGTGGTGTGAATGTGTGTGTGGTGTGTGTGGTGTGTGTGTGTGTGTGTGTGGTGTGTGTGTGTGTGTGTGTGTGTGTGTGTGGTGTATGTGTGGTGTGTGTGTGTGGTGTGTGTGTGTGGTGTGTGTGTTTGTAGTGTGTGTGTGGTGTGTGTGTGTGTGTCTAGTACTACTGTTTCCCAAACTTGTCTTGGTCGTGGCGCTGGTTTAATTACAAAATGTTGGCGGCGCCCTGACCTAAGTAGAAGTACGACTATTCGTGTCCTGGTTAAATTAAATTTGAAGCTTTTACAATATTTCGCGGCGCTCCTGTGAAGAGATCGCGGCTCCACGTGGCGCCGCGGCGCACAGTTTGGAAATCACTGGTCTAGTACTCTACTGCACTCAGTTTCAACCTAAACCGAGCGGCTACAGGATTCTAATACCCTATTGCTGTAGAGATTTTCCAACTTAAACCAGCAACAGTAGATCTGCTGAAAACGCACTATGGGCACTGTCACTGTTTATAGTCGTGGCAAATTGTTTTGCTTCTGACAGACTGTGGCCATTCCATTGTCCTCATTTTGTAGACAGAGAAGATATAATTGTGTTGTCCAGCTACTGAGTTAAGTGCATGGCGAGACACTGTGAGCAGTGGAATAATTTTGAATGTTTTTCGGCTGTGACCAACGTGGTGTTGTGAATTGTAGATTCAGAAAATGGAGCTTGACCTTGTTGCCACAAAATTAGTGGTGCCTGGTGTGATCAAAATTGGACGCTTGTGCAGCTGCTGGTCTGTAACTGCCGCTTGCGCCGACAATGAACTGCATGAACTGTTTTTGTTAGTACTTCTGTCGGACTGTTTGTGTTAGCACTTCTGATGGCTACCTTACGCTTTAAATGCAATGTATGCTAATGGATATGCTAGCACTGCAGTCTTGTCAATTTGTCCATAAATGACAGACAGTGATGGACATTCTGTGCGTGTTTCGTTGGCATCGGAGCGGAGCAACTATAGGGGTCACCCGTTTATATTTGAAACTGAAACCAGATGTTGCAGTAGCTGAAAATTTTAATTTTGTAACATTAGATTAACCCCCCCCCCCCCCCCCCCCCCCCCCCAGCAAAAAATGTGTCTTTCTTGGGAGGGAAAAAGTTGGGGTTGGGGAAGGGGGGTTGTCTTTTTCAAAGCTATTAGGTTCAGGGTGTCAACAGGTTGAAGAACCCTGTTCCAGTGTGTAATCTGACTCTGCTTGCTTCATCCAGCATGACTCTGGCATCATATACACAGCCGGACGTTTTTCTGAAATTACGCTGGCACCCAGGTCGACCCACCCTTAAATTGAAACCAGGAATAGTTCCGAGAAGTAAAGGCGACCGACGAGATTTTGACCACATCACACACGGAATGCAGATTTGTCTGTATAACTCTATGCCCAGCATGTCAGGGGTGAAAAGGGTCCTTTATTTTAGGTCCTTTTTCCACACCTTCAGGTGTTGGGCATATAGGGCTGGACCTATATTTGATAGACCAGTCGGCACTTGGTGGGTGATGTGGTCAGCATTTCGCCCACCGCCTTTACTTCCCATGACGTTTAACTGCTAGCAATTGCTGGGTCGACCTGGGAGCCAGGTTTTTTGTGTGTGAAAAAAGCCCAGTTCCGACCGCATTTGAACCCACGACATTCGGATGCGCAGACAAGCGTTGAGCCGCCACACCACAGCGACTCCCACTCCGCAGTCGCTAGTAGCGTAAAATTATTGGTTTATTTTACTTACAGACAAATAACATCCATGTCAAAAATCTGCCCAAAGTATTTCAGGATCATCGCCGGTGCTACAGAGCCTGTGCAATGGGCTGAACTTTTTCGTACTCAGACTTGAGTTAGGAGAAGAACGGAGTACTTATGGGTTGTACCCTTGTGCCACGATGTTGATCCGTTGTTCAAAACGTCAAACCTCAAATAACCTCAATATTTACAACACACTGACGCCCGGCTCTCTAGCGTAGTTGCTTTAACCTGACTTTCGCGGCGGTCGGGTGACGAACTCCTTGTGGTCCGGATTCACTCCCGGGGATAGGCAGAAAAGCCACATTTCTCCTAGATTAACGGTACCTAACGGAATCAGGGCCGAATGGTTGCGATATCCTAAGAACCGAGCCGAAGGGTTTACAACTCATAGTTTCTGGATACGTAAAAATTTGTTAAGTGTGCAAACTGACTGGGTGATCTTGCTCTTGTGCCTTCATCCCCTACACTATCACATTAATGTTAATTGTCTGGCTGAAACTGTTTAGCGCTAATTATCCATAATTGACCTGTTGATTAATTGGCGCCAAAGGTGAATCCTTGCTGTGTGACCTACTTGTCCCGACCGAGGCCGACGAGTCTATTAAGTGTGGGTGCGAATTTATTGATGGCCGCTCATTTGTGGCGGTTCAGAGTTTGCTGGTGAACGTGAGAAGTGAGGTTTCATTTTGTGAGCCAGATGTCTTGCAACTTTTACTTTCTTCTTTGCTTTTCTTATTTTTTTTTCCTCTTTCTCTTTCTTCCCCGCCCCTTCCCCTCATCCAATTACCTTGCCTGCTTTTGATGATATCCCCCATCTGTTTCCAATTTAACTTCTCTGTGCCGATCATTTCTCTTCTCCCTCATTCCTGTATTTTCTTTACGCCATTTTCACTGGCTATTCCTTTCTCAATATCTTTCTCGGTTTTCTTTTTTATTATCTTTCTTGTTTGTTTGTTTTCTTTCTCTACCTACCCTTTCTTAATACAGCGCAGACCGCTCAAGATGATCTCGGACGTCGCGAATTTTTGTTGTGAGAAACAATTTGTTTATTCCCGGTAAATTGTCTTGCTTGAACTTGTTATCCGGATAAGGATGAATTTCTGATAAGAACCATTTCTTGCTTCCCTGATGAGTTCTCCTTATCAGGTGTGCACTCTATCCGATGTTTTCCCAATTTTTTTTCCCCGCTGGATGTCCCTATTTCCTTCATTGCCCGTTTTCCTTTCCTTTCCTTCATTTTGGTCCTTTCTGTATATCTTCCAATTACGTTTTTCATCCTTACCTTTTTTTCCTTCTTGCCACCCTTATCCCAGGTTTTCTCTCTTCATTTTTTCCCACATGTCCCTATCCTTCATTTCTTCTCCCATCTTTATTTCTTTCACTTGCCCCCTCTTGTTTCTTCCCCCATGCCCCAATCTTCATTTTTTTCCCTATGCTCCCTCCTTTTTTTCTTCCTACATGCCGCTTTATCTTCATCCCTTCTTGTATTTCCTTTCATTCATTATTTTTATCTTTTTTTTTTTTTTAATTTCTTTTTCAGTTTTCTTTTTTATCTTCTTTTATGTATTTTTGATGTGCGTCACCTCCCCTTTTTCGTTTCTTCATTCTTACCACTATTTATTTGTTTCCTCCGTGTTTTTCTTCCCTAAATTTCTCAATGCATCTTATTCCTTCGTGTTTTGTTTTTCTTTTTCAACTTTTGCGTCTCTCTTTTTTTTTTTTTTTTTTTTTTTGTATCTCATTTTTCAATGTCTACTTCACGTCGTTCCGTTTCTTCAGTTGTTCCTTTTTTTTTTCATTTATTCCATCATCCTACTTCTTCCTTTAATTCTTCTTTTTGTCTTCTTCCATTTCTTTCTTCATATGAATTTCTCCGTCATGCCTCTTTATTCATTTCTGTCGAAATGTACTTGTTCCTTCACTTCTTCGGTCATTTTTTTCTCATTTTTCTCATTGTTTTCCCCTTTTCGCTTTGTCTATTATTTCCTCTTGTCTCATTCCATTTCTTCTTCCTCATGCTCCCCCCCCCCCCCCCCCCCCCACTATTTTCCTCATTCATTTTGTTCCTTCACGCCTCTTCTTGTTGTCATTTTCTTCTTTCGTGCCTCTTCTTGCTGCATATCTCACCTTATGTTACCACTCCAGTTTCTCCCTCCACTTGTTTGTTTTCATTTCTTTACCGTTTTCATTCCCCCCACCCCACTTTCCTATTTTATGCCCATCCACTCTTCCTTCATTTCTGTTACTTCATGAACCCTTTCCTTCATTGCTATGACTGACAAAATTAAAAGAATTAACAGCAACACAGGTTTCACAGATGACACCGACCACATATAAAAACGTGTCCACCTTGTCATCTGTGTACAAGTGGCATAAAAATAATGTGAACATTGTACGTCAATATGTCGCCTGACATGGCATTGACAATAATGTGTCTGAACTTGATTGAGGCAAAGAAAGCGGGCAGTAGCTTGTTGCAGGGATTCTCAAGATATTTTTGTCGAGGATTCTTGTTCTGTTTGTTACTTGGATTCTCAAGATGTTTCTGTTGAGGATTCTTGTCCCGTTTGTTTCTTGGATTCACAAGATGTTTCTGTCGAGGATTCTTGTCCCGTTTGTTACTTGAATTCACAAGATGTTTCTGTCGAGGATTCTTGTCCCGTTTGTTACTTGGATTCACCAGATGTTTCATTGTTCCTCGAAATGTTTATTTTCAATGATTCTTGTGAAATTATTTTCGTAAATCGACAAGAAATCTGTGCATTAAAACTTCACTACATTTCTTTCATGGATTCTGAAGTCGCTGGTTTTATGGGTGCTAAGGATATTTGTTTCATGGATCCTCAAATATTTTGCTTCAAGGATCTCAAGATATTTGTTGCATCGATCCTCAAATATTTGCTTTAAGGATCTCAAGATATTTGTTTCATGGATCCTCAAATATTTTCTTTAAGGATCTCAAGATATTTGTTTCATGGATCCTCAAATATTTGCTTCAAGGATCTCAAGATATTTGTTTCATGGATCCTCAAATATTTCCTTCAAGGATCTCAAGAAATTTGTTTCATGGATCCTCAAATATTTGCTTCAAGGATCTCAAGATATTTGTTTCATCGATCTTCAAATATTTGCTTTAAGGATCTCAAGATATTTGTTTCATGGATCCTCAAATATTTGCTTCAAGGATCTCAAGATATTTGTTTCATCGATCATGAAAATGTTTATTTCAAAGATTCTCCAGATGTTGGTTTTTACGAGTCTTCAAAATATGTGTTTTATGAATCTTCAAGTGATTCCCAAGCTGTTTATCTCGGTGATTCCCAGGCTATCTCGGTGATTCTAAAGCTGTTTATCTCGGTGATTCTCAAGCGTGTTTATCTCGGTGATTCTCAAGCTGTTTATCTCAGTGATTCCCAAGCTGTTTATCTCGGTGATCCCCAAGCTGTTTATCTCGGTGATCCCCAAGCTGTTTATCTCGGTCATTCTCAAGTGTGTTTGTTTCAATGGATCTCGAACTTTTTGGGATGCTCTTTATCGTGAATCTTTAGGATGTTTGTTTTAATGGTCCTCAAGATGTTTCATGGATCCTTAAAGTATTTCTATCATGGTCTAAATATGTTTCCCGGATCATAAAAGTATTTCTATCTAAGAGTCTAAAGATGTTTCATGGATCCATAAAGTATTTTGATCAAAGAGTCTAAATATATTTCATAAATCCTCAAAGTATTTCTATCAAAAGAGTCTAAAGATGTTTCATGGATCCTAAAAGTATTTCTATCAAAGAGTCTAAAATGTTTCATAGATCCTCAAAGTATTTCTATCTAAGAGTCAAAAGACGTTTTACGAATCTCTATGATGGTTGTTTCAGGGATTCCTAAAATTTTTTTTTTTTTTTAAACGATGTTATTTTTATAATTTTATTTCATAAATCTTCAAAATTGTTGATCCTTGAATCTCCAAGATATTTTTTTTTTCAATGATTCTCAAAATTTTTGTTGCATGACCGTTGCATGACCAGTGCTCTGTACACGTGTAGGAATATTATCATATACAGTACTCAGTAGGCCTAGCGTTATGGAAGCGGGCCTGTGTAGCTTAACTCCAGCATGGGTTTGTGAAGAAACTTCTGCGTCTTTCTTTAAAAGAGCGGTTGGTGCGAAGTATTGTTTACAACTAGGCTGCAATATCTCTGCCTTCTGACCCAACACATCCGATTCCATCACATCCTTAATTCTTAAGTAGTCTCCTTTTACGACATGCTTCTTTGAAAGGCACTGGGACTATTCTAAAACCCCGCCCACACTCCCCCACACAACCCCCACACTCCCCCACACTCCCCCACACAACCCTCTTTTGGTGTCCGTCCTAGTATCTTCCATTTAGAAAAAGAGTACACAATGAAACACTCCACCATCCCAGGGACTTCTTAAAATGTCAGCAGATGCAACTTTCAGACAGTGGGAGCTAACCGTTTGTCACCTCAGCGCTGCTACCGAGACCAGCAGATCTAAATCTGGACCAACAGGAGATCAAGGTTTGACAGTCTGAGGTAGTGCTGAAGGCAGATCAACAAGACCTGAAGGTTTGACAGCGTGAGGCAGTGCTGAAGGCAGATCAACAAGACCTGAAGGTTTGACAGCGTGAGGCAGTGCTGAAGGCAGAGCAACAAGACCTGAAGGTTTGACAGTCTAAGGTAGTGCTGAAGGCAGATTAACAAGACCTGAAGGTTTGACAGTGTGAGGCAGTGCTGAAGGCAGATTAACAAGACCTGAAGGTTTGACAGCGTGAGGCAGTGCTGAAGGCAGATCAACAAGACCTGAAGGTTTGACAGCGTGAGGCAGTGCTGAAGGCAGAGCAACAAGACCTGAAGGTTTGACAGTCTAAAGTAGTGCTGAAGGCAGATTAACAAGACCTGAAGGTTTGACAGTGTGAGGCAGTGCTGAAGGCAGATTAACAAGACCTGAAGGTTTGACAGCGTGAGGCAGTGCTGAAGGCAGATCAACAAGACCTGAAGGTTTGACAGCGTGAGGCAGTGCTGAAGGCAGAGCAACAAGACCTGAAGGTTTGACAGTCTAAGGTAGTGCTGAAGGCAGATTAACAAGACCTGAAGGTTTGACAGTGTGAGGCAGTGCTGAAGGCAGATTAACAAGACCTGAAGGTTTGACAGCGTGAGGCAGTGCTGAAGGCAGATCAACAAGACCTGAAGGTTTGACAGCGTGAGGCAGTGCTGAAGGCAGAGCAACAAGACCTGAAGGTTTGACAGTCTAAGGTAGTGCTGAAGGCAGATCAACAAGACCTTAAGCTTTGACAGTGTGAGGCAGTGCTGAAGGCAGATTAACAAGACCTGAAGGTTTGACAGTGTGAGGCAGTGCTGAAGGCAGATCAGCAGGACCTGAAGGTTTTACAGAGTGAGAAGTGCTGGAGGCAGGGCAACAGGACCCACAGATTTGACAATATGAGGCCGTGCTGAAGGCATACAAACAGGACTCGAAGGTTTGATAATGTGTGGCAGTGATGAAGACAGACCAACATGACCTGAAGGTTTGAAAATGTGAGGCAGTGATGAAGGCAGACCAGCAAGACCTGAAGGTTTGACAATGTGAGGCAGTGATGACAACAGACCAACAGGACCTGAAGGTTTGACAATGTGAGGCGGCGATGACAACAGACCAGCAGGACCTGAAGGTTTGACAATGTGAGGCAGTGATGAAGGCAGACCAACAGGGCAACCCCGTGTACCCCCGAGAAAGCTGTAGTAATTAGGGCACTCTTGACGGCCACACCAGCCCGGCGTAACGTGTGGGTAAGGACCTGCCAGTTTTACACAAGTTAGTTAGTTGTGTATCCTTCAGAAGACGTTGCATGAACCAATCCCTAGCTTTTGTTGACTGTTTTAGTTTTATCAGGCACTTCTACGTTCGGTAGTTTGCCACAGCTCTGAACAGTCTGTTCTCAGTACTCCTGCTGAAATCAACGCCAGTGTGTCTGCTGCCATATCCTCCGCTGCTGGAATCAAACCGGTTACCCCGGTATCACGAAGCGTGCTGCCAACGTGTAAGCCACAGACGCCGACTTATGCAAGTACTCTCACCCTCCAGATTTGCACTCTATAAGATTACCATCGCATGGATGAGAATCGGAAAACTAAAAATCCTGAAAACCCTGTTCAACCTTGAAACCTCATACCCAGATTCTATTGGTCTACCACACACACACACAAAATGGTAACGAAGTAACCTTTAGTCTAGTGTTATCATCTGCCTGTTTTAACTTCCAGTGAAGCATAGGACCTCAACCTACTCACGCCAGGTTGTTCCCCCCTTCACCTTTGCATGCAGCTTCCCATGTCCTCTCCATTTGTTTAACTTCACTTTTTAGCTTCCTTTTCCGTGTTTCCGGTTTAAAGCCATTCTAGTTATATTGTTCTCAGGTTTTCTCAACGTGTGTTATATCCAACGCCAGCGTCTTTTCTTTACCTCTTGACCCACTGGAATCGGCGTAATTATCTCCCAAAGTTCCACATTAGTGATTATATAACACCCTCTATTCTGGTAGTCCAGTGTGGTTGAGTTTAAATCCGTGATAGAAGGATCAGTTTATCCTCTTTATATCGCTTTATTTGCCCGTCTCTCTAGCGAAGTTGGCTAAACCGGATTTCGCGGTGAGCGGGTGACGAACTCCTTGTGGTCCGGGTTCACTCCCGGGGGTGGGCAGAAAAGCCACATTTTCTCCCAGATTTACGGTATTTAAAATGGAATCAAGGCCGAAAGGTTGCGATATCCATAATACCGAGCCTAAGGGTTAACAACTCATGGCTTCTGGATACTATTATTTGCACAAGAACCGAAAAAGGCAATCCAAATATACACATGTGTATATTTATTACGAAGAAACACATGTTGTTGACCATACTTATTTATTTATTTAAGCTAAACAAAGTATTCATCACGCCTGGCTTTTTGTGTCCTTTGTATTTTTGTTGGACTAAACAAAAGGCTGTATGTACCATTCAAGAAGGCTTTTTGGATATTGTAGGGTATGTTTAGTAATGTCCCTTCGTGATGTTTTTTATATTGGACTGTTCCGGATTTTGTGAATGGGTGTCGGATGATTGTAACGAGTGTGGGGGTTGTGGGGGTGGGGGAGGTGGAGGGGGTTATAGGCTTTAGTTCAGTATCGTCCGAACGCATGGGCTCAATGGTAACTTGCACGGGGGGGGGGGGGGGGGGGGGGGTCCCATGAATATAGGGCCGCACGTTAATTCACGTGTATCAGGTCCATAAATACAATTATCTGTCATGTTTTAGTTTTCCGGTTGATCTACACACATTCTCTGGCCTAGGTCAGAGGGGTGTCACGTTGTACTGCTTTCTTCGAAAAGAGTCTCTTGTGGGACCTAGGCTCAAGTTGTGGGTAGGTGGGGGTTAGTGTTAGAGATAGGGGTTGGGTTAGTCGGTGTTTCTGAGGCCGTCGGGGCTGACGCAGAACCCAACCCCAACCCATAACACCCCTAGAATATTGGACTTCCCGAAAACTCCGAGATTTATTTTATTTGGAGTGAATTAAACATAAAGTACTTCATTATCATCGTCGTAGTGTTATATGTAAAGAGAAGCATTGTCACGTTAGCTGCACGAGGCTAGAGTCATTGTTCTATAGATTAATCTGCACTTGGCTGTCGAGATGCACAAGATTACGAAGGCCGCCTTTACTTCCCACATCGTTATATGGTGTCCATTGGGCCTCTTAACGTGTAATTAGGCCCAGAAGAAGAAGCAGAGCTACATTAAAACAAAAATATTCAAATAATGAAGAGATGGAGAAAGGTAACCCGGGCAATACATGTCTGAAGAAGTCGGATGTGTCGGCAAAATGATGGAAATATCACTGCTATGTTGTCAACGGGTGCAGCGCAGTTACCTACTTACGAAGGGGAGAAAGAGGAAGAAGAAGAAGAAGAAGAAGAAGAAGAAGAAGAAGAAGAAGAAGAAGAAGAAGAAGAAGAAGAAGATGATGAAGAAGAAGAAGAAGAAGAAGAAGAAGAAGAAGAAGAAGAAGAAGAAGAAGAAGAAGAAGAAGAAGAAGAAGAAGAAGAAGAAGAAGAAGAAGAAGAAGAAGAAGAAGAAGAAGAAGAAGAAGAAGAAGAAGAAGAAGAAGAAGAAGAAGAAGAAGAAGAAGAAGAAGAAGAAGAAGAAGAAGAAGAAGAAGAAGAAGAAGAAGAAGAAGAAGAAGAAGAAAACGAAGAAGAAAACGAAGAAGAAGAAGAAAACGAAGAAGAAGAAGAAAACGAAGAAGAAGAAGAAGAAAACGAAGAAGAAGAAGAAAACGAAGAAGAAGAAGAAGAAGACGAAGAAGAAGAAGAAGAAAACGAAGAAGAAGAAGAAGAAAACGAAGAAGAAGAAGAAAACGAAGAAGAAGAAGAAGAAGAAGAAGAAGAAGAAGAAGACGAAGAAGAAGAAGAAGAAGAAGAAGAAGAAGAAGAAGAAAACGAAGAAGAAGAAGAAGAAAACGAAGAAGAAGAAGAAGAAAACGAAGAAGAAGAAGAAGAAAACGAAGAAGAAGAAGAAGAAAACGAAGAAGAAGAAGAAGAAAACGAAGAAGAAGAAGAAGAAAACGAAGAAGAAGAAGAAGAAAACGAAGAAGAAGAAGAAGAAAACGAAGAAGAAGAAGAAGAAAACGAAGAAGAAGAAGAAAACGAAGAAGAAGAAGAAGAAAACGAAGAAGAAGAAGAAAACGAAGAAGAAGAAGAAGAAAACGAAGAAGAAGAAGAAGAAGAAGAAGAAGAAGAAGAAGAAGAAGAAGAAGAAAAAAAGAAGAAGAAGAAGAAAGTTGTACAGAGAGGTAAGTTTGAAAAATACAAAGACGTTTAAAAAAAAAAGTCGGAAGAAAGAATGCATGGTGATGGATCGATAAATGGATGTATACACGAACATAATTTGAGAGGTACGAAGATAGTGGTTTAAAACGACCGCTGATTTAACAACATGGGGTATAAGGGTGACGGCCAAAAGGTGAACGATGATCGCGGCCAAAAGATGAACTATGATCGCACGCTGGAGCGATTATAGATATAGTGTTTGATTGATCGTCTGTCATTGAACGACAAGCCAACCTTCTGTCCCCGCGGCTAGTGCATGTGGGCTGTACGTTAGTCATAAGTTTCATGGCGTCTAGTCACGATGATATTCACACACATATACATACACATATTCACACACATATACATACACATATTCATACACATATACATACACATATTCATACACATATACACATATATACATATACATACACATATACATACACATATACACACATATACATATACATACACATATACATACACATATTCATACACATATACATACACATATACATACACATATTCATACACATATACATACACATATACATACACATATACATACACATATACATACACATATACATACACATATTCATACACATATACATACACATATACACATATATACAGATACATACACATATACATACACATATACATACACATATACATACACATATACATACACATATACATGCACATATACATACACATATACACACACATATACATATACATACACATATACATACATATACATTTACATACACATATACATACACATATACATACACATATACACACACATATGTACACATATACACACACATATACACACACATATACACACATATATACACACATACACACACATATACATACACATGTACACACACATATTCACACACACATATACATACACATATTCACACACGCATATACATATAAATATTCACACACACACACACATATACATATACATACTCACACACACATATTCATACACACATATACACACATATTCATACACACATATACACACATATTCATACACACATATTCATACACACATATACACACACATATTCATATACACACACATATTCATACACACATATACACACACATATTCATACACATATACATACACACTTTGCTAAACACACAGAATACTTATTTACACACATATTTAGGCAGTTATGCGTCTGTGACAAATAGCAAAAGACTACTTTCTGTAATAATCAAATACCCTCCTAATGGTTCTGTGCATAAGACGCCCCCCCCCCCCCCCCCACCTGGCCCATGTATAAACACAACCCCTATTTTGTGAATCCAGAATGAAGAAGTGCATATTTTAATAACATGCTTTGTGTGTTTCAAAAATGTGGGAACACTTATCGTCTTGTGAAATGAAAGGTCAACGTGGGAGGATCCACTTCATTATACCGGGTTTTATCCCACATGGCTCAGTCTCTTTCCGCAGAACAGCTTGCTGCCTGTCGATAGCTTCGCACAGAGCACGACCTCCGTAACTCCGGTGACGAGCCACAGGGATTTCGGTAAAAATTACTCATAAACCGAACGGCGCCACACGTGAAACGAGCCGCACGACAATTAGAGCTCGAGGCAAACGGTTTGATTACTTCGCTATGGAGGCCCCCCCCCCCCCTCCCAACCCCACTCTTATACAGTTCTTCTTCTTCTTCACGTTCTCTGGCTGGGAACTCCAGCGGAAAGTTCTGGTTGTTCGCCCACTTCTGGGCTCTAGTCCTGTTTCAGAAACTGAATGTTGCACATCCGTTTGACAGTTCTGACTCATTTGCGTGCAGACTGTTGGTTCCCTTGCCTCTAATGCAGGTGATACCTTTGTCTATCTTGTAATTGAAAGGATACTATCCCACGCCTTTAGACGTATCGGGCGTATAGTGCTAGACCTATAGTTTAAAATCCAGCTGAACTCGGTGGGCTGTTTGGTGGACATCACGCCGGACGCCTTTACTTCCCAGGACTTTACATGATACCCAATTCAGACTGGATCGACTTGGCAACCTAGGTTATTTTTTTTAAGGCGGGGGGGGGGTGGGGTAAGGGGGCTGGCATGTCAGGATTCGAACCACTACCTTTGGATCCACAGGTAAGAGTCCAGCTGATACCACAGGGTATCATGTTTACCTTGGCAAATCTAAAAACTGTTGGTGGGTGCTACAAGTGCCAAACATGTGGCCATTGTTGAAACGGATGCGCAACAAGATCCTAGAGAGATGTGTCTTAGAAAAGCTTCTGGGGTAACAAGAAGTGGTGACATTAAAAATTAGTAAATTAAAATAAGACTGAGAGTGACATCATTGATATAGTTCGTTATAGAGCTTTTTTGAGATAGTTTGGTCATCTGATGAGAAGATCTTGGTATCCACTGCCACAAACAGCCAGGCTAAAGCAATATAATCATGAACGTATAAAAGCAAACCAAAAATAGACCTAGTCAACTTGGCGTTATAACAGTCACAGGCAAACGTTGCGGTTAGAAAGCCTTTATCAGGACATTACACGAATAGACAATGTTACAATAATAAACAACAGTACCAAAAAAAAAAAAAAAAATTTAATACTTAACTAAGGTCTTCCCAAAGACAATCCAATGCCTTTCTAGCCATTTAATATCTAAGGCACGTGTAAATACAGGAAAGGAAAACTAGTCAAACACACACACACACACACACACACACACACACACACACACACACACACACGCACACAGCGGAAGGCAAGGGCTGCGACTCAAAAAATTTTATGAATCTGTGTTGGACGTCAAGTCCCTTAGGCGTGTTGGACCCTATTAGATATGGCAGTTCTCAAGAGACTTACGGACTATGGCAGTGGAGTGGCTAGACTTGGTGTCCATAATCTCCCCACTAAAGACACTTGAAATATTATAGACACAGAGCAAAGGGTAGACCTATGCAAAATAATGGAGCGATTGCACGAAGAAAACCCTAAAAGGGAGCCTCGTTAGCGCAGTTGATAAGAAGCTCGCTTTCAAATCCAGTTGCGACTCGCTGCAGCCACCGGTCGGTGTTCGAAACCGGGCGGCTCCCGTGGTTCACCCAGCCTCTAGGAAATGGGCACCAGAGTTGACACTGTGGGGTGAATGGAGGAACGTCGCCGTATCAGCTGTCCGTACTGATGGCAGAGCACATATGGTTTATAACCGTGTGCAATGACGCTGGTTCAAATCTCCCGACGTTACCTTTTTACATCCTTAGAGAAGTTAAAATTTACTTATACGATGCATTAGAAAATGCGCACGGAGGATCCTGGATGTACGGAGTAAGTACTTTGTGCGGCGTTCTCTCAGCAGGCGACACACCTTATGTAGAGCGTTATAAATGATAACCTGGAGCAATGAAGTTGATCTTATAGACCTGTGTTCTCCAGCCCACGGGCCGAGGCTCAGCTGTGGGCCGCGGAAATATTCAAGTTGACCGCGGACAAATTCAGCTTAATCGCCTAGCGAAGTAGGGTGTTTGGTGTTTCTTTTACAGTCTGTAGGATAAACCTCTCATCGAGTTCCTATTTGTGTGAAAAGACTTTCTCAGGTGTGTCAGTAATAAAGGCCAAATTAAGAAATCAATTTCATTTTATTGTGTCGCTTCGTCTAGCAGAAACAACGCTCCAGCCACATTGTTACATTAGATTGTTTAACTTGTAAGCAGCGGCAGTAGTATATAACAGTTTTATATTTGTGTCATCAGATTTAACCAATAAACATGTGCCTTTGTTTCGTGTCTGGTTTGCAATAAGGTTTGCGGCGATACTTAATTCACTGTTTTAGTGGGACCGCTGGAGTAAACAGGTTGAGGAACACTGTCATAGACTAGAAACTATATCAACTGCTGCGTAGAATATGACCTGGTTTACAAGTCGACCTGGTGTACAAGTCGACCTGGTATACAAGTCGACCTGGTGTACAAGTCGATCAGGTGTACAAGTCGATCTGGTGTACAAGTCGATCTAGTGTACAAGTCGATCTCGTTTTCAAGTCGATCTCGTTTTCAAGTCGACCTGGTTTTCAAGTCGACCTGGTTTTCAAGTCGACCTGGTTTTCAAGTCGACCTGGTGTTCAAGGCGACCTGGTGTTCAAGTCGACTTGGTGTTTAAGTCGACCTGGTGTTTAAGTCGACCTGGTGTTCAAGTCGACCTGGTGGACAAGTCGACCTGGTATACAAGTCGAACCGGTAAACAAATCTATACCCACTTAACACATTTTACCCACCATTTAAGTCAATACTGGAAAGTAAAGGCGCCGGTTTGATGCTGACCGCATCACCCACCGAGTGCCGATTGATCTATAAAATAAATGTCTCGCCCTATATGCCCAGTTTGTCCGAAAGAAGGGTCCTTTACACTACTACTTTACAATAAAAGTTGACCCCAAGTTTTGGAAAAATATTTAGGCTGAAAACTCGACTTATACGCCGTAGTGTACGCTATTGTAACTGTAAAACTTACTTACTGTACACAGTGTTGAATACACTTAGAAGAGATATGCCTGTAAGGATGCGAACGTCGGCTCGAGATTTTCGCTGAAACACTTAGCCAGATCTCTTGAGCTATTTAACAAAGACTTGAACAAAATCCCGCTTCAGCGGTTCCTAATTCTGGGACTCATGGACACTCGGATATGGTGGGTGGGTAGATTTTCATATCTTCTTTTGAGGGAGCAAATGTTGATTAAAGATTTCCACTACAACTGCTGGTTGTGTCTCTTACGATTCTGAGCTCAGACTTAAATACAATTCTGATTTGTTATTAATTCAGCGGCTCTTACTTCTACAACCCAGAGACCCCTAGGTGCGGTCTTTTGGTTGTTTTCAGATGTGATTTTGAAGATGCGAGTTTCGACTCGACTGAAGATTTCCACTAAAGTACTTGGCCAGGTGTTTTGACCATCTAAACAACGGAAAAAAAAAATAATGCCGCTTTGTTTTTGCATTCGGCGCTTCTTAAACCTGGCACCATTTGCATAAGGCAAGTGTCGACTGAAGATTTCGACTAAACCACTTGGCAGAGTCTTTTTGGCCTCTTACCAACGACTTGGACACAATTCAGCTATGTTTTTTTGTTCAGATGTTCTCATTTCTGTGACCGATAGGCCCTTGGATGTTGTCTTCGGGTAGGTTTTTAGGTTGTTCGTGAATGTGATGATAGTTGTGTTCGCCATCATCGCGTATTTGATGCGCTGATGTGGTCGTGGGGCAATCATTGACTTCCACAGTTGTCTTGGATGGTTTTTGTGTGTGCTATATCAGTCTGAGAAAATAGCCTGTGTTGACCAAATTGCTCCCATTGTCATCGTTATCTTGTTTTACTACTACTTCCCCCCCCCCCCCCCTCTTCTTCATCACCGTGTTCTTCGTTTACTGCTACTGCTGCTGCTACTACTTCTACTAGTAAAACTGCTACTATTTCAACTACTGTTTCTGCTAATACTACTTCTGCTACTATCAATACTACTTATGCTGCTGCTGATACTACTTCTACCAATACCACCACCACCACCACCGCTATTACAACTACTACAGCCACTAATTGTCAACGAGTTTTCCAGTCTACTGCTCTTCAATCTCTCTTCTGCCGTTATATCCCCCAATGGAGCATAGGCCCTCAACCAACTCACACCAAGTCGTTCTATCCTTCGCCATTACATAAAGCTCACCCCATGTCCTCCCCATCTAACTTCATTCTCCAGCTCTATTCTCCGCGTGTTTTTTGCCTCTCCTTTCTTTCTCTTCACTACGTGCCCAAACAACTTGACTGTCTTCCTGTATTTGCTCTAATCCGTTAGGGCTTTTGTGTATATCTGGCTCGTTTGTTATTCTGTCCGCCCGTGGTGTTCCGTTCACTTAATAATTGTTACTTCCTTAGTCGGCTAACGTTATGATTTCGACATCGACGTTATCTGATCCAAAGATTTAAATTATTTTCATGTGTTGTATAACATCTTCAATTTGCACTTTTCTCTGCATTCTCCCTTAAACAAGGGCGGTTGGCGCTTTGCGGTTTCAAGCTAGGCTGCCGTATCTGATATTTTGATATTTTCGGCACAACGCTTAGTTTCGGCAAACTCCAAGTGGGTCGCTGTAAGGGTAAGTGGGTGGGAGGTGGGGGGTGGCAGTGGATCTGTTCTCCCCCCGTACCCCAACATGGGATTTTGGGAGACCTGTTCTCCCTCTAGATACAAGTATAGACCAACTGCACGTTGTTGTTGTTTTTTTTTTTTAACTGGCAAGCCTGTAAGAGGCGACTAAACAAGATTTTGATGACTTTAGATGTCTTTGCGCAGATATCACAGCCTAACTGTAAATCAGAACACAGCGTGAGACCTGCCCCTGTGAACACAGAAGGAGAAGAAAAAATAGCACGATGATGATAACGACGATGAAGCAGAACTAGAAAGAAGAAGCAACAAAGGAAGCAGCAGAAGAAAAAGAAGAAGAAAAAAAGAAGAAGAAGAAGAGAAAAGAAGAAGAGAAGACAAAGTAAGAAGAAGTAAGAAGAAGAAGAAGAAGAAGAGGAAGCAGCAGAAGGAAGAAGGGAGAAAGAAGGAGAAGAAGAAAGGAAGGAAGAAGAAGAATGAAGGAAGAAGGAAGGAAGAAGAAGAAGGAAAAAGAAGAAGAAGAAAAAGGAAGAAAGAAGAAGAAGAGGGAAGAAGAAGAGGGAAGAAGAAGAAGGAAAAAGGAAGAGGAAGGAAGAAGAAGGAAGAAGAAAGAAGAAGGAATGAGAAAGGAGAAGGAAGAGGAAGAAGGAGAAAGAAGAAGAAGAAAGAAGAAGAAGAAGAAAAAAAGAAGAAAAAAGAAGGAAGAAGAAAGGAAGAAGGAGGAGGAAGAAGAAGGAAGAAGAAGGAAGAAGAAGAAGGGAGAAGAAGAAGGAAGAAGAAAGACAAAAGAACAGAAAAGCAGAAAAAGGACAAAAGAACACCACAAAAGAAGCAGAAAAGGACAAAAGAACAAAAGAAAAGAAGCAGAAGAAGGACAAAAGAACAAAAGAAAAGAGGCAGAAGAAATACGAAAGAACAAAATAAAAGAAGCCGAAGAAAGACAAAAGAACAAAAGAAAAGAAGCAGAACAAAGACAAAAGAACAAAAGAAAAAAAGCAGAAGAAACAAGAAAAGAAAGACAAGAATTAGAAATACAAACAGGATAATGAAGAGAAAAAAAAAAGCAGAAGAAACAATCAGAAAAAAAAAAATAAGAAGAATTTGGTTTACCGTTTAAAATCTACCACCCACTAGCGACGCCCCTGTTCACCACTCACGACCGCCCCGGGGACACCACTGAACTCCGAGAATAAAGTTCCCACAGGGGATGTGTGTCACTGAAAAGCTTTAGTATCCTCAAATCAACTGGCGAAATGTTGACCGATGTGTGCAATTAATTGTCTGTCTGTTGTGTGTAGAGCTAGCTATCCGTTTGCCGTAGTGCGTTGTTTACGACCCCAAGAACTACTTTATAATTGTGTGTAGATGGTCTTAACGACTGTAATTTAAATAGTTATTGTTTTATGTTATATTATGTGATAAGATATGCAGTGAAACATTACCAATAACAAAAACCGTTGGTTAGCATGAAAACAAAATATTTTGTGTTCCAGCGGCGGTTTATTATTGTTATTATTAATATTATTATTATTATTATTATTTTAATTATTATTATTGTTGTTGTTATTATTAATATTATTATTATTATTAGTGTTATTATTATTATTAGTGTTATTATTATTATTATTATATTATTATTATTATTTTAATTATTATTATTTTTGTTATTATTATTATTATTATTATTATTATTATTATTAGTGTTATTATTATTATTATTATTATTATTATTATTATTATTATTATTATTAGTGTTATTATTGTTTTTATTATTATTATTATTATTATTATTAGTGTTATTATTATTTTTTATTATTATTATTATTATTATTATTATTATTATTATTATTAGTGTTATTATTATTATTAGTGTTATTATTATTATTATTATTATTATTATTAGTGTTAACGTTATTATTATTATTATTATTATTATTAGTGTTATTATTATTATTATTATTATTATTATTATTATTAGTGTTATTATTATTATTGTTATTATTATTATTATTATTAGTGTTATTATTATTATTATTATTATTATTATTATTATTAGTGTTATTATTATTTTTATTATTATTATTAGTGTTATTATTATTATTATTATTATTATTATTATTATTATTATTATTATTAGTGTTATTATTATTATTATTATTAGTCCCCGGTAGGCACAAATATTTTGTAAATAAATGGTGGATTTTCTCTTGAATTTCCTGTTAACAGTGTTTTACTGCATAGTTATATTATTATGTATTATTAATATTAACCAGGGAACTGCCGTGTGGTAGCAGCTAGACCCTGGCCTGCGGATCTGAAGGTCTGGGATTGGGTCCTGACGGATCGGAACTTTTTCAAAAATGACATTGACTCCCAGGTCGACCCAGCCTTAAAGGTTACCAGGTACATTCTTGGGAAGTAAAGGCGGCAGGCGTGATGCTGACCACCGCACCCAGTTACAGATTGGTCTATGAAGTATAGATCTAGCCTTGTGTGCCCAAGACGTCTGAAGGCGTGGAAATGGGATTTTTACTTTTTATTTATTGTGCAAATTTTTTTTTTTTGGGGGGTGGGGGGTTATTTATGGTAGTCACCGTGGCGGAGCGGCTAGACGCTTGCCCCTTAATCGGAAGGTCGTGGGTTCGCTTCCTGGCGGAGCCGGACTTTTTGTCAAAAATGACCTTGGCTCCCAGGTCGACCGAGCCTTGAGCGTGTACCTGGAGCAGTCGCGGAAAGTAAAGGCGGCCGGCGTGATGCTGACCACATCACCCATCTTGTGTCGATTGGTCTATAAAATATAGGTCTAGCCCTATATGCCATACACGCTTAAAAGCGTGGAAAAAGGTCCTTTACTTACTAACTTTTTTTATATATATATATACACACACACATAATGTTATAACTTTCAAGTGATAGTCTACAGTTCAATGTGCCGATTTGTTTCCTAGAGTTAAGTTTAGCTGCTAGGACAACCTAGCCTCATATGTGTTCTAGGTAATGCCCTAGGAAGTAAAGGCGACCGGCGTGATGTTGACCACATCACTTATTGAGTGCCGATTTGGTTATAAAAATAGAGGTCTAGCCCTATATACCCAAGGCGCCAAGGGGAGGAAAAGTTTGTTTTAAAACATAGTGCTGGCTAATGGCTAGAACGTTGGGCTCTGATACAGAAATACGGATGCGAATTCTCCAATTCTTTCTAGTCCTACATCGCGTGCCTTTAACTTTTGCAACCAGTTTGGCTTTTAAATTAGTGTTTTCTCTTTTAAAATATAAAGTTTTTCACTTATTCCCCCTCTTACCAACTCTTGTCATTTCCAGTCCGCTCCTATCGGATTATTTTTACTTCAGTTAAAGATGACATGTATTAAATATCCACAACTTCAGAGCAACAGTTCAGATTTTAAAAGTAAAACATCTAGGTACATTGTAAAACATTGAACATTCGAACCAACGACTGGACGCCACACGTCGCGGCATTTAACGGATAACGAGTCTTAAAAACAGCGTCTTTGTTGACACACACACAACTAGTGGAGTTTCAGCAACAGTTTAGTGGAGATTATACACCTAGTTCGTGAACGTCTTTCTTAGCGAGCTTTGTCGAGTGTTTGCACCAACTATTTTAGAAGTGCTTCAGGACAGCATGAACAAGGAGTGGTCAAGTCTGCCACGAGTGGACTAAACACTGAGGTAGCGATGGAGCCAGTCATGAGTCCCGCCTTGCCTTCTGCGGTTTTTGAAATTGAAAGTAAGTAATTATGTAACGTTGGTCTGTTTGTTGCGACGTCTGGTGTCCTATGTCCTCTTTCATGTCCTCTTTCTGTCATGATCCTAGTGTGTTTTGTCTTTTGTGTGTGTGTGTGTGTGTGGGTCGTCTGATGTCATCGTGTCTGTTATCTTTCTTTGTTTTTTGTTACAGAACACGTTTGTCCTAATGTTCAATGTCTTCCATCTTGTTCTTTTTCTTCTTAAATCCTAGCGTTCTTTGTTCGTGTTAACTTATCTGTTTGTCTTAGCATGTGTTTTGTCTGTCATCACGGATGTCTTTATCTCTGTCTGTCTGTCTGTCTGTCTGTCTGTCTGTCTGTCTGTCTGTCTGTCTGTCTGTCTGTCTGTCTGTCTGTCTGTCTGTCTGTCTGTCTGTCTGTCTGTCTCTCTCTCTCTTTCTCTCTAGACAGGCACCTTCGTGTCTTAACAGTTGATGTTCAAGTACCTGTTATTCCCCCCCCCCCCCCTCATTTTGTCCTAGTGTCTGAGTCCTCCAGACTGTTGTTATTCTTGTGTGGCCTAGCCTCTGTTTAAGCTCAGGTCCGTTATCCCGGTCATTTTGTTTTGGCGACTGATGTTTTTGTGATTAACTTTTTTTTTTTTTTTTAACCAAGCGTTTAATTGTCCTCCTATCTCACATTTCCCTGTACTTTTCTTCGCCTGTGATGTTCTCCTTGGCTGTCTTTCTCTCATTTTGTCGTAGTTTCTGAAGCTCTTGCCTTTCTCTATTTTTGCCCTATTGTGTGAAATCCTTGTATCCTTGAGACCTCAC
>CAJHNH020005846.1:7500-52500 GCA_905116865.2 Candidula unifasciata | reverse complement strand
ATCTCCAACAGCTCGCACAGAGTTCCAATACTGATGGTACTGATCACAATCTTGTTATGTTTGTCTTGCTCTTCCTCTGAGTGTATTGAGTGTGAATGTGAGTGTGTTTGTAGGTATATTTTCCTTCCTGGTCAGGATGTTTGGGCATTGATACATCTGGGGTAATCGATTATGTTTTGTAAAATGGTAGCACCATTTTCGATATTCTCTTCTTCTGCATTCTACCTCAACAGAGCGGTTGGCACGTTTTGTTGTGATTTACAGCAAGGATGCGATATTTAGCGCATCTGATTTCAGCAAACTCCTATTATTTAGTCATCTTTTACGACACGCTTGTTAAGTGGCAGTGTGTCTGTTCTGCATCCCCTCTCCTAGATTCGACTCCAGAACCCTCACGGATATTATCATGATGATTTTAATCACACTTTGGCATGGGTGATCATAGATTTTTGCAACCCACCATCTCTAGTCCACGTGTCTATACAAGGCTTGTCACCAACGCCCTTTGCTTACATTCCTCTCAACCCGTCCGCACCCAGCCACACTTCACCTAACTTAGCTGCTTTCGACTCAACATTCCACTGAGCTTCGCCTGCTTTCGACGCCACCCCGCCCTCAACACCCCACCGCCCTCTAAACCCCACCGCCCTCGACACCCTCCACCGCCCTCGACACCCCACCGCCCTCTACACCCCACCGCCCTCGACACCCCACCGCCCTCGAAATCCCACCTCCCTCGAAACCCCACCGCCCTCGACACCCCACCGCCCTCGATACCCCACTGCCCTCGACACCCCACCGCCCTCGACACCCCACCGCCCTCCATACCCCACTGCCCTCGACACCCCACCGCCCTCGAAACCCCACCGCCCTCCAAACCCCACTTCCCTCGACACCCCACTGCCCTCGACACTCCACCGCTCCCTGTCTCCAGATGGTATAAGCTTTATAACACCCTCAGTATCACACTATTCTCGACAGCTCCCACACACTCTTGTCACCTTTTTTTTTTTCAAAGTTTACTGTCCCGCACATTCTAAAACTGTTGTTGCACCCGTCCTGTCTCACACTTTCTTAGAACATAAACCCGAGGTCCGCCTCTGTTTCTTCATTCTTTACCTCTCATCCAATCGTTACAAGAAAAACAAAAACAATAGTTAGTTGCCTAACCTTTACAGGACGTTGCAGAACCAAACCCTGTGTTTTGTGGCTGCTGCAGTTTTTCTAAGCAAATTTTACGTTCAGCAGTTTGCCATTGCTTACCGAACTATCAGCGTTCGGTAATACTGTCGAAACCAGTGCAAGACAAATCGTTCGTAACTGAGATCAAACCCGGCCCCTCGGCATTACGAAGCGCATTCGCAACGCTTATGCCACAGATGCCTTTAAAATGCCCACCCATGTGTTCGGAATCTTTAACATTTCACCCACTTTTTTTGTAATGCAGCAGGAAGTGACAAGTGGATCTTACCCACACTTGACGCTCAGTGAAGTCAAAAGGGCATACAATTAGGGTGACCATAGGTCCCGTTTTCCCCGGGACAGTCCCATTTTTCAGTTGCGTCCCGGCTGGTCCCGTCGGCACTTCCCTTGTCCCGTTTTTCAGGTGTGCTCCGGCTCGTCCTGTCGGCACTCCAATTGTCCCGTTTTTCAGGTGTGCTCCGGCTCGTCCTGTCGGCACTACAATTGTCCCGTTCTTCAGGTGTGCTTCGGCTCGTCTCGTTGGCACTCTAAGTGTCCCGTTTTTCAGGTGTGCTCTGGCTCGTCCCGCCGGCACTCCAATTGTCCCGTTTTTCAGGTGTGCTCTGGCTCGTCCCGCCGGCACTCCAATTGTCCCGTTTTATAAACATTCAGTAATAAGCTGGAAAACAAAACATACAATGATAGTTATAGAGCTTATGAGATTTGAAAAGTTTAAATACCTTTTTATGGCTGACATATGTTAATGATCATTTTCATTGTTGCATGTTTTTTATGTATCAATGATTAGGCTAATACAATGTTATATGCCTGTAGATCCTCACGTTCTTCTGGTAATCTTCAGTATCGGCTTTCTAGCAAACGGGTCACCCCACAGTTGCTCTGCCTCCGTGCCAACCAGAAGACAAAGTCTATCCCTGTCACTTGTGAATAAATGACACAGACTGCGGTCTCAGCACGACAGCCAGCATACACACGCATTTAAAGCATAAGACAGCCAGCCCTCAGAAGTGCTAACACAAACAGTACGACATTAGAAATGCAGTTCATCATCGACGAAAGCAGCAGCAGCAACGAACGGATCAGTAGTTGCTCACGCGATTAATTTTTTATCACATAGGCACCACCAATTCTATGGCAACAGACCACGCGCCATTTTCTAAATCTACAGTTCACTACACCACGTTGGTTCATTCATTCAGTAGCATGTCCCTCGCGGAACCTCGCTGCCATAACAACCCTCCGGAAAACCTTCCTATCCTGAGCAAGATGTCCTGCGTCTGATACACCCATCTGGAGATCATCTGCCACATCCTGCACCCATCTTCTCCTTGGCCTTCCTCTTCCTCTCTTCCCAGGCATATACCCCTCCATTATTGTTCTCTCTAGACTTCCATGACGTTTCAAGTGACCAAAATATTTCAATTTTCTTGGTTACGTTGGTTACAATCGAAAAACATTCCAAATGAAACACACAGCTCACAGTGTTGCGCCATGCACTTAGCTCAGAAGCTGTGCCACAAAACTATATCCTTTTAATCTACAAAAGGGGGGAAATGCTCCTGTCTGTCAGGAGCAAAAATGTTGCCTTGACTAAAAGCACTGACGGTACCTATCATTCATTTATTAATTTTGTAAATTATTTACTACTAATAATAATAAATTACATAATAATTAGAATAATTGGGGTGGGGGAGCGAGGGTGTTAAACGGACCTAATTGAAATGTCCAGTTTACAGCTCAACATTTTAACAGGATGTCCCGTTTTCAGCACAAATTATTAGTGGAATGTCCCATTTTCAGCTAAAAATATTAGCGCTAAGTCATTTTGCCGATCGGGATGCTATGGTCACCCTGCATGGAATCAGATTTATACTGGTAGCAACGGAATTGAAACGCAGCGCTGGCCTCTGAAATGGGCGTTAAGCGCTTATGGTGATGCTCCGAAGGCTGTGATGTCGATTCTGAATTCAGATCAACTGTCTACTTCTATCTCACCACATTGTTCCTGCGTCCGCCATATTTGGAATATTCGTAGATTGTCGCTAGGTGGCGCCTGTCATTTCCGCTTCCGGTCTCGCAATAATACAGCCAGGAGGAAAAGGATCGTGCTGAGATTAACGTCACAAATGAGATTCTTGATGGATTGCTCTTCATCTGTCAGTCCAAGCCTCTGCATGTCTTCGGCGCATTTGATCATCATTATCGAAAGGCGTGGGATTGGTTTTATTGTCGTCGCAGAAGAACTGCTGGTCGAATGGCTAGTCTGCTGGGCTTTTTTCCCAGAGATCTAGGTTCGAGCTTTCAGCAAAGTGGTGGAATTTTGTGTCCGGCCTTAAGCAACGAAAAACCGCCAAACTCTTGCAGTTAATGGCGACTGCATTAGCCATGCGGCCTTAATTATGAGGGTTTTACTACGTCTTCCCTGTGTGGGTTCCGGGGTCCCATTGAGAGGAAAACAAGAATAGACCCACTGCCTCCCCAAAAGAATTGTCGTAAGATTCGACTAATTGGGAGCTTCCTTCGAAGTTGCAGTGCATCTGTCCGAGAAGCAAGGAACTACAAGTCTGTATACATATGGGTCACATCTGAAAAACAGATGTGCACACAAGACGCAGATTCTGAAACAGGACTAGAGTCTAGAAGTGGACGAACAACCAAAACTTTCCTCTGGAGTTTGGTGAATGCGAAGACGAAGACTAAGACCACGCGCTACTCGGCCCTAAACAGTTATTAATACTGGCAGAAAGAACAGTATTGTATCTTCCAGCTGGGCCTGTCGCAGTGCTCAGCAAATACATCCCATCCCGTCTGGAGAGCCTGAGCCCTATTAGCCTGAGATCCCCCCCCCCCCCCGCGCCTCATATTCTCGTTGTGCCCAGTGTGGACGTGCAGGAACAAAAGGACGTCCGCGAAAATATGGACCGACAGCATTAAAGACATTCTACGCCTCCACGGCCTAACAATAGCCAGTGACAGTCAGCGTGCACTGGATCGCACATTATTTCTCCCCACGCCGCTTAGCGATACAAATAGTTTATGATGATATTGATGCATTTGGAGGTCGGGTTGGCCTGGGTGTCCTACGGGTCGTGACAGTTATCACAATCGGCGTTACTGCATATCGGATATTTCCATGCGTGCTCAATTCTCCGATACAGCAGCCATTTCAAGGTACTTCTACTAATTGTTCATATGAGAAGCTGGTTATAAAGTCTCTTCGACCTCGGAGGCGGCATAGACGTACTTCACTATGCATTACTCCCATGTCACGCAATCGTGTTAGTGTCAAGAGATTCGTCATTAGCCACTAGCCCAGTCAGTACAGCTACTGACAGACTACACATTTTCGCTTTCCCAAGGAAGAGCTAGCGTACCCTGACACTGCCGGCTTGCCATGCCAGGCGCATGGACATACTCCGTGCCCACATTGCTGGCGATGGATAGGTGGAATATCCAAAGCCATAAATACAAGCATCTGCATTGCACGTACTAAGGTTGGAACCTTCTGCTTCTTTAAACCCTGACGCTGAAAGGCAGACGACTGTCTCTGTTTGTTCAGCGGATCAAGATCATGGCACACGGATATAACTCATAAGTGATCTGTTCTTCTTCTAACTCAAGCCTGAATCTGAAGAATCTCCAGCGCAGTGCGTGTACTCTGTAGCACCGGCGAGGATCCTGAAATACTTAAGGTAGATTTTCAACTCCAAATTTTGCCCGGGCAGGCCGTTAGGCTACCCATTTTTTATTTTTTTTTTATTTTCAACTGCCAATACACACGGGCGTCCGTACTACACAGAGACCAGGAGAAAATACTAGAAGTATAGTCCACGTGAAAAAAATCCCAGCTCCCACCGGGGCTTGAACCTGGGACCTCTAGCACTCGAGGCCGACATCATGCCTCGAGACCAAGCAGCTCCAGACAGAAGACTAAGAAAGGAATAAAATAAAGAAGGGGAAAAAAAGACAATATTGATTTTGTGGGTTGTCGGTACTTTTTTCACTTATTTCTCCGGTCCATGTTTTGTAGACACAAATTGTAACTAACTAACCCCATTTGCTCCCTTTACCAGGTGCGTGCCGGGAAGACATGTTGGACCGGAAAGAGATCAGCCCGCCATGTTTAGAACCTGTGACCACCGACGAAGATGACCTTCAGGATATGCCGACATCATGCCTCGAGACCAAGCAGCTCCAGACAGAAGACTAAGAAAGGAATAAAATAAAGAAGGGGAAAAAAAGACAATATTGATTTTGTGGGTTGTCGGTACTTTTTTCACTTATTTCTCCGGTCCATGTTTTGTAGACACAAATTGTAACTAACTAACCCCATTTGCTCCCTTTACCAGGTGCGTGCCGGGAAGACATGTTGGACCGGAAAGAGATCAGCCCGCCATGTTTAGAACCTGTGACCACCGACGAAGATGACCTTCAGGATATGCCGACCTTGGACGTACATACAACCCTTGACCTCGCCGATCACTTCCGGGATGAAACTGAAGGTTAGCTACTGTTGCATCTGCCTGTCTGTTCGTTGGTTTATCTGTCTCTACATGGTTGCTCGCAGTGGCTATTTATGTGTCTGTATGTCAATTACTGTTTTCTGTCTGTCTTATTTTGTCTTTCTGGTATTTTTCAGCTGGGATCTTGATCTTTTCGCACAGCTTTCATGTCGCGCCCCACTGTGTGTGTGTCCGTGTGACTTTCTGTTTGATGGTCTGTCTGTTTTAGTCTGCCAGTTAATAAATAGGCAGAACTAGTACAACTGATCGGCCAATAGAGTAGCTGATTGAATGCGAAAACTTAAATATAGCCACCCACTTTCCGCTCTTCCCACTTTGTTTCTGTTATCGTCTCGCTCACTATTTTGTGTTCTCTTCTTTCTTTCTTTTTTTTTCCCTCACCTCTAGTGCACTTTACCTCATCTTGCTCTTTATATTACTGGCTGTCTCTTCAGACATTCTCTCACCCCCCCCCCCCCCCCCTTGCCCTCTCTCTCTCTCTCTCTCTCTCACTCCTCCTCTCTCTCTCTCTCTCTCTCTCTCTCTCTCTCTCTCTCTCTCTCTCTCTCTCTCTCTCTGTCCGCGTTCCCAGTCTTTTTCTCTATCTGCCTCTTCCACTTTCGATCTGTCTCTCTTTCTCTCTCTGCGCTTTTCTTTCTCTGCTTCTCTCTTTTGCCTGCATCCTTCTCTTTGTACAGCTCTCCATCTCTCTGCTTCTCTCTTTTGCCTGCATCCCTCTCTCTGTACAGCTCTCCATCTCTCTGCTTCTCTCTTTTGACTGCATCCCTCTCTTTGTACAACTCTCCGTCTCTCTGCTTCTCTCTTTTGCCTGCATCCCTCTCTTTGTACAACTCTCCATCTCTCTGCTTCTCTCTCTTTCTGTGTCCCTCTTTTCTATACGCCCTTCTTTCTGTGCGTCTACTCTCTCTCTCTATCTCTCTCTTTCTCTCTCTCAGTATCTCTCTCTCTCTCTATCTCTCTCTTTCTCTCTCTCAGTATCTCTCTCTCTTTCTCTCTCAGTATCTCTCTCTCTATATCTCTCTCTCTTTCTCTCTCAGTATCTCTCTCTCTCTCTCTCTCTCTCTCTCTCTCTCTCTCTCTCTCTCTCTCTCTCTCTCTCTCTCTCTGATCACCCCTTTCTTCTTCTCTGCGTGGTTTAATAAACGTTGCGTTGTGTTATTACAATCGACATCTCAACCCCTCAGCCATTTCCACGAATGAATGCTCCACCCAAGTCATAGCCACTGCAGTGACTTTTATCATTTGTTGCATGAGAATATGGTTTCAATTCTAACCGCTTGTCTGTCTATCTCTCCGCCTCTTTTCCTGTGTTTGTCTGCCTGTCCTTCCAATCGCCTGTCCTGGCATACATTCTCTCTTCTCTACCTTTTTTCGTCTTTGCTTCTAAAAGGCAGATCGTAAGACCAGCCTACGTGTCTAGTTATTAACTTTTTGAAAATGTTTCATTCGTTCATTCATCTCCGATTTGCTCTTGTCTTCTCTCATCTCGGTTTTTTTTTTCTAAATATATCTATTTTACCCCATCTTACCTATTATCATCTATTTCATTCTTTTCATATCTATTTACTTTTGCTTCGTCCTATTCTATTCTTTTCACGTATATTTTACTATCTTCGCTATTTGTCCTTTCCACCTTCGTCTATTCTCCCCTGTTCTAATCTGATTTATCCTCTTTTATTTCCCTTTGTTGTCTTCTGTTATCTTCTGGCCAGATGCTCATTTGCTGGCCCTAATGTCTTGAGATCGAACCCGCATAAAGATTTTGTTTTCACACTTGATCTTGCCTTCCTGGTCCATGCAGTCTGCACTAGGTACCGGGTAGTTCCTTGGAAGTAAAGGTGATCAGCGTGGTGTTGACCACACAACGAGTACCGATTGATCTGTAATATAAGCTTCCAGCATCATATGCCCAAAAGAAACCCTATGAAGAACTTTGATGAGGTTTGAGGTTTTGAGGTTTGAGGTTTAAACAACGGATAAACATCATTGCACACGGGTAGTAACCCGTAAGTGCTCCGTTCTTCAACTAAAGTCTGAGTCCGGACAGTGCACAGGCTCTGTAGCACCGGCGAGGATCCTGAAATACTGTGGGTAGATTTTAAACTACAAATTTTGCCCGGGCAGAGCCGTTAGGCTATCCTTTTCGATTTCCAACTGCCAAGGGATTTTTTTACATGCGCAACTATGCACACGGGCGTCCGATCTGACTACCCAGAGACCAGGGAGAATTACTAGAAGTCCAAGTCCACGTTAAAAAATCGTAGCCCTTACCGGGGATTGAACCTGAAACCTCTAGCACTCGAGGCGGACACCATGCCTGGAGACCATCCAGCCTCCCTGAACGTTGATGAGAGAGGCCAAAGCTGCTGGACCAAATTCCATCCATGATATTGAACTGATCGCAAAGGACAAAACGGAATGGAGTAATATTCCATTGCAAGCCCTATTATGACACACAATAACACAACAGGATCATTACTGACATGATCAGGCCCACTTGATCATATGTTCGATGTGCCACTCTGGCCAAGCCGTTTGCCCCGCGCTCTGAAGGTCATGGGTTCGTTTCACAGTGGCGTAGTTGGGCTCACAGTAGCAGTGTTTTCGTAGACCCATGAGGATCGTCGCTGGAGCTCTGAAGTTCGTGCTTTATGTGATGCTCATAGCAGGCGGCTAACCGTTCTACAGAGAGAAACAGAGCCACGTGGGATAAACCCCAGTGCAATTAAGTCATCCTCTCACATTAAATCTATAACCTTTGTTTTACCAACCCTCCTTTACTTCTCCAGTTTTTATCTACTCCCCATCTATTCTTTTGATATCATCATCTATCCGCTTCTGTTTCATTCTTTTCTCTTGCAGTTTCAATGTCCCTTTTCTTTCCTTCACATTTATCCATTCATCTCATTTATGTTTCTTTTTCTCCCATCCCGCCGTCCCATCTTTCTGCCAACTGTCTTCCATCCACACACAATCAGTCACCTTGTTTATCTCCCCACATCAATTAACATTTTTTTGGAGTCCTTATTCTCTAAACGCCAATCTTCAGATATTTTCTTATAAGATCTGTGGTTTTCCCCTCTTTTCTCTGAATTTCTTCATTTATCAAATCTTATTTATTTATTAATTTTTTTTTTCCTCTATGCTGTCCCTATTTCATATTGTCCCGGCTATATTATTCATTCTTTGCATTTCTCTCTTTAAGGTTTTTTTTTTTTTTTTAATTATCTACACTGTCTGCGAATACTATGCAACACAGTGATCGGCGGAGAGTTAACAAGAATCTGATAGCAAACAGATTCGAATTTCTAGAATTATAAGTTCGCCCTATGTGGATTCAAAGACGTTGTTTTGTGGAGTCCATCATCCATCATGTAGCGGGTCCTTTGCAGAACGTCGCTCTCATCACAGTCTGCCTGAAAGAAGCTCGGTCTCTCGCCAGTTCTCCCGCCTCATGCACTTTCATACTCAAGGAGTCACCTATATCCTGTGCCCATCTTCGTGTCGGTCGACCCCTGCCCCTCCTTCCTGGTACCATGCCTTGTGCTATATTTTTTTTCCAGTCCGTCGTGGCGCTTGATATGACAATTTTGTGGAGTAGGGGGATACAAATAGACCCATTGCCCCTTATTAAGCATGTCGTAGAAGGCCAATAATAAGTTTTCTTTTTTTTAAATCGGATGTGTTGGATCGAAAATCGTAGCTATAGCAACCTCGTTTACAGGTTGGGAAAATTCCCACAGAGAGCCAAACAAAACTACAGAAAATTATAAAGTAAAGTATGTATCAAAAGTGGAAAACCAACGGCAGTCACTAGCAGTGACTAGCAGTGTGCATCTTTGAAAAAGATAACAGTTACACACACCCTACTGAAGGGAAACTATGAAGGTTAGAAGCAGACTTATCTATATGTCTTTCGCTTAGCCTGTCTTCTCACCTGTATTTGCCTCTACCCTCTCCCTCGGTTTCGTTTTGTCTCTTCTCTCTCTCCCTCTCTTTGTGTCTCTATTTGTCTCTCTCTGTCACTGTCTCTCTCTCACTATTTATGTCTCTCTATCCTCTCTTTCTTCTGTTTTTTCCATCTTTCTCTGCCTCTGATTTTCCCCTCTCCCTCTTTCTCTCTCTCTCTCTCTCTCTCTCTCTCTCTCTCTCTCTCTCTCTCTCTGTTTCACTTTGTCTCTTCTCGTTCCCTCTGTGTGTGTGTGCGTACGTGTATCTGTATCTTTTTCTGAGTGTCTCTCCCCTTCTTTCTCTGTCACTCTCTCTATGTATCTCTTTCTCTGTCAGTATATCTCGGCCTATCTCTGTATGTCTCCCATTCTTTCTCTGCCTCTACATCTCCTTCTCTCTGTCTCTCACCTCTGCATGTCTCTGTCTTTGTCTCTCTCTATCTATCTCCATCTCTGCCACTGTCTGTCTTTCTGTCTCTCTATACTCTCTCCATGTGTTCGTGTATCCCTGAAGCTCTGTCTTTCTGTCTCTCTGTCTACTCTCTCCATGTGTACGTGTATCCCTGAAGCTCTGTCTTTCTGTCTCTCTGTCTACTCTCTCCATGTGTATGTGTATCCCTGAAGCTCTGTCTTTCTGTCTCTCTGTCTACTCTCTCCATGTGTACGTGTATCCCTGAAGCTCTGTCTTTCTGTCTCTCTGTCTACTCTCTCCATGTGTACGTGTATCCCCGAAGCTCTGTCTTTCTGTCTCTCTGTCTACTCTCTCCATGTGTACGTGTATCCCTGAAGCTCTGTCTTTCCTGACTCTGTACATGTATCTTCCCCCCCCCCCTTTCTCGGTGTGTGTGTGTGTGTTTCTGTTTATTTATTATATCTGTGTCTCTATCTCTTCCCCGTTCGTGCCTCTGTCTATTTCTCTCTCTTTCTCTCTCTCTCTCTCTCTCTCTCTCTCTCTCTCTCTCTCTCTCTCTCTCACTGTGTCTGTCTGTCTTGACTGTCGGCGTGACTCCTTCTTTCCCATGCATAGAACTGTCTATCTCTCTATCTGTCTGCCCGTCCACCCGTCTATCCATCGGTCCGTCTGTTTAATTGCCTCTCTGTCTGTCTGATTGTCTTTCTATCTCTATTTCTCTCTATACAGTTATCTCTTTCTCTGCATGAATGTAAAAAATACGGGTCAAAGTTCAAATCTGTGATGAGGTCATATGTATGCGAGGTCATTCTTTGCCCAAATTGTCCTCAAGCATTTGTCCTGGCCAGATTTCGGCCCGTGTGAAAGCCTATTACGACCGTTGACAGACCTGGCGAAAAGCAATTTTTCTTCATCCATGAGTTTATTCAATATTAAAATGCCATTCTGGGTTTTCCTATCCTTTTGGGAAATGGGAGCTACCGGAGGGGGGAAAAAGGGTTGGGGAGGGGTGTCTGGGGGTTCCTGGCTCAGTCATCCGTTGTGTGAAACGACAGAATGTCAGAGAAAAGAATAAATAATTGGCTGCGGTTTCAAAGAAAATACATAAGATAAAGATAGAGGAAGACACAAGCTGGCAACACAGTGAGGGATGAGTTCGTGTGTGGTTGGGCGGATCAAGCAAAAATGGCCTCCAGAAATGATGAGTAGGGATTCCGGCACAAAAAAATGTGGATTATTGAAATGAAGTGGGAGGCAGATGGATGAATGTCATTAATTCATTTATTCATTCATTATTGTCAAGAATGTTTTTGTTGGGGTGTTGTGTTCTGTGGCCCTTTGGCTTAGAGGTTGGTAAACATGTACAGGAGAAGTCGGGAGATGTGAACCAGCGTCATTGCAAACGGTTATAAACCATAAGTGCTCTGCCACCAGTACGGACAGCTGATTGGAAACTGTCCGTCTGTGTCGACGTCCGCAAGCAACTCCGTAGCTACAGCGACGTTCGCCCATTTACCCCAGAGTCTTAACTCTGCTAACCATAACCTAGAAGCTGGGTCAACCCTGGGAACCCCCGGTTTCGAACACCGGTCGTGGTTTGCAGCGAGCCGCAGTTGGATTTAAAAAGCGAGTCTCCTATTGACTGTGCTAACGCGGTGAACATGTTTAACAGTTAAAGTAATTTTTCGCGTTCCAACGTTTGATTTCTGATGTGTACAGTTAATAGTTCGAAACGAGAACATTAGAGCAATTGTAGGAACCACACCATGCCTGCAATACATAAAGAAGCAACAAATGGAGTGGTTTGGCCACTTGATGCGAATGCAAACCGACCAACTGCCTCTACGAGCATACAACGAACAGCACTACTGCCCTAGAGCAAGAGGCAGACCGAGAGTACAATGGATAGACAATATATCAGAGATCCTGAGGCAACACGGACTAACAACAACACGTGCAACACACCTGGCCCAGGATATAAAACTGCAACTCCCCACTACGCTGTGAGGCAATTGTGGACAAGACAAGACAAGACAGTTAATTTTTTCCTCTGTATTTTTTAAATCACCCCAAATACGGGGAATCCCGAAGTTTCCCGGAAAGTCTAATGTTATATGGATGTGAAGTTTAGAGTTATTCAATGTTCATTTCAAACCATAACACCCCTATAATACCAGACTGTCCGGAGAACTCTATGATTCCCTTGTGTTTGCGGTGAATAAAAAATAAACAACCTTTTTTTGAACTCTTTTGGTCCCAAGTGTGTCTTTCTCTAACTCATCGTTTCATACACAGTAGTTCGTACAAGTGCGCTATGACCCACAAGGGGCACATAAATAAAGGAAGACCACACAGAGAAGAGAGCTAACAAGTGGATTTAAAAATATGGGGAGGACATAGAGAGAGAGGTCCATACGACAGCGAAGTATAGAAAGACTTGGCGTGAGTTGGTTGAGGGCCTATGCTCCATTTGAAGGCAGTAAAAAAAGAAGCTTCAACTAGTAATACGCGTGTCTGTCCATGGGGTCCAAATAAAAATACAGTGGGACAAAAGGACCACGGTGAGTTAAATACGGCGAGCTGAAGCTACAGCGGATGCACATCCATTGCTGCCAACGTCGTGCCCACGTGGGACGCCATTTTTCCGTAGTTTGAAGCTCCACCCCGGCTTTTGTCAGGGGCCGCAATATAGCCTGACGACTAAACTCGAATTCTAGGACCTCTCCAAAGGTGATTCTCATCCGCATGATGGCACTGCGTGTCATCGGGTGTTTATCGCTTGTGTCATGTCCTGATAGGGTAAAAATGGTCTTACTTACTTACTTACTGCTACAGCGGAATAGGATACAAGGCAGTCAGAACAGTTTATCACGCCAGACAGTTTGAGTTAACGCACGTTAATTTTATGTTATATTACACAGTCGACGTCACTGCACATTAGGCATTTCCATATTTGCTCAGTCCTCAGACGCAGCAGCCACTTCTAGGTACTTCTACTTATTGTTACGATGAGGGATTGGTTATAATGTCTCCTGTCTAGGTTTAGATGGCGGCAGAGACATACTTCACAATGCTTCAATTCGAGATCATAGACTACAGCGTGGACGCACAAACTCCGTAGCTCCAGAGGGGATTGTAACGTATGTCGAGTTGCATGGTACTAAAGGTGTTAAAAGAAATCCACGGTGGCTGCGAAAACTAGGAAGAAGAAGAAGAAGAAAAGTAGGAAGAAGAAGAAGAAGAAGAAGAGAAGGAAGAAGAACAAGAATAAGAGAAGGAAGAAGAAGAAGAAGAAGAGAAGGAAGAAGAAGAAGAAGAAGAAGAAGAAGAAGAAAAAAAGAAGAAGAAGAAGAAGAAGAAGAAGAAGAAGAAGAAGAAGAAGAAGAAGAAGAAGAAGAAGAAGAAGAAGAAGAAGAAGAAGAAGAAGAAGAAGAAGAAGAAGAAGAAGCAGAAAAAGAAGAAGAAGAAGCAGAAAAAGAAGAAGAAGAAGACGAAGAAGAAGAAGAAAGAAGACGAAGAAGAAGAAAGAAGAAGAAGAAGAAGAAGAAGAAGAAGAAGAAGAAGAAGAAGAAGAAGAAGAAGAAGAAGAAGAAGAAGAAGAAGAAGAAGAAGAAATTATGGAAGAAGAAGGAGAAGAAAAAGAAGAAGAGGGACAGCTGTACATAAGTTGCGCTGTGGAAGAGACTGGGGCCGCGTTATATACCCTAGGAGACAACAGTAGGTACACATATCCATTTCGGCCTACCTCCAGTGTGAAGACGACACCCAACAGAGTCTCACTATCGCCCAAAGTGTGGATCGGCAGCGTTTCGCTTGTGCTTCCATTGCTAGACATTGTGTAATTTCTTCATTTCCCAGTAAATAATTTATTATGGAAACATCTGAAAGACTTATTGAAATTGATGCCGTCGCCCAGGACGCGGGGTCTCTGGGGTGGGTTTATACCAACAGACCCACACAAATTGTGTCTGATCATTAGGGGACTGTCTCCCGGGAGATCTCGTTTCTTGTTTGTCGCACATCTCCCGGGAGAACTCGTGTCGCGCGTGTTTGGTTCTAGCGTCTAGAATGTGTTCACATTGTTGCTACTCTTTTTACCAGGGTTGTGTTTTTGCTTTCTGTTGTAGTGCATCTCGTCCTTCTGCTTCTGATCCTGCTATTATTCACCTTCCTTCTCATCCTTCAAACGCTGCTACTGTTCCCTCCTCCTTCTTCCTCTTCTTCTTCTTCTTCTTCTTCATCTTCGTCTGTTTCTTCTTCCGCTTCTTTTCTTTCTCTTTTCTTTCTTTCTGTCTGTCTGTCTGTCTGTCTGTCTGTCTGTCTGTCTGTCTGTCTGTCTGTCTGTCTGTCTGTCTGTCTGTCTGTCTGTCTGTCTGTCTGTCTGTCTGTCTGTCTGTCTGTCTGTCTGTCTGTCTGTCTGTCTGTCTGTCTGTCTGTCTGTCTGTCTGTCTGTCTGTCTGTCTGTCTGTCTGTCTGTCTGTCTGTCTGTCTGTCTGTCTGTCTTTCTTTCTTTCTTTCTTCTCCTTTGTTCTTTTATTTTGTTGTATTCCTCTTCAGCTGTATAGCTCCGTGGTGTACATTAAAGAACAGGCTTACTTTTACCTATTGATCCTATAATCTCGTGTCACTAATATTACGCTGATACACTGGATGATTGGGTCAGTTCTCCGTATCGACGTTGTCTGCCGTGCCGCTAAATCTCACTGTGGTTCCGCACGAAGCTGATGGATAAAATGGCTGTACCAGGCACATCCATCTTCCGAACAGGATGTGTCCTTGTCACGGGTAATGAAAGATCAGATAGGCTGGCTGGCTGGCTCCATCACTGTAGCAGTCAGTGAGTGGCCGCAATCGACAGGACGAGCTCCATTAGCCAAGTGGGCGGAAACAATTTCTGTAAGCGTTAAAAAAAACGTATAGGTGATTAGAACGAGCCCCGTTGCTTGGTGGACACAAATCAGTGTTTGCCTATAGAGTGAGTGGGGTGGGTTGAATCCCTGGAAGTAGTGGGCTTAATTTTCCTCTACCAATATATCCCTGCAAGAATCCAACAAGCCAACAATGTCGCATACCAGCTTGCCCCAATTTTAAAACACCCTGCTGTCCCAGCTGAGATAAAAAGACAAATTATAAATACAATCTTTATACCGACATTAGGTTATCAATGTCAGACTTGGACATTAACAAAAGAACACGAGAGAAGACTAATCACCTGTGAAATGAGATGTTTGAGAATGGCTGCGAATAAAACCAGAAGAGATAGAGTGAGAAACGATGTGATTACAAAAACTATTGGAACCATACCCATTGTTAAATTTATTGAGAAGCAAAGAATGAAATGGTTTGGTCACCTAATGAGAATGGAACCAACGATGCCAGCATCAAGAGCATACAACATGAAAATCGAAACACCAAGAGGCAGGGGAAGACCAAGAAGAAGATGGATTGAAGGAGTCACGGACAACTTGAGACTTCATAACATCACGGCATATGAAGCGACTGAGCGCGCCCTGGCTCGGTTGCCGATCACCTGATAGACTGCGACGCCTAGCGGCACAAGCAGATTTTAACAAAAGAAGAAAGAAGAATATATCCCTGGTCGACCCAACCTTGGAATACAGTTACAGTATCAACAATGAACAGCTATTTGACTGAATGTCGCTCTCGCGACGGCCCGCATGAAAGTCTCTCTTTCTCTAGCCAGTTCTCCAGCCCTATGTGCTTTCATGACCAGTACATCTGCAATGCCTTATAGCCATCTTTGCGAAGGTCTGTTTCTGCCTCGTTTTGCGGAAACGGCACCCTCCCTAACCGTAATCTTTAGACCGCCGTGACATTTAACATGGCCAACATATCTCAGCCCTCGGTATAGGATGCTGTTAATGAGCTGATTCTCCGTCAGTGCAGGATTTCGGCTTTAGAATATAAGATAGTTTCTAGAATTGTCAGAAGAATATAGTTTCTAGAATTGTCAGGAAGGGAATCCCCCCCCCCCCCCCCACCCCCACCGCCAGGAAATTTTATAAGGGCTTTAAGAGTGCGTGAGGATTTGGGAAAAGGGGGGGGGGGTGGCGGGGGATTTGTTTGCCAACAATAATTTTAATAATGTTGCGAATTCAAACAGGGCTTAAATCCTGCATTTTTTATGCAGATAGGCGCTCAAGGGTTAAAGCCTTGTTTAGTTACGCAGTAATAATAAACCAATTATCATTTTGAATTATATGCTGAATGACCCTAAATATACATTTAAAATCACATCAAATGCTTTAATTGATAAGGGGGGATCCCCGGGTTCCGGTATTTATGTCTTGCCATCCAATTATATTCTAGACTGTGTGAATTCTGAAAACCCCACTGACAGTCGTTCGTATCTGCTAATTGACCTCCTCCTCTTAGTGCCTGTTTGTATCAAAGTGTCCTGGTCTTCTCTCTATGTCTTCTGCTACTCGGATGGTTTGAGGGTTAGATTTTTTTTTTCCTTCTTCTTCGGCAGCTGTAAATTCCTGGGTTGTTCTCCCGACTTACGCCTAAACGTTCGGATGTAGAAGGTTCCATATACAATTTGGTCTGGTTTGGTCCATACTGGATGGTCAGATCCCTTTACATTCTGTGTCTTGGAGCATTTTAAGTACGGCCTTGTCCCAGTTTTCTTTTTAATGCTTAGCTACAGCTCTTCTTGAAGGAAGGAGTTGAAGACCAGGTGCCAAGAGCTGTAGTCTCGCCAGGTATACTGGTAGTCTCATCATTATAGGGAGAGCTGACAAGAGTTAGTCGCCCCTAGCTGACAAACGCATCCACTTTAGCGTTTGCAGCTAAAGGGGAAGCTCAACCGTTCTGTTGTTTTATTTAACCTAGGCTTTGATATCAGTGCTTTTTTTTTTTAGCGCATCCGATTTCAGCGTGTCCCTGATTTGTAGTTTTATTAACTACTGGATCGTTAAAGGTCGTAGATCTATCCGGGCCCTCTCACCCTCTACTCCATCTTCCCTAATCGTTTCGTTTAACCCATACTGGAACCTACCATCTCCGAACAGCAAAGTGCCAAATTTGTCAGCAAAATACTCGTTGCTATACCGGGCTTTTCTTCAGCAAACGCCCGCCATTTATGCAAGCCCCTGTCGGTATTAATTAAATGCAATTTCCGAAAATACCCGAATAAGTCACGCACGTTGATTGCCGCAAATTACCGGAGAAAATAAGCGTGGCCAATTATAGACGGCCAGAGAGGCCACGTGATTGCGAGTTGGAGCGTGCGCACTGGCTCCTTGGCCGAGCTCTGTGGAGAGGAGAAATTCGCCATTATACACCGGCAAATTAATGGACCCATCAGCGGACCTCTGGGTCAGCCATATTGATTTGTGTGTGTGCTTTTATTTTTTAGCTTCATTTGCTTTTGTGAGAAAGGGCACACCTAAAGATAGACACATGGATGGATGCGTTAATGGATCGAGGGAGGGGTGGAAATAAAGCCTTGTGGACAGATAAATGGATAGAGTGATTGTTAAATTCACACGCTGAAATAGCCTGGATATATTGGTGAATGGTTTGACGGATGGAATGACAATGGATATACCGATGGATGGATTAACTGATAAAATTATCATAGATATACTGCTTGATGGAATGACCATGGATATAACGATGGATAGATTGACAGATATAATTTTCATGGATGTACTGACGGATGGATAGATGGATTGAACTATCATGGATATGCCGATGGATGGATTGACAGATGGAATTATCACGGATGTACTGATAGATGGATAGATGGATGGAATAATCATCGATATACTCATGAATGAAGGAATGAAATGATCATGGATATATTGATGAATGGATTGACAGTCGGATTTATCATGGATGTACTGACGGATGGATAGATGGATGGAAAAATCATGGATATACTGATGAATGATGAAATGGAATGATCATGGATATACTGATGGATTGATTGGCAGATGGAATTATCATGGATATACTGGTGAGTGGATCGACAGGTGGAATGATTATGGATAAACTGATGGATGGATTGAGGGATTGAATATTCATGGAATTACTAATAGAGGGATTGACAGAATAATTATGAATATGCTCATGGATATAGTGATTAATGGATTTTTTTAAATCCTAGCACCAAATACCAAAATTTCGCATTAGTAATAAAGGATCTGCTTTTGAAATAAATAGATCCATTATTCAACATGACCCTTACAGAGCGTCGCTCTCGCCACGACACGCCTGAAAGTCTCTCTTTCTCTAGCCAGTTCTCTAGCCCTCTCTTTCTCTAGCTAGTTCTCTAGCCCTATGTTCTTTCGTGGTACCTTTGTTTTTCAGAGAGGATGCTGTTTACGAGCCAGTTCTCCTTTATGCTCTATTGTAAGTAAATATAATTTTAACATTAACCCCCCCCCCCCCCTCTCTTCCCGCCCGTGGCCATCACAAATAGCTTCAGGAATAAAACCACATGTATAATCGGCGCTCATGTAAATCGAGAAAAGATGTCGAGATTACATCGACACAGAGTTAAATTCCCCGTACTGACTAAGACAGTGCTGCCCAAACTTGTCTTAGTCGCGGTCCCTTTTTTCAATTCAAATTTTCCACGGCGCCCTAACCTAAGTAAAAGTATGACTTTTCGTATGTAAAAGTCGGCTCTGTGGCTAAGTCGATGTGAACGCTTCGTAATGTCGGGGTGCCGGGTTCGATCCCAGCTGCGGGCCATGCGCCTTGCATTGGTTCTGACAGTGGTATCACAGGGCCGACGGTCTAGAAAGCAATGACAAACTACTGGACGTAAATTTGCATAGAGAAACCACACAACATTTAGGGGCTGCTGGGGTTGGTTCTGCAACGTCCTGTAAAGGATACGCAACTAACCATTTGTATGTAAAAGATCAAAACAAAAAGAACTCGAGTATTTTCAAATATTTGGCGGCGCCCCTGTAAAGAGGTCACGGCTCCCCGGGGCGCCGCGGCGCGAAGTTTGAGAATCACTGGGCTCAGACATTGGCTGGACCCCGCGTTGGGAGGTTTTAAAAAAACAAGAAGAAGGTTGGAAAGAGGAAAGGGGGGGGGGCGGTGTTGGTATGTAGGAAGGAGGGAACATAAGCAGGTAAGGTAAGTCTGAGGCAAGAGGGTAAGGTAAGTGGTAATACAAAAGTAGGTGTTAAGATAGATTGACAGCAAGAAAAGTGGCTCTGTTTGAAGAAAGGAGAGGCAAGTAGGTTTTATTAAGTTCAAAGGAAGGAGGGTTAATAAAATATTTAAGAGTGAAGGTGTATTTTGGTTGGTAAAAAGGGTAGGTAGAAAGGCGAGAAAATAAGCAGAATAGAGGAAAGGCAGATCGGTCAGTCGTTTGAATACAAAGATGGACAATGGAGGGATACAGTTGGGTAAATAAAGGGATGGATGTATGGAAAACTAATTAGTTAAAAGGCAAAAACAACAGCGGAATTCATTGGACAAGTTTGAGTTTTAAGGTTTTTCACAACGGATCAACAACATGGCACACGGACAGTAACCCATAAGTGCTCCGTTTTTCTTCTAATTCAAGTCTGAGTCCGAAGAAGCTCAGCACAGTGCACAGGCTCTGTAGCACCGGCGAGGATCCTGAAATACTTTGGGTAGATTTTCAACTCTACGGGCAGAGCCGTCAGGCTACTTTTTTCGATTTCCAACTGCCAAGGAATTTTTAACGTGCACAACAATGCACACGAGAGTCTATTCTCACTAAGTCCGACTCCATGTGAAAACTATTCCAGCCCCTGCCAGGGATCGAATCCGGAACCTCCAGCACTCGAGGCGGACACCAGAGCTCGATTCCACGCAGCCCCTTAATTCATTTGACAATGTGTCGGTAAGTGTGATGCTGAAAAGAGAGAGAGAGAGAGAGAGAGAGAGAGAGAGGGGGAGAGAGAGAGAGAGGAAGGTAGGGAGAGAGAGAGAGAGAGAGAGAGGAAGGTAGGGAGAGAGAGAGAGAGGGGTGCGGTCAAGCACAAGTTTAATTCCATTACTTAAAAATGAATTTCTCAAGTCTGCATAAAATCAAGGGGTATTACTGTCAAAGTTTTTATTCTCTCGTTTTAATTGATTGCCTCCCTTCCTTGCTGTTTCTTTTCGTCAGAAGAATGTAAACTCTTTTCTACATCTGTTTTCGTTTGCTGCTGTTTTCGCTGCTATCGCTGTTTATTCTTCTCTCAGTATTTAAACTCTGACCTGCTGGCTGTTTCGGTTACGACTGCTGTTTGTTTATTTCAGAGTTTAAATGAATTATGAGCTACCTCTATTTTGGCTATTGCTGTTCCAGCTACTTCTGTTCTCACTTGAGTTTTCTCTTTAACCTTCTATTGTTTCGACTGATTCTGTTTACTTGTAATCCGATTAACATCTTCGTCATTACGAAATGCCTTGTCGATTAACGTGGGCGAACATGCCTTTCTGAAACCTGTGACCTCCAAGATCATCATCAGTTTATGTGTTTTTAAAGGGGTAGAAATTTTAGGAAAGAGAAAAAGTGGGTAAGAAAAAAAAAATAGATTATGTTAGCTTTACAAAATTGATCACAATAAACAAACAAAGGACGTTGCGGCGATTAGCCTTCATTAGCACATAAAGAACAACACAGTACACATACACAAATATGGTTAACTATAAAGTAACTACATAGGACTCTAATGTACAAAATAAATGATACTAATCTGTGTCCCTGGCGAAAAAACTTCCTATATCCCCTGGCGTCGACATTCGTCATTGACTGGTAACTACAGTGAATCTGTGGATAGCTTAACCTCGCCCTGTCAAAGGTTAAAGGTCAGGTCATGACCTCTAGCTGGGAGACAACCATGACCTGTCCCAGACACATTGTTATCCCCCATTTAGAGCTATTCTTTTTATAGGTTACAGAGACAAATTACAGACAGTTAGTTGTCTGACTATTCCAGCGTTTCGTCACTCTTGTCTGTCTGTTGTATGGCATAACCGATCTATGGTTGATTTTGTTGCTGAAGAATGCAGCGGACAAATCGGTTCGGTGCGTCATGTGATAGCGAGAGTAGATGGCAGTCAAAAGACTTCTTTATCTACCCCTTTAGGCGTAATGGGCATTTAATGCCAGGCATATATTTTATATACCAGTCAGCACTGGGTGATCTTGTCAACATTACACCGGTCACCTTCACTTCTCAGTACTTTTTATCTGGTACTCATTTTAGACTGAGTGAGAGCGAAGGTCATGTTTGGAGAGACAAAAAAGTCCAGTTCTGTTCGGATTTGAACTCCCGACCTTCTGATCTACAGGTGAGCATGTGGCCGATACACCATGGCGGCTCCTGCAGCGATATGAACACATGCGAAGAGCATGCCATCATTATAACCCAGTTATGCCGTTTTACATCTGGCTAGTTTGCCGGACTTACTTCCATTCCTATGTGTTTCCAGAATACATATGTTTTACAGACGAGGAGATGATGGCCCCGAATGTAACCCTTCTCCTTTCTTATCCCGGCTTATGACCGGCAATGACGGACCTGACACATTATTTTCTGTGATAAATTTGAAATGTTTTTAAATTTTTTTTTTTTTTTAAGCAATTGTTGATGCATTTCGCATTATTTCAAGTACATTAGTACATCTATTTGCCATTTGCATTAAATAATAACAATAATAATACGTATTATAATGCGTATTTAAACAAGGCTCAGACCTCCTCAAGGTCGCGATTAGTACTAGCAGTGTTGAACCTGTAGGTTTTCTTTCTGTGGCAGGCCCGAAACGAACCATTTCCAGACTAGACTGTTGGATGGTACCTGTTGATTGATCGATTGAATGACTTTCAACCACACCAGGATATCACACCGAGCGATACATATCCAGTGACACAAAGTGCCACCAATTGGATGAGGATCTCCGGGGAACAGGACCCAGAAAACTCCGTTACACACATAGGTTATATTAGGGCTCCTGGGCAACAGATAGGGTGGGGCTTTAAAATAACGAAAGATGACGTCCATATAATCCCGGACGGGCGCACACGGGAGTCGCCGTGACGTAGCGGCTAGACACTTGCCTGAGAATCAGAAGGTCGTGGGTTCGCTTCCTGGCGGAGCCAGAATTTTTTCAAAAATGACCTTGGCTCCCAGGTGGACCCAGCCTTGAGTGGGTACCAGGTGCAGTCCTGGGAAGTAAAGGCGGCCGGCTTGATGCTGACCACATCACCCATCTTGTGCCGATTGGTAAATAAAAATATAGGTCTAGCCCTATGTGCCCTATACGCCTAAAGGTGTAGAAAAATGTCTTTTACTTCACCTTACTTAGTCCCAAATGGGAACCTGGTTATAATCTGGTACCTGTTGGCTTGGCATCCGTTATGTATGCTCGTAGAGCCATTTGTAGGTGGTCACATTGACTGTTCCAGAGACCAAAACAACAGTTTGACGGGTTTTGTTTTTTTTTTTTTTTTACCCCATCTCCGGGACTGCCACATTTCGCCGCTAATTCCCGGGTAAGTCCAGTAGAATGGGGGTAACACTTACCTTCCCTCTCCACCAATAATATTGGGCTTTTCCGGGGAACTCCACACGAAATCGCAGTCCCCGAGATAGGGCTAACTAAAAGAAAAGTTTCATATGACGTTATCTTAGTGAATGACTGTCATCCTTAACACCCCCCCCCCCTTTCCCCAAAAAAACCCCCCAGATATAGTCAATATGGAGACCTGCCTGTGTGGGTTGAGGGGCTCCACCGGGGGGTGGGGGAGGGGAAGAGAATACCCCCCCCCCCCTCAACAAGGGTTTCGTAAAAGTCGACTAATTAGGGGTGTTTCCTTCGAAGTCAAAGTGCATCTGCCTGAGAGACGATGAACGAACAGCCTGATTACGTTGAGGAAAGATCTGTAAAACGGATGTGCAAGCAATACTCAAGTACTTTAACAAGAATAATTTCCTGAAATGGGGAAAACACGAAGTTTCGACCAGAGTTTACAACCGGGAAACGCGAAGAAGAAGCAGCAGCAGCATAACAAGAAGAAGAAGAAGAAGAAGAAGAAGAAGAAGAAGAAGAAGAAGAAGAAGAAGAAGAAGAAGAAGAAGAAGAAGAAGAAGAAGAAGAAGAAGAAGGAGAAGAAGGAGAAGGAGAAGGAGAAGAAGGAGAAGAAGGAGAAGAAGGAGAAGAAGGAGAAGAAGGAGAAGAAGGAAGGAGAAAAAGGAGAAGAAGGAGAAGAAGGAGAAGAAGAAGAAGGAGAAGAAGAGAAGAAGGAGAAGAAGAGAAGAAGAAAGAAGGAGAAGAAGAACATGATGATGATGATGATGATGATAATGACGATGAAGCAGATGGCCAGAAACCAGCCAACGACATTATTCTCAGTAAGGATTTGAACCTACGATCTCCACATCGCCACTATCCTCGCCGCCCCTGCAGGTTCATTATCGCAGTCAGTAAATTTATTACGCAAACGTTTATGTGCTCCCTAATGCTCTTCATTTCTCTGTGTAATGAGCCAAACTGCCATCGCCTGTTGGCAATCCGTTGCTCAAACATCCCCCGCCCCCAACTGGGGGCCGCCCCTGGATCCCGTTCATTGTCACGGGCACTCCAATCCACTTAGCATTAATTTGATATATGCCCCTGCTCAATACAAAGTGACCTTTTTTTTTTTAAATTAAAAAAAAAACTGATTGCAGTTCAGCATTTGAGGTTATCGTAAAGCGTTGGTCGCTAGTAGCTTTGTTCTTGTGCAACCAGGAACAGGCTTGTGGCTGTTTCATAAGAGAGCCAGAGAGACGGGGGTGGGGGGTCAGGGGAGAGAGGGAGGTCTTAATGGGGTTTGTTCGTTTTACAGCGAAAAGGTTTTTTGCTGGGGCTTTTACGCTGCTGTCCATTTGTATTGATATAGTGGAGAAGGAAGAGGGCGTTGTGACTTAGCGAAGTGTGAGGGCTTCTATAACACGATAGGGTGAGGTAGGAAGAGGCGACGGAGGTGAGGGTTAGAGGGAAGAGGTGACGTGGAAGGTGGGGTGTGTGGTGGCTTGTTTGTGTGATATGTAAAGGATATTTCTAAGATGTTCACAACTGTTAACTAGGATGGTTGAGAAATATAGTTTGCCTTACTGTCTCCTTTTTTTTTTTTTCTGCTTTTACCTTCCTTGTCTTTATCTATGTATGTCTCTCTGTTTCTTTCTATTTGTCTGTCTGACTATCTTTCTCTGTCGTTACCTGTTTGTCCTTTTGTGTCTCGGTATGCCCCTCTATTTGTCCCTGTCTGCCGCCTGTCTCTTTATATTCATTTATATTGTCTGTATTTGTCTGCCTGGCTGACTAATTCAACCACTTTTGTCTCCACGTCGGAGTCTTTGTCATGTTCCTTTTATCGAATCGTGTTTATTTGATCTTAGTTTCTACCTGTTTGCAAAGAGTCAAACAGAAAGAAAGAATTGCAAGGTTTTAGTGACCACTGAAAAGTTTTGGGGCAAATGAAACTCAGGAAGACAACGCGAGAAGCGTTGACAGCTATTTATTATAGGATACTGCGTACGATCAGAGGTCTGGAGAGGCATGATTCCTCACACCAGACGGCAAGGCGCTTGCTAAGTACATTTGTTTCTGTCTCCATATTTTCTCCCCCCGTGCAGGTTCCAGGGTCCTCTTGTGTGGAAAACAAGAATAGACCCACTGCCTCCCCAACCCACTGCCTCCCCAACCCACTGCCTCCCAAACCCACTGCATCCCCAACCCACTGCCTCTCCAACCCACTGCCTCCCCAACCCATTGCCTCTCCAACCCACTGCCTCCCCAACCCACTGCCTCCCCAACCCACTGCCCCCCCCCCAACAATAGATTATCTAGCTCAGACCTGTCCATTTGTTGTCTGCTTACCCATCTGATGTAAGACGGGTCTGCGTGCCCAACTTGTAACCATTCAAGCATAAAGTTCGTTAGTTTATTCTATGTCTGCTTGCTCGTTTATTTGCATGTCTGTCTGTAGGCTAATCGTCAATCTTTACATCCACCCATCATTCTTTGCTTCCATTCGTCTTTAAATACATCTTTCTTTACGTCTGTTCATCATTGCATCTAAGCATCTTTGTATCCGTTAACTGTTTCACCCGTTCACTTTTACATCCATTCATCTTTATACCCGTTCATCTTTACTTCCACCTATCTTTACACTTATCCATCTTTCTTATTCATCTGTATGTATGCACATTTAAAACCCTTCCATATTGACCCCCCACTCATTTTTACCTCTACCAACTTTACCTCAACCGTCTTTACTTCCACCGTCTTTACCTCCACCCATCTTTACTTCCACCGTCTTTACCTCCACCCATCTTTACCTCTACCCAACTTTACATCCATCCATCTTTACCTCCATCCATCTTTACTTCCACCGTCTTTACCTCTACCAACTTTACCTCAACCATCTTTACTTCCACCGACTTTACCTCCACCCATCTTTACTTCCACCGTCTTTACCTCTACCCATCTTACCTCTACCCAACTTTACATCCACCCATCTTTACCTCCATCCATCTTTACCTCCACCCATCTTTACCTCCACCCATCATTACCCCCACCATCATTACCCCCACCATCATTACCTCCACCCATCTTTACCTCCACCCATCTTTACCTCCACCCATCTTTACCTCCACCCATCATTACTCCACCATCTTTACCTCCACCCATCTTTACCTCCACCCATCTTTACCTCCACCCATCTTTACCTCCACCCATCTTTACCTCCACCCATCTTTACCTCCACCCATCTTTACCTCCACCCATCTTTACCTCCACCCATCTTTACCTCCACCCATCCTTACCTCCACCCATCCTTACCTCCACCCATCATTACCCCCACCAATATTACCCCCACCATCTTTACCTCCATCCATCATTACCCCCACCAACATTACTACCACCATCTTTACCTCCATCCATCTTTACCTCCACCCATCCTTACCTCCACCCATCATTACCCCCACCATCATTACCCCCACCATCATTACCCCCACCATCTTTACCTCCACCCATCTTTACCTCCACCCATCTTTACCTCCACCCATCTTTACCTCCACCCATCTTTACCTCCACCCATCTTTACATCCACCCATCTTTACCTCCACCTATCTTTACCCCCACCATCTTCACGCCCACCATCTTCACCTCCACCATCTTCACCTCCACCCAACTTTACCTCCACCCAACTTTACATCCATCCATCTTTACCCCCACCATCTTTACCTCCACCCATCTTTACCTCCACCCATCTTTACCTCCACCCATCTTTACCTCCACCTATCTTTACATCCACCATCTTTACCTCCACCCATCTTTACATCTTTACCTTACCCGGCTCTCTAGCGGAATTGGCTAAACCGGATTTCGCGGAGACCGGGTGACGTACTCCTTGTGGTCCTGGTTCAATCCCGGGGGTAGGCAGGAAAGCCACATTTTCTCCCAGCTTTACGGTATTTACAATGGAATCAAGGCCGAAAGGTTGCGATATCCATAATACCGAGCCTAAGGGTTAACAACTCATGGCTTCTGGATACTAAAACAAACAAACAAACATCTTTACCTTCACCTATCTTTACCTCCACCCATCTTTACATCCACCCATCTTTACCTCCACCCATCTTTACCTCCACCCATCTTTACCTCCACCCATCTTTACATCCACCCATCTTTACCTCCACCTATCTTTACCTCCACCCATCTTTACCTCCACCCATCTTTACATCCACCCATCTTTACATCCACCTATATTTAACTCCACCTATCTTTACCTCCACCCATCTTTACATCCACTCATCTTTACCCCCACCATCTTTGCCTCCACCCAACTTTACCTCCACCCATCTTTACCTCCACCCAACTTTACCTCCACCCATCTTTACCTCCACCCATCTTTACCTCCACCCATCTTTACCTCCAGACATCTTTACCTCCAGACATCTTTACCTCCAGACATCTTTACCTCCAGACATCTTTACCTCCAGACATCTTTACCTCCAGACATCTGTACCTCCATCCATCTTTACCTCCATCCATCTTTACCTCCATCCAGCTGTTTTCCTCCTACTCCGTAACCTCATTTTTCTTCATAATCCTTCTGCTCCTACTACCCCCTCACTCCCTTCTTTCCCTAATACTTTTTCTAGCTATCTCTAATCCCCCTCCTTTCTTCTCTTTCTACTCTTCTCCGTCTTTCTCTCTTTACTCCTCTTCCCTCACTTCACTCATCTACTCTTCTGCCTCGTCCTCAAAATTCCAACAATCCTTCCCCCTCTTCGCCCCACCTCGAAAGCCCAAACATCAAAATAGCGTTTTCTGATCATAGATTTTAGTGTTTAAAAAAAAAATAGAAGAGCGAAAAGGCTGAAGAAGCACTCAGCCAAAGTACTTCAGATACTTCGACACTGGAAATGCTTTCAAGTCACTTAGCTGACTAGAAGTGATCTAAAGGGGCATTGTACAGATGCCATTTCAATTAGCCCAATGGCTGGGACACGCATTCACTTTTTACGCCTAGCCCGGCTTTTAATACAGTTTGACGGTGAAAAGTAATCCGGTATACTACTTCGGTCTTCACCGCAGGGAATTATGAATCCACGCGTTTCTGATGGACTGTAAAAGTCTGGGAGTAGGAGGAGGGATCTGGCCGGACTGAGGGATTGGGAGGCGGGGAGGAAGGGGGTTTGGGTAGCTAGAGAGAGGTTGGTGAAGTGGTTAAGTGGTATGTGGGTAGTGTTGGATGTGTTTTTTGGGGTAAATAGGATAGGGTCTGGCTGTACGGTAATCTGTCTGTCTGTTTGTCTGCATGTCTGTCTGTCTGTCTCTGTCTCACACACACACACACACACACACACACACACACACACACACATATATATATATATATATATATATATATATATATATATATATATATATATATATCTCTTTTCTGTCTTTATGCCCACTTCTTTATCTGTATCTCACGCTCCGTGCTTGCATACTGTGTCTTGTCTGTCTGTTCGTTTGTGTGTCGCTGTCTATTTTTGCCTGTTCGTCTATAGTGTCTGTCTGAGTTTCTGCTAATCCATCTGTCGGTATATCTGCCCAAAAGAAACAGACAGACGTGCAGACTGCTTGCCTGTCAAAAAATTTAAATAAAAATAAGGGGGCGTGGTCGCCCCAGGTGTCATAATTAAGGCGGGGGGGGGGAGGGGGGGGGAACTCTGATGAAATGACACAAATGTATGTTTTGAATATAATATATATGTATATCGTGGGTTCGTTTCACGGCTACGCAGTTTAGTTCACGATTGCAATTTTTACGGATTTTCATGGGGATCGTCACCGGAGCTACAGAGTTCGGGCTGTGTGCGATTCTCTCCGCATTGGGGAGAAAGACCGACCCATGTGGGATAATATATGGTGCAGTGAAGTCGATCCTATCGACTTTAACCTTTTTTCTGTTCCTAAAATTTTCCAGTTCTACTACAATAAAATACCTCTACTGCAATAACATTTGTCTTTTTACTTATACACTTTACCTCCTATAAAATATACTTGTTTACTACAAACATTTACTACTATAAACCTTGCCCTTTACCATTTAAAATCGCACCCATTTACCATTAACAATCGTGCCCCCTTTCCACTAAAAATCTCGCCTATTTATGGCTTAAACCCCACCGATTTACCACTAGAAATCTGACCATTTACCACTAAAAATCTCGCATATTTACCATTAAAAACCCCTCCTATATACCATCAAAGACCTCGTCCGCTTAATACTAAAAGCCTCGCCCATTTACCACTATAGATCTCGCCCATTTATCACTGAAAACCTCCCTTATTTATTACTGAAACCTCTCCCATTTACCACTAGAAATCTCGCCCATTTACCACTAAAAATCTCGCCCATTTACTACTGAAAACCTCGCCCATTTACCACTATAAACCTCACACATTTACCACTACAAATCTTACACATTTACCACTAAAGACCTCACGCATTTACCACTGCGAATCTCGCCTGTGACCACTATAAACTGGATATTTACTTTTTGCAAACCACACCAATTTATCTGCCTGTACACACCTGCCTGTTATTTACCACTGTATCCTCACGGCACGTTTACCTATACCACCAGTCAGTCCCAGCAGCGTCACATATTTACACTTTAAAAAAAAAAACTTCAGTTTATCCCTGCAAACTTCGAAAATAAACCCTTGCAAACTTCTCTAATAACCCTTGCCAAACCACTTCTAAAAGTCTTATCTAGTTACCCCAAGAAACTATGGCTATTGATCCCAACACACCTTGCCTATCAACCCCAACAAACGCTGTCTATTAACCCCCACAAATCTTGTCTGTCGAGCTCAACAAACCGTGTCTATCAACCCCAACAAGTATTGTGTGTCGACCTCAACAAACCTTTAGTCTGTCAACCCCAACAAACCTTGTCTAACGACACCTACAAACCTTGTCTGTCAACAAGAGCAAACCTTGTCTGTCAACAAGAGCAAACCTTGCCTGTCAACCTCAATAAACCTTAATTACCAACCGCAACAAACTATATTTACTCCAGCCAAAATTGCCAACTACCCCTGAACATAATTCACATAGTTAACCCAAACACACCTCCTGAATCTTACAACCTCACATAATCACCCTAACAAACACGCTTAACCCACCTTACAGTCCTAACTACTGCAAGAAACCTCAACAGACGCTTACAAACCCTTTTACTCATGTAAACCTCGTTTTTCCACCCCTACAAACCTCACCTGGTTACCTCAACAAACCTCACCAATTACCCCAACAAACCTCGCCTACCCGTGCATTCACACAACTTAGACATCTTAACCCACACTCTGATGCGCGGAGAATAATTGCCTCCCCTGTTTCCGTGAGCTGGCGATGCCGGAACGTCACGAAATGTGCCGATTTGTTTGACAAGAACAATGCATTCCATTAGCTCGAGAAGGCCACAATGAAGTTGTCAGCCCAGATTTCGCTGCTCGGTGTTCTCTACAACGTGGCGAGTGAGTATAACAGATGGTGTCCAGTGGCGTTGGCTCACTGTGGGTACTTGGGCGTCCCGTGTAAATTCAGGTTACTTTGGATTTTGGGTTATTTACTTCTGTACTCAGTCTGACCACATAACCCACAGAGGGCTGATGGTCTGTAAAAATATGGGACGCTCTGCCCATATGCCCGATGCGCCGAAAGGCGTGAAAAGGGATCTTTACTTTACTTACTCAGTTTAGGGTTAGGGTGTGTTTATCTGTATCTCTGTCTTTCTATCTATATGTGTCTGTCAGTCTGTCTGTCCGTTTGTCCGCCCGCCCTTATCTTTGCGCTTGAAGCTTGAATACGAATCTCGTACTTTAGCTTCTCTGCTTCCTTTTACTTCTTTCTTTCTCTGCTTCCTTTCTCTTCTTTTTCCTCCTCCTACTCCTCGTCCTCAATCATCTTCGTGTCGTAGTCTTCCTTGTCACATTCTTCCGTATCACCTTTTTTTAAATGGCTGTTTTTGGTGTCGCCTTATGCTTCTTCTTCTTCTCAATAGTATAGAGGAGCTTTACGCGTCGTATTTTTCTGGCTTTTTTCCTTCTTTACCCTTTGTTAAATCACCGCTACATACAAAATAATAAAGGGGAGAGGGGGGGGGGTTGTTTTCACTACCTGTGGACAACTTTTTACCTCAGAGGCTCTGTGTGTGTCATCTGGCGTTCTGTGTGTGAGCAGATTATCATCATGTGCCGCTGGTGAGCTTCTCTACAAACTGTACTATGGATGCGCCTGTGCTGTCCTGTTTGTTGAGCGTAAGATGATAAGTGGACATCGATAAATTTAACAAAACCCATCTTTCAGCCAACTGAAACGGCTACCAGAGGCTCTGTCTAGGTTACGTGGCAGATGAGCTCGAATGAGGCTCACATGTGTCCGTGAGTGGTGGAGTCTCAGTGGGAAAGGGCGGAGGAAGGGTGTGAGGGGAGCCCGTTGTGGCTCTCACCTAGGTCCTCTAAAAAAGTGGTTGTTCGTGGGCGCATGTGTAGGCTGTGTCTTAGTGGTATCTCTGATAGATACAGATTGTTAAATAACAGAGGACACGAATATATATTCGAACAGACTCGTTGTTGACCAAACATACACGTACTCATAAAGAAAACAACGAGTAGATATATAATACACGCATAACTTTTATCGGGGAAAATTGGGAAAGGGGTTACTGGCTGGCAGTTTTTGTGTGTATGTCATCGCAAACATTACATTACATAGACTTTCTTTTAACAAAGTTTTAGTTAGTCTTTCCTTTTGGGCTTAGGGCGGCACAAGGGGCAGAGGTCATAGCTTTCTGTGTCTGGCGGTTCGTTGCCACATGCTTTACATCATAACATTTAGAGCTAGAAATCTTCTTCTTTCGTTTGCTTGAAATAGTTTATCTTTATCTGCAATTCTGTCTCTGTTATGAACGTCACTGTCTATGGTAAAGTTTGGCTTGCACCGGTGTTTCTCGTGGCCACAAGTTTTGCCTTGAAATGTTGTACCTGGGACAGTCTTGGATCAATCTGATTCTAAAACAAATGATGTTTAACGATGGCGACTTGTCGTGTCGTCGATCAACAGTCTTTAAGGCAAGCTAGAAGGAAACACCTCCAACCATTTTGACCCAAATCGGAAAAACCTATTCTAACAATGGCAGCCTCTAGTGTAGCAAAACATGGTTTGATTAGGAAAAACACACAGCACGAGGTGTATTCAGTAAAATTACTCTTATCCCTCTTCTTCTTCATTAGTCAGCGCTTTGCAGACTTCAGTGTGCTTTGTTTCTGTTTCAGGACTAATTTTCTTGTTATAAAATAAACCTCACGCCAACACTCTGTAGCCCTTCCTTACCTTACGGCATGTGTGGTATGTGACAGTTGTACTGTTCTTTGCTTTCCCCATAAAATATGGACGATCTGTGTTCCCTATTCCGTTAATACTGCTCATCGTTTTCCATTAATGTAGAAAGATGATCATTGAATGAGTGAATGAGATTCAACCCCATTATTATATCCACCAAGCGATAAACACCTGGTGACACAAAGTGCCACCATGCGAATGAGGATCACCTGGGGAGAGGTCCCAAAAACCCCGTTTAACCGTTAGGCTATATTCGACCTCCCGACTACAGCCAGTGTTGGGCTTCATAATAACGAAAAATTGCGTCCCGTTATCGTGACAATGTATAGGTGATCATAGTATATCAGTTGACATTTACATGAACGATCTTGGTTTTCTCAGACGAAGGACGTGGCGACTTCCAAGAACTTCCGGTTCTCTGTCACCTTGATAAGCATGCGTTTTACTAGTTGCAGCTCTTTATTAGCTTAACGATTCTTCTTCTTCTGCCTTGCTCAGACGGAGCATAGGCCCTCAACAAATTCAGGCCAAATCTTTCTGTCCTTCGCTATCGCGTGCAGCTCTCCCTATGTCCTCCCTATTTTTTTTAACATCGCCTTCTAGCTCCCTTTTCCATGTTTTTTTTTTTTTTTGGGTTGGCCCAAGTGGTGGGGGGGGGGGGGGGGTGTTTCTTCCTTTATTTCTATGCCCCTGTCGGTTCCAGTGCAAACAGTCTATTTATTCTCAGGTTTTCACAACGCGTGTCCTATCCAACGCCAGCGTCTTTTCTTCACCTCTTGGTGCACTGGAATTCGCTTAGTTCTCTCCAAAAGCCCTACATTAGTAAATCTGTCATACTATTTAAGTTTAAAGATTAGTGAACACGTTCAACAGTTTCATAATCGTCAAGTACTGGGCTTCGAATACGACCTCGCGATTTTCTAACAATGGTATGAGAGTTGCATGATGGAAGAGACAGGGGCCTCTCAAGAAATATTTCCAAAGATGGCAGTGGGTGAACGGTAGCCTACTTTCATTACGGAGACGGCACACATTTTTTTCTTTCTTCCGGTTGGCAACCTCGAAAACTGCTCTTTTGTTTCCTTGCGGTTCGCAACGGTTTGCAGTATGCACAAGTTTTTAGGCATCATTTTGCCAGTGCTTTTTGTATCGTGAGTACTGACGCATTTTAAAAACACTTTGTGGTAATTACGACGCCCCCTTCTTCCCCCCCCCCCCCAATTACCTAAAAAAAAAGGCCTTGGATGAAACACTCATGTAAGTTTAGAAAGCGCAACATGAACAGTAATATAAAAGCTTTCTCTTTCTTTGAGAAACTCAACCAGGGGGTAAAATCAATTTGAGAGAAGTTTACCGTGTTTAAGTGTGAACAGATCCGCAAAGGGGAACTAGTCACGAGGGTGCAATTACCTTTATCAATATTCACTTTTAACATACAAATCCAGGCCTGTGGTCGAGGCTCGGCTAGGGAGACGAGGTTCTGTCAAGGAGGATGGAAGTAAATGTCAGCATAGATGTTGTATTTTCCCCCCATACTTATGTCTGTGTGTGTGTATATGTGTGTGTGTGTGTGTGTGTGTTTATGTGTGTGTTGTCCATCAAGATGATGATGACCACTCTTTTCATCAAGTATGAGTACGAAGATGACTGATGAGTACGAAGATGACTGATGAGGCCGATACCGGCCCGAAAAGTTCTTGGACAGTGAGGACAGGGAATGAGTGTTGTGCCAGGATGGGGAATCTTCTGCAGTCGCCCTTCTGTCCATCCTTTTCTTAATCAGTCTCATACTTGTATGGGACCAAAGACCGAGATCTGTGGAGATGTGTGAACGCCTACGCTAACTGGCAAGGCACTTGATGATGATGCTGATGTACATGTGGGAACCGCCATGATGTAGCAGCTAGACGCTGGCCTGGGGACCCGAAGCTCCTGAGTTCGACTCCGCCTGAAATTGGTACCAGACGGAGTCCTGTGACGCAAGGAGAAAACTGGAGTACATCGTGACGCTGGGAAAGTTGGAGGGGATAAGAAACAGAGGAATACAGAGATACGATGGTGGACAGTTTGACATCTTGGGGTGGATGACAATTTGCGTCAGGACTGACTGAAAGTACACAAGACAGAAGGTTGTGGATATATATATATAGACTGCACCGCCACACGGATTGGACTTAATAATAACTGGCAAAATTGGTGGCAAAAGACGATAGGTAAAACACAATATATAAATAGTTGGATAGACTGGCCAGATGGGTGGGGAGGTAAGACACACAAACATTGAACCGATTCAGGATTTTGGTAACCTTGTGAGATGACGAAACATGACAGCCTTAGCTTACCGGCACGGCGCGTGATGATGATGATAAATGACTAACCACGAAGTGTCTGTTACAATAACGTTAAGAAAAAAAATGCTTAAAAAAGGTGCGTGTACTGTGTACCGTTGCGTGCCTCGGGAGGACAAAACCCAGCCCCGGCTACAAGACGGATAAAGGTAATGTCGGGAGATGTCAACCAGCATCGTTGCACACGGTTATAAACCATAAGTGCTCTGCCCACAAGTACGAACAGCTGATAAGAAACTGTCCGCCTGTGACGCCGTCAGCACGAAACTCCGTATCTCCAGCGACGTTTAGCTACAGCGACGTTCCTCCATTTACTACAGAGTGATAACCATGGTATCCATTACCTAGAGGCTGGGTGAACTCCGGAGAACACCCGGTTTCGAACATCGGCCGTGGGCTACATGGAGTCGTAGCTGTATTTTTAAGCGAGTCTCCTATCGACTGCGCTAACGCGGTCCCACAAGACAGAGTTTCAGAGTAAACGCATTGCGAATATTCTCCGCCGATTTAACGTCATCGACTCTTCTATTACAGAAAAACATTATATCTTACCAGTTATTAAATCAGACTCGATTCCGCCCTTCCCGTAATGGGCTCACGTATAGTTTTAATTAAAACCTAATTGTTGCCAAGTTGTTGCCGATTTGGCCTGTAAGTTAGGGTAAATTGCTGATGTAGACTTGGATTCGGCACGATGCAGTATAATTATCTTGCTTGCATTCTAATAGCACCATGTATATACACAGTCGTAATTATACTCCCAAGTTTGACAAAATCGGATAATTCGCTGCTGTCTTAGTTGGCAATCGATAGTTTAAGGATTTGGCGTCAAATTCTGGTTTACAACTGGCGCTCCCGTTGAACTTTTCGCTTCCGCTCATTCAGAAAATGTTATCATTACTTTCCGTGTTTTGAGGAAGAGGAGTTCTTAGACGCGTACCTGCCGTTTTGACGGATTTGGGTTCGAATTTACATTGAAGCTGAATGGTGTAACTGATGTCGGCTCCTATAGCATGTCTTTGATGCCTGTAGTTCCAAGTTTTAATGCGGCGAATTGTGAGATGAAGTGTATCAGAAATGCTGTGAGGGAAAAAAAAGGGGTGTGGGATGGTAGCGTGGTGGGAAACAAAGTCACCGCCGATAAACTAAGAACAATGGTAGGCAGAGTCCAGTAAGTGATTTCATAGAACATCACAGAATCAAATGGTTTGGTCTGTTGCAACCACAGTAAAGACAAAGCTGTATGGTTTACTGGGAGATAATGGAGTGCACGGTTTTTATAAGCGCTACCGACTTTCTGACATCAGTTTTCTGACTGTAGTAGTAATTTGGTCATCTGGTAAGAATGAAACAAAAATCAGCCAGCAGCTAGAGGGTACTACATGAGAACAGCAAGCTACAAGTCAAGGAAGGAGTAAAAGAAATTATAGAAACACAGTGACGTTAACGCAAGCCACACAACTAGCAAAATACAGGAAACTACGTCTATAGTTCGTTCAACATCTAATTGCAAGCCATTTTCTCGAAAACTCTCTTGTTATATCACAGTGATTTTTTGTTTTTTTCGAGCAGTCTCAGAATACCCCATGACGTTAAGAAAATGTTTTTCTTTTTTCGCTAAAGAAGAAAATTTTTTTCTTTTTTACGATATATATATTTTATCATGAAACTATCTTGGTAGACTTTTGAAAGGTTTACTTTCATTAGCTTCAGAAAGTGATGCACACTATGACGAGCTTAACAAGGGGTCAAACGAAACCTCGCGCCAAAATATGACCTAGTCGTAATATGCTCTAGTGAAGACTGCTCCACCTTCTTTCTCATGTTATCCTCTTTTCCAGCTCTCAACTTCTTTGGGAGTTCCCGTTTTGAACTCTCTCAACGCTGCTCAATATCTTCTCTCCAAAAGTCTGACTAGCGGTCTTGATCTTCCAGGCTCGCGCCCACCGCCCACCGCCACATTATTACGGCTTTCTGTCGTTGAACGTTCGCGGGAGGCAGGGGAAAACTGCCGCTTCTCCCCCAAAGTAAATCATACCTTTAAACCAATCGTACTAAGACAGCGACGTTAACTGGGTTTCTTTTGGAATCAGCTCGTCCGATCTTTAGAAAGAAAGACAGAGGAATACAGCGTGGCAAGATTCTAAGGCTTTTGGGAGGTATCAACACACGAACTGATACACGTAGTTGCAAATTGCAGACTGTAGAGAGGCATGATCGCCCACGCCAATTGGCAATGCACTTGACGACGACCGTTGAACAGGATGTCTGGGCACTGTTCCTATTTTGTTGGCACCAAAGAAAGTAGTTGCCTGAGTCACTAGGTATCAAACATTTAGATTCAGGTCCCTGAAAAACGAAAGTGGGCAAAGGTGAAAAAAGATAAAAAGGATGGTTTACTCTCACATACGAACAATAAGAATACGAACAACAGGTTAAAGATGCCAGAATCCGATCCATTGCTTCGGGATATACCTCATCTGTTTGGGTATTTCTGATCCTCAGGGAGTGGAGCGACTGACCCACAGGAAGTGGAGCGACTGACCCACAGGAAGTGGAGCGACTGACCCACAGGTGGTGGACGACTGACCCACAGGAAGTGGAGCGTCTGATCCACAGCGAGTGTTGCCTAAACCCCAAAACTCCGTATGTAAAATATGCCCCTCCGCCTCCAAACTCTTTCCCCCAAAAATCTGCATTTACAAGCCGAAGAATGCAGCCCGAGAACAGGCCCATAACTTTCAGCTTCGGCTTTACCGCGAAAGGGTCACTTTTTAATCGTTGCTCCGGTTGTATGCGGGCCAAAATCACACACAGTATCTGTTACTGTTAAGTAAAGGACCCTTTTCACGCCTTTAGGCTTATCGGCCATCTTATGCTAGAACCTTGTTTTATATACCGGTCGAAACTTGGTGGTTGATGTGGTCAGCATAAACCAGCCACCTTTACGTCCTGTGACTTTACCTGGTACCCACTCAAGGCTGGGTCGACCTAGGAGCCATAATTATTTTTTGAAAACAGTCCAGCTCCGTCAGGATCCGAATCCATTACCTTCCGATCCGCAGCCGGAGTGTCTAGCCACCAAACCACAGCGCCCCTCGCCTGTTCATCTATTACTACCTCGTAATTTTTTTTTCACACAGACTGCAATCTTAGCCAATCTAACAGAATATAAGCGCATTACATGCACACGACAGTAGTCAGACGTGCCAACGTTAACAGTCCGACATTAGAAATGCAGTTTATTGTCAATTGACTAAGACCGTACGTTAGCCGTGCTGGAAGTACTACTAATACAACTGCTGTTGTCACTGCTGCCTCTGTCATTGCCACTGCCACTACTACTACTACTGCTGCTGCTACTGCTGCTGCTGCTGCTACTACTACTACTACTACTACTACTACTACTACTACTACTACTACTACTACTACTACTACTACTACTACTACTACTACTACTACTTCTACTATTACTACTGCTGCTGCTGCTACTGCTGCTGCTGCTGCTGCTGCTACTACAGCTGCTGCTGTTACTACAGCTGCTGCTACGAATACTACTACTACTACTACTACTACTACTACTACTACTACTACTACTACTACTACTACTACTACTACTACTACTGCTGCTGCTGCTGCTGCTACTGCTGCCTTTTACTGACTAAGCGACTGCCGCCACAACATCTGACAGTACAGATATGTTATTATAATCAGCTTCCTTGCATTTTACGATATGCTTGTCAGGGGCAATTAATTCGTCAGCTATTAACTTTTGCTGCCTTAAATAGGACCCCACAACCAACGCAGGTTAGTTAACATCATCATCGTCGTCATCATTGTCATTGCCAGGTGTGTGGTACTTTTGTGTGAAAATAAGTCGTATGTTTGTATGTGTTGCACGTGTGCATGCGATATATGACTGTTGTGTGTTGGTCTGGGCTGTATGGCTGCTGTGTGTGGATGTTCGATGTATGACTGTTGTATGTGGGTGTGTGCTGTATGACTGTTGTGTGTGGGTGTGTGCATGAGAGGGAGTAAAGGGTTCTCTGTGGCTAAGTGGCTAAACCGCTGACGTCGGTTTACAAACGGAACTTTTACGAAGTTCTGTGAGGAATGTCGTTGGAGCTATGGAGATCGGTCTTTATGCGAGGCTTCCGGCAGTCTGTTAGCCGTGCAGGGGAGAGAGACCTAGCCATATATGTGACAAATCCTGTGCAGTAAATCGATTCCTGAATGTCTCCATCATAATCCTCATCATCATGACACCCTCATCATGACACCCTCATCATGACACCCTCATCATGACACCCTCATCATGTCATCCTCATCATGACACCCTCATCATGACACCTTCATCATGACACCCTCATCATGACACCCTCATTATGACACCCTCATCATGACACCATCATCATGACACCATCATCATGACACCCTCATCATGACACCCTCATCATGACACCCTCATCATGGCACCCTCATTATGACACCCTCATCATGACACCCTCATTATGACACCCTCATCATGACACCATCATCATGACACCCTCATCATGACACCCTCATCATGACACCCTCATCATGGCATCCTCATCATGGCATCCTCATCGTGACACCCTCATCGTGACACCCTCATCGTGACACCCTCATCGTGACACTATCATCATGACACTATTATCATGACACTATCATCATGACACTATCATCATGACACTATCATCATGACACTATCATCATGACACCATCATCATGACACCACCATCATCCTAACCATCATGAAACCATTGTGACAACATCATCATAACACCATCATCATAACACAATCATCATGACACCAGCATCATCCTCGTCATCATGACACCATCATCATGACACCATCATCGGGACACCATCATCATGACACTATCATCATGACACTATTATCATGACACTATCATCATGACACCATCATCATGACACCATCATCATGACACCATTATCATGACACCACCATCATCCTAACCATCATGAAACCATTATTATGACACCATCCTCATGACAATATCGTCATGACACCATCATCATGACACCATCATCATGACACCATCATCATTAAACCATTATCATGACACCACCATCATCCTAACCATCATGAAACCATTATCATGACACCATCATCGGGACACCATCATCATGACACCATCATCATGAAACCATTATTATGACACCATCATCATGACACTATCATCATGACACCATCATCATGACACTATCATCATGACACATCACCACCAACACCATTAACACCACGATGGTCACTCACTACCCTCTCAGGATACAGCCAACACTACTGTTTCTAAAAATACTACGGGCACAAGAAAAAAAGCAACCTCCTTTCGCCAGTGTTGATGTAATCTGCCCTGGCCTCTTGACCAAAAGTTCGGCCGCCAAGAGTCTCAAGTGCCCATTGCAGGCTGGATTGTCGGCGGGAGATGTTTAAATGTTTCCAGCGCATATTTGCAGCAAAGAGATCATCTCCAAGATAACAGTGGAGTTGCACAGTGGAGAAAATGCGCACCCATGTTGGTTTGATTAATAATCCCACTTTTCTTGTCTTGGTGTCAGTGAGTGCTCCTGGTTTTGACAACAATCAAGTCTGGAATCACAGAATAAAAACCGCCTTGGTTTTGGCACCCTGTCGGTTTTATTGTTATATTGTATTATATCGTATCCTATTGTATTGTATACAAAACATACCAGCGGCAGTTTAAGAGCAAACGTTACAGAAGAAAAGAAGAAATCTTCTTCTTCGCGTTCACCAGCTGTACACTCTGGCGGAAAGTTCTGGTTGATCGTCCACTACTGAACTGCAGTCCCGCTCCAGAACCTGAGTGTTGCGTGTGCATCAGTTTTACAGATCTCATTCTCTTGAATACAGACTGATGGTTCCTTGCCTCTCCGGCAGATGCACTCCGACTTCAAAGGAAGCTCCCCAATTAGTCGACTCTTACGACATGCTTTTGGGGAGGCAGTGAGTCTATTCTTGTTTTCCCCACAATGGGGCCCCGGAACCCACACGGGGGAAAAGAAGAAATAATAGTAACAGCAGCAGTAAGGAGGAGGCGGAAGAAGGAGATGGAAGAAGATGGAGGAAAAGGAAGACAGAGGAGCATAGGCGGGAAGAAGGAGAGAAAGGATGAAGAAAGAGGAAGGCAAAAAAGAAGAATTATGAAGAAAGAGGGGGAGGATTGGGAAGAGGAAGGACGAGGACGAGAAAGAAGGGGAAGAGGAGGAAGAACCAACGAACGAACTTAATTTTTTAAGCGTTAGGAATTGGGCGCACAGGCCCGTCTAACATTCTGCCCGTCTAGTCTCCCTTCTTTTAGATACCATTTCATTCATTCATCAAGTAATCGTAAACATTATCAACAGCATCAAAATATTCAATACAGGTTTTTAAATGTGTACACTTTCAGGTACAGTAAATCTCAGTAATTGTAATAAATCTCAGTAATTGTAATAAATCTCAGTAATTGTAATAAATGTTAGTAATTGTAATAATTGTTAGTAATTGTAATAAATCTTAGCAATTGTAATAAATCTTGGAGAAAGGTGCGCTAATTAAAAAATATGTTTCGTTCTCTGTGGGGGCATTTTATCTGTGCTCAGATAATATTCCAAGTTTCCGATTGTATGTTTAGAGACTAGTGTGATTTGTAACTTGATGTGGAATATAGTAGTACCACAGCAGCTGCTTAGTACACCATATATATTTTGTATTGGTCTGTTCTAGATTAAGGGATATGTGATATGTTAAGGCGTTTGCTACGCCTTTATTTATGGAAGGAAAAGGAGTAGGAAGGAGATGAAACAGTTGTGAGACCAGAGCCATAAATTTAGGTTTGAGGTTTTGAACAACGGATCGACATCATGGCACACGGGTAGTAACCCGTTAAGTGCTCCGTTCTTCTTCTAACTCAAGTCTGAGTCCGAAGAAGCTCAGCACAGTGCACAGGCTCTGTAGCACCGGCGAGGATCCTGAAATGCTCTAGGTAGATTTGTATCTATAAATATTCCCGGGCAGCGCCGTTAGGCTACTCTTTTCGATTTCCAACCGCTAGGAGGATTTTTTAAGTGCGCAACAATACACACGGGCGTCTGATCACACGACCCAGAGACCATAGAGAATTACTAGAAGTCCAAGTCCGCGTAAAAAAATCCCAGCCCTTACCGGGAATTAAACCCGGAACCTCTAGCACTCGAGGTAGACACCAAGCCTGGAGACCACGCTGCCCACTAGGAAGGAGATGAATAATAGGGGGAAAAGATCAGGAGGAAAAGGAAGAACAAGACAAAGAAAACAAAATGAAACGAAGCTAAACTAAAGGCAGTTGGGCATAAGGAAAATACCGACATATATCAAAGTCCGCGTCTACACAGACGTATGTACAAACGAACAAAAACAGAATATTGTAATTAACATGCAAACCAAAAAACAAAATCATCGCATAGAGAAGAAAGTAAAGCACAGCGGAAAGGCATTAGGAAACGGAAGTGTGAAAAGTCACTACTGGAAAGGATTGTGGAGGCAACCACACAAAAAACAAGGATATGAGTATTCACATATATTAACATTTGTCTTTGTTGGCTAAAAGTATGTTACATGGTGATGGTGATGGTGATGGTGATGATGGCGAAAAGAAGAATAAGGATAATAGTAAGAGCGGATGAACAGATTTCTCTTTCTGTCACTTTCATGAGCTGTTTTACTTTGTTCATTTGTTGTGTCAATCCTTATATCTTAGTGTTTTCCATAATTTTATGTTCATCGCTGCTGTGTCCATTACCAGCTTTTTGTGTGTGTGGCCCTCCCCTCTTGACCGGCCCTCCCCTCTTGACCCCTCCACCTTTCTTCCTTCCTTTCTCCTTCCCTCTTATTTTCTTGATCTGTATCCCTCTCTCTCTTTCTTTCTTTCTCTCTCTCTCTCTTTCTCTCTCTCGCCTACTGTCACTCTCTCACAGTCTTCACTGTCTCACTCTTTCCCCTCCTCCTCTCCCTGCCCTCTCTCCTCTCTCTCCCCTCTTTCTTTCCATGCCCTCTCTTCCTCTCCCTGCCCTCTCTTTCTCTCTCTCTCCCTTTCTCTCCCTGTCCTCTCTTTCTCTCTCTCCTCTTGTTCTCTCCCTGCCCTCTCTTCCTCTCTCTCCCCTCTTTTTCTCCCTGCCCTCTCTACCTCTCTATCCCCTCTTCCTCTCCCTGAACTCTCTTTCCCTCTCTCCCTTCTTTCTCTCCCTGCCCTCTCTTTCTCTCTCTCCCCGCCCTCTCTCCCTCTCTCTTCCCTCTTACTCTCCCTGCATTCTCATCATCTCTCTCCCCTTCCTCTCCCTGCCCTCTCTTCCTTTCTCTCCCCTCTTTCTCTCCCTGCACTCTCTTCCTCTCTCTGCACTCTCTTCCTCTCCCTACCCTCTTCATCTCCCTGTCCTCTCTCTCCCCTCTTTCTCTCCCTGCACTCTCTTCCTCTCTCTCCCCTCTTCATCTCCCTGCCCTCTCTTCCTCTCTCTCCCCTCTTCATCTCCCTGCCCTCTTCATCTCCCTGCCCTCTCTTTCTCTCTCTCTCCCCTCTTTCTCTCCCTACACTCTCTTCCTCTCTCTCCCCTCTTTCTCTTCCTGCACTCTCTTCCTCTCTCTCTCGCCTCTTTCTCTCCCTGCCCTCTCTTCCTCTCTCTCTCTCTCCCCTTTCTCTGCCTCTCTCTCTCCCCCTTTCTCTCCCTGCCATCTCTTCCCCTCTCTCCCCTCTTTCTCTCCCTGCCCTCTCTTCCTCTCTCTTCCCTCCCCTTCTTCACTCTAAATCCCTTATCTCCCTCCCCCTCTTTTTCCATTGATCTATAAATACACCCAGTTGAATTTCACAGATACAGCTGACTCGTTCTCTAAATAGGTAACGCCCAGTTGGATGATCAGGTTTTTAGCGCCCCGTTGGATGATCAGGTTTTTAGCGCCCTTTTTTGATGCCTAAATACTTGGCACCCTTTTTAATGCTCAAATATTCAACGCCCCATTTTGAGCCTCAAATTGTCGGGGCCCTTTTTTAATAATCTCCCCTTTTATAGCTACGGATGTGATGACCAAATATTGATCGCCCCTTGTTCATCATCATCATCATCATAAACCACTTTTGCCGTTAAGCGTAGTGGGGAGGAATAATTTACATTCCAGTGCTCGTTGGCTGCCACTGGCTATTGTCATGCCGTGAAGGTGTAGAGTGTCTTTAATGTTGTCAATCCATGATTTCCGCAGCCGTCCTCTTGCTCTTGTAGCTGATCTTCTGAGATGTAGTGCTTAGGATGGTATTTGATCTTGCTGCATTCTAACGAGATGGCTGCTGTTTCTCGATGAATCTAGTACAAGGTGTTGTTCCCACAATTTGCCTGATAGTTTCATTATTCACTCGATCTCGGATGGTTAGGTTGGCTCTTTTCTCAGGCACCTCATCTCGCAGGTAGTGATTTTGCGAATATGGGCTTTAGATAGTGTCCATGTTTCGCCTTGTTATTAACCAGATATTCAACGTCGCTTTTAATTAAAAAAAAAAAAAAAATAATTAAATGCTAAAAGCAGCTATCACTGCCTGTATTCGTACAAGTTTTGCGGTGTAGGCGGGGGTGGGGGTGGGGGCGCTTTGAGCTCGAGGATTTCGGGCCGTTTGGCCAGTAGTGTCATCACGGACTGTGCAGGTCGTTAGGTTCACCTAAATCTCTCCCCAAAAACTAGGTAACTTTTCATTTACCAGTTTGTTGGGCTGGTCGATTATCCTGAACGTTACAGGTGTGTCTCGCTCTGTCATTTGTTTTCTGTTTTCTTGCATTTATGTTTTCATTCCGAGGAAGAGAATGCCTGTGACATAGGTTCCTGTTTCTCTAGGGAGGTTGTATTAGAACCAGTTTCTCCGTGTTTTTTGGAGCGTTAAAAGCGCTGGCGTGTTGAAATATACAACACGCGAAATTAACGGCATTGCGGAACGCCCACTTAAACTTGTGCCAAGGTGACAGGTTTAGGAACTACTAATCAGAAGTGAGCAAGTGTGTATATCGGCGGGGCGTGGGGGAGATTAATGTTACGTGTACCTGCAGGTTGTAATTATTTTTTTGCCGCGATCGAAAACAAAAATCGCTAAACTTACCGAGGGTTCGAACCCTGGTTTCCAGCATGAGATCTCTGCATTCTTAACGGTTCAGCCTAACGCTCTCCCTTTAACAACCTACAAGGAGAAAATTATTTTAACATATGCAAGTGAAAGTTGGATAATCACCAAAGACATGAAACAAAAGTTAAATGAATTCGAAAACAAATTTCTAAAGGACATGATTAAAATAAAATAGGATGAATTCAAAAAGAGAGAAGAAATAAGAGAAATGTCTGAACAACCACTAGTATCAACAGTTATAAGACAGAGAAGATGGCGCTACACTGGACAGTCACTAGTATCAACAGTTATAAGACAGAGAAGATGGCGCTACACTGGACAATCACTAGTATCAACAGTTATAAGACAGAGAAGATGGCGCTACACTGGACAATCACTAGTATCAACAGTTATAAGACAGAGAAGATGGCGCTACACTGGACAATCACTAATATCAACAGTTATAAGACAGAGAAGATGGCGCTACACTGGACAATCACTAG
>CAJHNH020005846.1:0-2500 GCA_905116865.2 Candidula unifasciata | reverse complement strand
TGCTATCATCACTTCTACTTCTAGTGTTATTAACTACACATAACTACTACTGCTGCTGCTACCATCACTAATATTACTGCTGCTGCTATCATCACTTCTACTTCTAGTGTTATTAACTACACATAACTCTAGCTGCTGCTATTAACACTACTACTTCGAGTGTTATTAACTACACATAACTCTAGCTGCTGCTATTAACACTACTACTTCGAGTGTTATTAACTACACATAACTCTAGCTGCTGCTATTAACACTACTACTTCGAGTGTTATTAACTACACATAACTCTAGCTGCTGCTATTAACACTACTACTTCGAGTGTTATTAACTACACATAACTCTAGCTGCTGCTATTAACACTACTACTTCGAGTGTTATTAACTACACATAACTCTAGCTGCTGCTATTAACACTACTACTTCGAGTGTTATTAACTACACATAACTCTAGCTGCTGCTATTAACACTACTACTTCGAGTGTTATTAACTACACATAACTCTAGCTGCTGCTATTAACACTACTACTTCGAGTGTTATTAACTACACATAACTCTAGCTGCTGCTATTAACACTACTACTTCGAGTGTTATTAACTACACATAACTACTACTGCTGCTGCTATTAACACTACTACTTCGAGTGTTATTAACTACACATAACTCTAGCTGCTGCTATTAACACTACTACTTCGAGTGTTATTAACTACACATAACTCTAGCTGCTGCTATTAACACTACTACTTCGAGTGTTATTAACTACACATAACTACTGCTGCTGCTATTAACACTACTACTTCGAGTGTTATTAACTACACATAACTACTGCTGCTGCTATTCACTACTACTTCGAGTGTTATTAACTACACATAACTACTGCTGCTGCCTCTGCCTCTGTTCTTTTCGGCGCTCTTTGTGCTTTACGATACAAAGCTAAATGCTTACATAGCCTAATGTTTGTGTGACTAAATGCTTACATAGCCTAATGTTTGTGTGAATAAATGCTTACATAGCCTAATGTTTGTGTGACTAAATGCTTACATAGCCTAATGTTTGTGTGAATAAATGCTTACATAGCCTAATGTTTGTGTGAATAAATGCTTACATAGCCTATGTTTGTGTGACTAAATGCTTACAAGGTCTTATGCTTGTACGGTCAGTTGCCTATATACATTTGGCAAGTTGCCTACAGGATTGATTGCTTACATAGCAAGTTGCCTACATCTGTATAGCGAGCTGCCTACATCACATATTCAGTAGCCTACATCTGTTTAGCCAGCTGCCTACATCACATATTCAGTTGCCTACATCGTCGTAGTTGCCTACGTCTAGATTGCTAGTTGTCTACATTTATATAGCCATTTGCCTACATTTATTTTACCATTTGCCTACATTTATTTTACCATTTGCCTACATTTATTTTACCATTTGCCTACATTTATTTTACCATTTGCCTACATATTTTTTACCATTTGCCTACATTTATTTTACCATTTGCCTACATTTATTTTACCATTTGCCTACATATATTTTACCATTTGCCTACATTTATTTTACCATTTGCCTACATTTATTTTACCATTTGCCTACATTTATTTTACCATTTGCCTACACTGACATAGCTCTCTGTCTACATGCTAGTTTCTTGCATGGCTAAGGGTTAATTGCATTCATAGCTTACATTGCTTACACTGCTTACATTCATCGCAAGAGCACACAGAGTACATGTTTCCCCCATATGCCAGTTAGACTTTTTGTTTTCTAGGCTGTCTATCACTCGCCAATCAAATCACTCACGTGTCACCCTTGAACTCTGCAGTATATCATCTAGCGCCCCAATCATCTTCTGCAGCCTCGAACCGGAAGTACGCATCATGCCTAGTCATATAGTGCATTACCATCAAACATGGCCGACCATTTTCCCCACTTCCGGTACGCGGCAATTCATTTTCGCTAAAATTACGTTAACAAATATGACAGTCTCAAATGATGATTTTCCCCCATCAGTTTCTCCCCTTCCTCCCACCTCCCCTTCCTCCCATCTCCCCTCAGAAATATAGATCCCCAAGCATGCAGGGAAATGGATATAGACACGACAAAAACATTACGCCCCGGCCATATTGATTTCAAACCCTAATCATTTTAAAACGTTTCCTCGACTTTACGATGTATGAACTGAATGGCGGTAGGGACGGGTTGTCAAAACAGAACCATGGAGCTATGACTTCCATTGGGCACTTAGCGATATGAGATATTCAGAAAAATGTTTTTTACTAGTAGTCGTATAATTGGATAGCGTCTGTCTGAGGAACAGAAAGTAGTAGTAGTAAAAGTAGTGATAGTATCCGAAGCAGAGATGTCTCTTCTCTTTCTTTCTTTTAAAAAAAATTTATTGTTTTGGGTTCCTCAAGCCAGAGGCGGAGATTTGGGTTAGTGCCTTTTTTTTAAACTGAGGATTTCGACGCTGATAATTCTCCTCTGCATATGCTCTTTTCTCTCTGTTG
>CAJHNH020005845.1:0-17230 GCA_905116865.2 Candidula unifasciata | reverse complement strand
TAAACGTCAAAAAACACCATCTAAATGCAAGGGAAAATATGTAAATTTGGATGTAAAACATCCAAAGTGGCAACACTGCACACAGATTGTGGAGAGGCATGATCACCCACGTCATTCTGCAAGGAACTTGATGATGATGAGTGCCCTACGGAGCCATGACTGTGAAGGAAGCTTCTAATTTAAATCACAATTTAAAAAAAAATTCCTTGTGCACATTTGTTTTTGTACAAGTATAGAAACAGAGTCGACAGACAATTATTATGGAAAATAATAGCAAGATATGGAGTAAGCGAACACCTCATCGAAGTGTGCAAAAGTTTATACAGGGATTGTAGAAGTGTAGTTAGAATAAATCAGGGAACATCTCATCCTTTCACAGTGACATCTGGAGTAAGACAGGGGTGTGTCTTATCACCACTGCTGTTTATCACCTACATCGACAGTATATGCAAGAATGCCAAGCCCATGAATTAAGATCTTAGTAAGATCAACGAATTACTCTTTGCAGATGACCAGACCTTGATAGCAGATACAGCCATGAAATTGCAACAACATCTAACATCCATGAATGAAGAATGTAAAACAAATAATATGAGAATCAACACTGAAAAGACAGAAGTAATGTCAATAGGAAAAAAAAGAAGACAGATCTAAACATAGCAATAGAATACAAAGGCATTAAACAGGCATCTGAGTTTAAATATCTGGGAACTACATTCACCGAAGATGGGAAATTGGATAAAGAAATTGACATTAGATGCAGTAAAGCAAACCAAGTATTGGGACAGTTAGCACCCCTCTTACAGCATAAGACAATCCCAATCAGCACAAAGAGACATCTTATTCGAAGCATATTTATTCCAACTTTGTGCTACCAGTGCCAGACATGGTCACTCACAACAAACCATAAAAGAAAATTAGTAACCACGGAAATGAGATGTCTGAGAAGGGCTGTAGGAGTGACCATAAGAGATAAGATCAGGAATGTGATCGTAAGAGAACAAGTCGGCACAGAACCAATTATGGATTACATACAAAGACAGCAAGTTAAATGGTTTGCCACTTAGAGAGAATGCCTTGTGATACCATACCATACAAAGCATACATGGAAAGAGAAGAAGGACGTAGAGCACGGGGTAGACCAATAACAAGATGGAATGATAACATCAGAGAAACTCTACAACAGCACGATGTGCCAATGGTCGAGGCAGCCAGAAGAGCTAGAAACAGAACCTTATACCTCCCTCGACACCCACAGCGGTAAAAGAGGAAGTGAAGAAGAAGAAGAATAGAAATAAAATTTCGGGCGCCCACTATGCAAATGACTGGTCAAACTAAAAAAAAAAAAAAATCATTTCGAAACCATTGTCTGAAACTCTCCTGAGAAAGAAAACGTTAGGGTAATTTTCAAAGTATCGCTAGTTTTCAACAATTATCGTACACCGGCAACACACAAATTTGTTCGGGGTAGCCATCTGATACTGAAAAGTGAATCTGGTTGACATGAAGAATGATCACATTACAGAAGCAGTATGCCAGAGATTGCCGGCAAAAATATGGAACGCTTCACGAATTTGCGTGTCATCCTTGCGCAGGGGCCATGCTAATCTTCTCTGTATCGTTCCAATTTTAGTATATGTACTGCGTGAACAGTACAGGAATATCTATTTATGTCTATTATATATACCGAAAATTATTCTGTAGTGTATTTTTGTGGTACATTTTATTTGCATATTTAAAAGTATTCTCCGGCTCAAATATTTTAAAACACATTTGAAGCTACATTTTATGTTAAATCATGTTAATGTACCAATTAAATACTTTGATTTAATACAATCTTCTATTTTTAATAAATATAATACCTGAATCACATTGAAAAAAAAAAAACACTAATGATATAGTTAATTACCCTGTATTTCTTTCCCTTGATTATCAAGGGCGGTAGCCATTTGTTTCATGAGGATAGTCACGTTTGACCAACAACAAAAGTCGACGCAAATTGCTCGCATTTCCTGGATGCAAGCTTAATCAGTTAAATAAACTACAGATAAACTGGTAAAATAAAGAGAGCGATTACAAGAAAACAAAAAAGAGACGGACAGACGTCACGTTTTTCAGCCACATCACTCGGCGTGGCACTCTTTTAAATCCCCAATAACTGTGTACTGGGAGTAGACGGGAAGTGAAAGCAAAACATAAGCCGAGTAGAGATCAAAGTGTCAAAGTAGCTGAAAACACATGATAGAGGGCATCGTCAGATATAACGCACGATGTGGCAGTCACTGGTGTTATATCACCTGGGCCAGCTGTTTTAAACATGCGTAATGCTATATGGTTTTAAATCCTGAAGAATTTAAAGATCTGTGGAAAGGGAGACAGATAAAGACAGCTTATGGGGGTGTCCCTAATGGTGTGATGTCGATTCTCAGTTCAACATTCAACAACAACATTCAACGTGAAGACAGCGCGAGAAGATTCATGAAAACCTCCTATCCTGGCATGGAGGGGGTGTCAACACACAAACTGATGCATGCAAATTGTGGAGAGGCATGATCACCTACGCCAGGGCTATTCAACTGGTGCCTGCGGGCAAAATCAGGCCCGCCAAGGCCTAGCAAGTAGCCCGTGGATCACTTCTAGCTGTATTGTATTTTAGATCTTTCTATGCTGGTGTTAAGGTCTCTGGCCCATGACGATACCCGTTTTGAATATTTTGGCCCCTGAGCCAACTTAGTTGAATAGCCCTGACCTTCTGCAAGGAACTTGATGATGATGAGTGCTATACGGAGCCAAGACTGTGAAGGAAGCTGTCGCCTAATACGGTCATAATTCACGTGTAGTTCATTCCCTTTACAATCAAGGGCGGTAATAATGCGTTAATGCTTGACAAAAACAAGTCGACGCAAATGACTCGCATTTTATAGATGCAAGCTCAGTTAAAATAAACTACGGATAAACTGATAACGAAAAGGGAGCGATTGAAAGAAAAGAAGATAAGCAGACGTCACGATTTTTAGCCACATCAATCGGCATGGCACTCTTCTGAATCCCAAATATCTGTGTACTAGGAGGAGATGGGACTGACTGACTGACTTTCTACCCCACCAGGACATCACACAAGCGATAAACACCCGATGACACAACGTGCCACCATGTGGGTGAGGATCACCGTGGAGAGGTCCCAGAAACCGCGTTCAGACAATTGGCCATATTGATGGCCTGCCTATATTGCGGCCCCTGGCAATAGCCAGAGTGGGGCTTCAAAAAACAAAAAATTACGTCCTAAAAAGGACGTAAGAGATAAGGTAAGAGGAGATGGGAAGTGAAAGCAAAAGAGCAAACAAAATAGGCTGAGTAGAGATTATGGCTATCTTCCAAAAACTGTCCAAAATTATCGAGGCTAAGAAATACCCTAAAAGGGCCTCAATCATATGTGTTGCGCACTTCTTTCCGGCAAATATACCGCAGGAAACACTCCTCCGAAATACGGTCCAAAATCATGGAGTGTGTCAATAGACCCGACACCGAGTGCTAGGTTTAACCACGTCCGGCTGTATATTGGTCCTGACAACTGAATTACAGCACATTTTGGCTGAGTCCTCTCGAAAATAGGTTACTGCAAGCGTTTCCATGTTGCATTTTGTGACATTATAAAATGCTTACAAACTTATGTGTTTTGATTGTTTTCGTATTAATTACAAATCGACAAGCGGATATTGTAAAGTGGACACACAAGCTGTTAGATTACAGCAATTTTAATTGTAATTCACGGGAGGCGGGCACCTCTGGTAGTTCATCCACTTCTTTTGCATATTTGCAGTTGTACGGCCTGTGTTAATTTTTGTAAACTGGCTTTCGCTTTGCTTCGCGAACACTGGCTGTAAACTCTTGCGGAAACTTATGGTTGTTCATCCACTTCCTATGCATATTTGTTACCAAAAAATTCGCAATGATAAGGAATGGATTTCATCCAACAAGATGAAACTGGACAAATTTGTTTGTGCTGTTTGTACCTTGAGGATACATATTTAGTAGTGCTAGAAGTACTGTTAAGAAAACTACTCTGGGTGAAAAAAGTATTGCACATATCAATTTCATACTGATTGTGCTTGTTTACTAATTATTAAATAACAGTATAATTATATGTTGTAGTAGTCTACTAATAATAATAATAACCTTCAATCATTTATATTTATGTTATGTATGACATGTGTATGTTTCATAGCAGAATTTTTATGCGCTAAATTTGATAAAATACAAATGTCACCCCCCCCCCCCCACCCCCGCTCTTCTGATGCAACAATACCCTCTCAGAATCAAAGATTTAGCACTGATATTTCTTTACTTTTGCTGGAACAACTTTTAGTTTACATCTAAACGTTACTGATGTTTATGTTCATGTTGACTGTAGCAAAAGCATTTTTGTTTGTTTGTAAGAGCCTTTATTTTTATATTACTGGCACACTTACTTACCTTAAAAATGACGCATAGTTCTAAAAGATATGTCAAAATTAATGAAACTGTAGTTTAATTTGTGTATACATCTCCTCGATAAAAACTGTGGACGCATATGGACTCAATTCTTGCACAAGAACGGGAATTCCCGTTTGAGCTGTATGGCCTTATAAATCTGGAGCTGGCCGTGGTTTAACTTCTTACCTGGGTCCTAGGTTTGAGTTCTCCCCTGGGTCCTTGGTTTAACTTCTCCCCTGGGTCCTAGGTTTAACTTTTCTTCTTGGTCCTAGGTTTAGGCTCAGGGTTAGGGCAAAGAGTGTTGCAATTACGACACTGCCATCAGAGTCTGTCACAACAGAGGAACCGTGACACTAACGATTGACGGGTTATGGATGGAACCACGGCCTTCTCTATACATACTATATATACAGACCGACCTGGATGGAATTTACGCAGTCGCGACGTTATCACTCCACGGCGGCACCAGTCGCGCGTTGTTTACTGAAAATTTAGCCCAGTTTCGTGGCGGCACAGTCAGAAATATTGAGGCCCCGTTAGGGTATTTTTTTTTTTAGCCTCGATAATTTGCGATCGTTATTTTGAGTTCAGCAGTGATCGAATTGTCAAAGTAACTGAAAATACATGATAGAGGGCATCGTCAGACATAACGATGATGTGGCCGTCATTGGTGTGTTATATTACCTTGAACTAGCTGCTTTAAACATATTGACACCTAACCGTCCCTTTTAGGACGCAATTTTTAGTTGTTTGAAGCCCTACTCTGGCTCATGCCAGGGGCCGCAATATAGCCCGACCATAATTAAGGCCTAACGGAAGCCGCTGTTGCCAACGGGGCACAAACAGGCCCGATTGTGTTTCACCTGGGCCCATTGATTTATGGCATTTTAGACAGTAATTGTCCTGTGGGCGTACACACGGTGGCATACAACCGGACCGGTGAAGCGCTGCCACGCCAACACGTGATGCCGTTTAAAATTAAATTAGGTATTTTCCCCGGGTAGGTGGGACTCGATAGCTGGGGACAGCGGCCCACCTATGAGAAGGATACTCTGAAACCAAACTACCACTGCCCGGTGGTCAGGCCTTGGTTGGTTACGGGCTAAGGAAGCACATCCTGAAAGAAAAGCACGTTGAAGACGGAAACGCCAGGTCAAAAGGCACAGATAGTGTGGGAGAATATTTTCCCACAAACATGACGTCACGCATACCTTCTTGAATGTCAGAAAACCCTAGCAGGAATGAAGACTGTGGTGTTTAATCTTTAACACTTCAGTGAAACCATATCACAGTGAGCCCTACCTTAAAAGTGGCAACTGTACAACGTCACCACTCGCAAAGCTAGAAAAACAGCCTAGATAATATATCTATCAGAGGGACACGATGAACGAAGAAGACGTGTGCGCTCTGAGGATTCTACAATGGAATGCAGAGGGAGTCCGCAACAAAAAAGCTGCACTCACAAAACAACTTACAGAAGGAAATATTGACATTGCCTGTATACAGGAGACACACCTGTCAGAAAAGCACAGATTCTGTATTAGAAGCTTCCAGTGCTTCAGACAGGACAGAGAAAATGGTCCCAAAGGAGGAGTCCTCATCCTAGTAAAAAACAGCATTCCAGCAGCTAGTCTTACAGTAAACACAGAACAGGAGTCTGAGATCATGGGTGTCAGGCCTAACATTGCAGGCAAGGAAATAATATTATACAATTGCTACTGCCCGCCAAGCAAAGTACTCTCATTATATAACATGAGAATCCCAGATAACAATTGCATCGTTCTATGAGATTTTAACAGCTGCTCTCCAAGCTGGGGATATTCACAGCTCAACGAGAGAGGAGAAGAAGTGGAGGACTGGCAAACATATGCCAGACCCCGGCTTATCAACAAACCAGATGATTCCCCATCTTTTTTCTCCAGGAGATGGCTTTCAACCAGCCGTCCAGACTCAACATTTGCCACGTCAGACTTGGCAAGCAACATACACAAAACGGTGCTCAGCCAACTAGCAGGTAGTGACCACCGACCAATCCTGATTTCTGTTCTAAATATGAGAGACCTTTATTCGATGCCGCCCCCTCGTTGGAATTACAAGAAAGCTGACTGGAACAGTTTTGCTACCCTTGCTGATGTATACTCGATAAATGTAAACAGCAAATCAAGTCAGGTTGCTAAATTAGTAAAAGAGTTTACAGAAGCTATATTAAAAGCAGCCAAAGAAACCATACCTCGGGGTTCAAGGAAAGATTACATCCCATTTTGGTCCCAACAAATTCAAGACCTCCACCAAACTCTATCAGAAGCAAGAGATAGAGTAGAAAGTAACCCAACGGTAGAAAACAACATTGCTTACAAAGCAGCAGAAGCTAAGCTAAAAAAAGAAACAATCCAAGCAACTAGGAAGAGCTGGCAAGACAAAACCAAGAGCCAAAGTTTTGAAAAAGATGGGTCCAAACTCTGGAAACTAGTCAAGTGTCTAAATTGAGAAGCCCAACAAGCCAATCCAAATATCCTTTTAAATCAGTTTAAATCTGTTAGTGATATTAATATAGAAAAGTCCAGAGGGTACTATATTTTTTGCGTACCCCTGACGTCACAATGACGTCACAGGAGACATTCCCAATAAATTCTAGGGTGTTCAGGTTGTGGTTTCTCGCGGTTTCTCTACATCCAAGTTGTTCACATCGCAAAAGCGCGCTCTTGCAAAGCGCGCCTTTACTAAGACGTTCAGTGTTGCCACTTCGGATATTTTACATCCACATTTAGATGTTTTTCCTTCCATTTAAATGTCTTTTTGACGTTTAAATGGTAGATGCTTTTCTAGATTCTTTTCATATGTTTTTCCTTCCATTTATGTCTTTTTGACGTTTAAATGGTAGATGCATTTCTAGATGCTTTTCATATGTTTTTCCTTCCATTTAGATGTCTTTTTGACGTTTAAATGGTAGATGCTTTTCTAGATTCTTTTCATATGATGTCTTTTTGACGTTTAAATGGTAGATGCATTTCTAGATGCTTTTCATATGTTTTTCCTTCCATTTAGATGTCTTTTTGACGTTTAAATGGTAGATGCTTTTCTAGATTCTTTTCATATGATGTCTTTTTGACGTTTAAATGGTAGATGCATTTCTAGATGCTTTTCATATGTTTTTCCTTCCATTTAGATGTCTTTTTGACGTTTAAATTGTAGATGCTTTTCTAGATGCTTTTCATATGTTTTTCCTTCTATTTAGATGTCTTTTTGACGTTTAAATGGTAGATGCTTTTCTAGATTCTTTTCATATGTTTTTCCTTCCATTTATATGTCTTTTTGACGTTTAAATGGTAGATGCATTTCTAGATGCTTTTCATATGTTTTTCCTTCCATTTAGATGTCTTTTTGACGTTTAAATTGTTGATGCTTTTCTAGATGCTTTTCATATGTTTTTCCTTCCATTTAGATGTCTTTTTGACGTTTAAATGATAGATGCTTTTCTAGATGCTTTTCATTTGGAGTCAAATATTTTTTTTTCTTATGGTAGATGTTTTTCTAGATGCTTTTGATTTGATTTGAATATTTTTTTTCCAGTTATTATTGTTTTTTCTTTCAGTTACTCAAACTTTGAACTCTCACTGGGGTCAAAGCTCAAATATCTGGCAGCCCCGGTACTGATTAATTAAAAGGGTGCGCAAATCACACTTACTTTGTTTCAACCGTAACCTCACTGTGCTAACTTTGTGTTTCTTTTTCATGTGATTTAAAAAAAATAATTGCTCACCTTCCTATGTGGCTTTCACTTTGAATAAACATTTCAATATGCTAAAAGTAAAGTATGAACAAAAAAAAATATTGGCAGTTCCCGGGGATATCACCAAAGCTCGTTGTAAGTACTTTCATAAATCGCACAAACCACGAACGACGTAGCGCCAGCAACGGTCAAATCATTATTTGTTTCGTTGCCGGCCTGGATTTGCTTAACATAAACAATCCATACAGACGTTTATCTGACATTGCAGATCTAAGCCATGTTTTACACGACGACGTAATGTGCCTGAACGATCGCTCCACAGTACATGTTGTTGCTGGTAATGTTAGCAAAACTAGTAAGGCATACCTGACACTCAGATAAAACTTTGTAAAAGGTACAAGTCGATAAAATCTTGTCTACTTCTGCATTCTCGCCTTTTTCCCTCCCCCCCCTGTGGGTTCCGGGGCCCTATTGTGGGGAAACAAGAATAGACCCACTGCCTCCCCAAAAGCATGTCGTAAGAGTCGACTAACTGGGGAACTTCCTTTGAAGTCGGAGTGCATCTGCCTGAGAGGCGAGGAACCAACAGTCTGCATTCAATTGAATCAGATCTGTAAAACTGATGCACACGCAACACTCATGTTCTGGAGCATAGCTGCAGTCCAGAAGTGGTTGAACAACCAGAACTTTACGCCCAGAGTGTACAGCTGGTGAACGCGAAGAAAAAGACAGAAGAAGAAGAAAGAAGAAGAAGAAGAAGAAGAAGAAGAAGAAGAAGAAGAGAAGAAGAAGAAGAAGAAGAAGAAGAAGAAGAAGAAGAGAAGAAGAGAAGAAGAAGTTTCAAAATTATCAATGTAGTATATCTGAATATTAGTAGACATTATATCCTTAAACTGTTTACGATTCAGTTTGCACAATTTCGAAGGATGTAGCAACGCTAAGTTAAATTGTGCACTGTTGGCTTCACAGTATCGACTCTCAGTTGAGTTAATTAGAGAATCTAAGTATGGAATGTAAACAGTTTGAAGTACTCTTCAACACTTATGGTTCCCGGATTACTTCGATACTTTTGTCTTCCACACTGTCTTGGGATAATCAGCTCAATATCCACTTTCTGTGCGAGTTGTAGTGTTTTTCACAAAAATATCCCTGAAATAGTTATCGGAATCACCTCGGTGAAGTTTTACTACACTGAGCAGGTTTTGAACTTGCAGTTGGACTTCTGGAAGATCAACTTGAACCGCTAGAAGAAGCCTGAGTACACTGGTTCCAGTATGGCAGAGTCTTGAGAAATAATATTGAGACAAAATAAAAACGTGCTGGACTTTGATGAACAATGTAACTGATGTGCAGCCTGTCGTGTATTTCCACTTGCATGCAATGAAAATGTTTCCAGTTGGCAATAAATGTCTGCAAATTTACTAGAAAAAATCTGAATACTTTTATACTTGCTTGTCCATCTTGTCTCACACAGAAGAGGAATATTTGGGACAGAGGACCTCCTTTTTGGGCTTTCACGAAAAAAAATGTAATAATTGCTTTGATAGTACTAATAGTATTTCGTATCAATGCAACATTATTAAGATCATTTTCAACGAGATTCAGTATATGCGAGGCACCGTGAACAAAGGCAGCCTTGGGGTAAATTCTTCGAATTTTTCGCCTGAACACCATTTTCTTTTCCGGCCATTGTCGAGCACTTATCATAACCTTGACCCAGCAGATTGTTAAGGAGAAGACTAAATGTTTTGCAATGTTGAATAATACAATCAGATATCGTGGCGGCGTCCATACTTTTCAGCGGAGAAAATCCAAGGAATTCCTCACGAATCATAGCCTTCTCACTAGACGTATCTACAAACCGGACTCCCAGTGATAACCGTTCTGCTCCTAAGATATCTGCTGTTCCATCGGCTATGATCAAGAATCCAACAGCATTGTTAGCAGCTTTTACAATGTCTTCTCGCAAAGCTTGTTCAGACAAATTAATCAAACCATTCTGCGTTCGATGTGATGTGTAACGTGCATTTCCAGCAGTTGTATCAAAATGGTTTTTTTTTTTAAATACTGTCTCCTCCCTCAATTCGATACGTATAAAGTTGTTCGACATTTCCTTTGGTGCTATCTTTCCCACGAATTGCTAAATAATTTGTTCCGCAAAATAAGATTGTTGAAATAAAAGGATACAGTTTCTTTCTGTTTTCTTCAATAGTTCGTTTTACGGAGTTATCTATCTGACAAATAATATCCTTTTTTGGATCTCAAATGGTTGACGCCAAGTGTTCAGCATCTTGTTAAGACCCACGATGCCATGCTGAGCTGGTTTCTGGCACATTCATTAAAATCTTTGTAGAAGGAGTAGTAATGAAGGCACCTTGAATTCCTTTTTGAACTGGTTGCGGAAATAAAACACAGAAAATGCAAAAAAGCACCTTTTAACCTAGGTGAATATGATAACCATAGAGAATACTGGGTTAGCCAAGATTTCCTGAAACAACGTTTTCCACTTCCTGACATGTCGCCTTCAAAATCATATGACGGGTGAGGCTTGTATGGATCAGTTAGCAAACGATACTTGAGCTTAAGATCGAATCTTCGTAGTAGATTTTACACAGAGTTCAATGTCCTAGGTTAACATAGTATCTCCACTTTCAAGTTTGTCCGGGTCTGGTTCTGGTGATAGCGTTGCTGCTGCAGATGAACAAGCAACAGCATTCGTTTTTTTTTTCAATCAATCCAGGGCAAATGCCCCCCCCCCCCCTTTTCCCCTTGCGTTCGCCCATGGTTAAGAGATGGAGTTTTATGTCGGGGGCACACTTACAACGACCTGTACAGACAGTAGTGACCGTTTTGTGTTGTTGTGACGGTGGTGGTGGTAGTGGTAGCAGCAGTAGTACTGGCACTCTAAGGGTGATGTGGTAGCTGTTACACTGGCCACATTTACTTTTCGGTACAGATTAATGCTACACATTTTAGTCATATTAATAGCTACGTAATTTGTGACTCTTCCCGTTTGGATTTTTTTTTCTATATGTTTTCCACGCAAATTTGGATATTTTAAGATCTTTTTTGACTCCATTTTGGATGTTTTTGTCAAAGAAAAGTGTCAACATTGATGACCGTATGTTTTTACCGATCTCTTTTCCGCGTCAGTCAGTTGCCATTGTTTCCCCAGCAGCAGTCACGATGAATTTTCTACAGCTAGTTGCATCTGTACAAGACAAAGAAAGCAGCATTGCCTTCCTGCAACAGCATGGCATTCTGCACAGAACCAGAAGTTGCAGAAAACAATCACTCCATTAATTTTGTGTCGACCCCACCACAGGTGCTCATACGCAATGCATCGAACGTTTGTGGAGGTCGGCAAAGGAGAGAAACAAGCGCCAGAATGGCACCCACAGACATTTATTAGAATCTTACATGTGTGAGTTTCTGTGGCGCAGGCGCGCTCAACGTGCGGGGTGGCGACATGTTTGAAACCATACTAGCAGACATTGCTAGATTCTGGCCCCCGAGAGACTACTAGTCCGTCGTCTCTTCTGCCCACCGCAGTTTGACCTCAGTTCAGATCTACTAAACGTGTACATCTCTGTGATTGTCAATTCGTGCGTGAACCCAGCAGTATTCATGTAGAATGATTGGCCCTTTTTAGGGCCCCCCACAGTACCCCAATTGGCATTTCCTGCGATTGCACATAGAGTTCACATAGCCAAAGTGCACATTTTACATGTAGTGAAAAAAAACCGTTGTGACAACAAACACACATACACACAATTTACATTTTATTTTTACAAAAAACGTTGTAACAACAACAAAAAAACACACACACACGCACGCACACGCGCACGCACGCGCGCGCGCACACACACACAATTTACATTTCATTTAAAACACACAATTTACATTTTATTAAAAAAAAACACGCACACGCGCACGCACGCGCGCGCACGCACACACACAATTTACATTTCATTTAAAACACACAATTTACATTTTATTTAAAAAAAAACATTGTGACAACAAAAACACACACAATTTACATTTCATTTGAAAAAAAAAAAAAAAGGAAATTCACAATGGATCACGTCGGTATTGAACACGGCATCTTTCATTTACAAGGCAGATGTGATACCAACTACGCTATGCACTCACATGTTGACATGTTATGAAAACATAACTAATATTGCAGACCGGCCAATTGCGTATCATCAAGCAGCCAAATGCGCATCAACAGACCGAAATATGTCGCACCATAAGACACTAGATGAACACTCAAAAACAGCAGCAGACAGCAGCACACTTGCACCCCTTGAAATAATGGACTGTCAAGTCAGCTGTGGAATTCCAACGGGAATTTCGTGTTTGGGGGAGGCAAAAAATATTGTACCCCAGAGAAGATGAGGTAGTACAAAGAATTAAAGAACTCGAGGAAGCCAGCAAGAGTAAACCAGCAGAGAGCATCATGACAGATAAATTCTCAATGAATGAACGTAACACAGGACTCAACCAGCTGAAATCCAACCAAGCTCCAGGCCCCGATAAAATCACGAATGATATGTTACTACACATGGGTCCAAGTGCCAAAAAGAAATTATTAAACATCTTTAATGCCAGCTGGATTTTTAGTATAGTTCCTCCAGCCTGGAGGAAGTCTGAAATCTTCGTAATCCTGAGACAAGGAAAGCCGAAGAACAACGCAGACAGCTACAGACCCATCAGCTTCACTAGCTGTCTGTGCAAACTATTTGAAAGATTATTGAACAACCGACTGACCTGGTTCCTAGAGAAAAACTTCAAACTAATTCAGGAACAGGCAGGTTTTCGACGTTGTAGAGCAACAGAAGACCAAATTACATTTATTGCTCAACACATTGAAGATGCATTCCAGGAAAAAAAGCACACTATTGCAGTCTGGGTGGATATGGAAAAGGCCTTCGACAAAGTGTGGAAAAATGGGCTGAAACAAAAGCTACTTGAAAGTGGAAGATCCCATAACATGCTTGGTGGATCGTAAAATATCTTGAAAATCGATCTGCAAGAGTCAAGATACAGGGTTCAAGGAGCAGATCAGTCTCAATGAAACAAGGAGTTCCACAAGGCGGAGTTCTGTCCCCAATTCTTTTCCTAGTTTACATTAACGACATAAAATCAACCCTCTTTAATGGAGTTCAAGCTGTTGTGTATGCCGATGATCTGGCGCTACTGAATTCAGAGGAGGACACTGAAAAAGCACAGACAAGGTTTCAAGAATCCCTCGGAACTCTAGAGAGGTGGTCCAATAGCTGGTACATGCCTGTAAATGGGGCCAAAACCACACACACCATTTTCAGTCTCTCTACCAAACCCCAGAAAGTTTCACTTAGATATGACAGCCAGGCACTCATACATGATGACTCACCGTCATATTTAGGAGTAACCTTTGACCCAAGACTCACATGGAGAAAACAGATAAAAAAGACACAGAGCAAGGGACTCAAGAGAACACAACTGATGAGGAAGTTAGCTGGAACAGACTGGGGGGCAAACCTCAATGTCCTTAAGAGGACCTATACAGGCTATGTGTGGCCAACACTAGTATATGGAATAGTTGTTTGGGGCACAGCAGCTAAATCAAATTTTCAGAAAGTCTCAAAGATCCAAAACCATGCTCTCCATATTATGACAGGGGCAATGCGCTCCACGCCCATATCAGATATGGAAACAATTACTGGTCTCCATATTCTGGAAGATAGGAGAGACACAAAGCTCCTCACCCAGCTCTCCAAATACCACCACTTTCAAGAACAACCCATGTACAGCCGACTGCAGAAACCCGGAAGGCTAGACTAAAGAGAATCTGTTTTATTAAGAACGCAAATGCCAAGCTCGCCGTCCTTAAACTCCCTCCCATAATACCAAATGTTCCACTTAAACCTTACAATGACTGCCCTGCATGGCTTAGGGATAGTCTACCAACAGTCAGAACCACTGTAACAGGGGTCTCCTCCAAATCATCAATGAGCAGCACTGATATGAAATCAACTACAGAAGGAGAGATCAATAGACTTTATCCACACCAGAGTTGGATTCGAGTGTACACAGATGGTTCAGCCAAGAGCGCAGTAAGAGACGGAGGAGGAGGAATATACATAGAATGCCCAAATGGTTTAAAAATCAACCAGGCTGTACCAACAGGTTCATATTCCTCCAATTACAGAGCAGAGGCAGAAGCACTTCTAGCGGCATGTTCTTTCCTGAATAAACAACAGCACAGCAAACATAGCAGAGTGGTCTTTCTGACTGATGCTATGTCAGTTCTACAAGCAATTGTTAACCCAAAAGACACTCATTTTTTAGACTTGACGCAACAGCTGATTTACTTAGGCTCTTCAGTAGAACAATCTGTACTGCAGTGGATTCCAGGTCACTGTGGCTTGGAAGGCAATGAAATAGCGGACAGATTGGCCAGAAGCGGCAGTGACATGGTACAACCAAATAGCGACTGAACCCACCAAGAGATGAAAACACTAATACAATCTAGTATCCAAGAAAGGTGGCTGGATACCCACCCCAGATTTTCTCCCCAAGACTCACTTCATCGCCTCTCTAGAGAGGGACAGTCTATTATATTCAGACTAAGGACAGGGCACAACAGATTTCGTCAACATATGTTCAAATTTGTCGGTGTAGGAAATACGGAGACGTGTCCCTGCAGCGTGGCACCCGAAAATGCTGAGCATGTGCTCCAACACTGTCAACTGTATGCTGACAACAGAGACGCAATCTGGCCTGTTCCAACCACACTGAAGACAAAACTGTCTGGTACACGAGAGGATATGGATTGCACGATAGCTTTCATAAAGGCTACCGGCCTCCTGATATAAGTTTTCTGACAGAAGGATCGAAGAAGAAGAAAAAGAAGACTTATTTTAATTTTCAGATGATAATTGTTCTGGTCACCGGCACAATGACCTTTGAACTAACTACTAACTTCCGTTGTTTTGAAAAACATGGCGGCTTTCAAATGTATAGTTGATAATATAACCTACATGGCAATGCTGATATCGTCTTGGTAAAGTACCGGCTTTTGTTTTGTTTTTAGACAAAAAAATGTTTTGATAGTCACTATAACTCATTATTCATCTATAAAACTATATATGGGCCACTCCCACATTAAAAAATAATGTATATATTATAATTTTATTTTTGGGCGCAGTGTTATTGTGTTAGTATAGGATAGGACTATAGTAGGTAGTGTTACTGTTAGTTACTGAAGTTACTCACTGTATGTTAACTTTTATTAATTATTATTATTATATGTGGTCAGTACTATTATTTATTTAGCTGAGTCATTTAAAAACAGTAAATAAATCAGGTGATATCCCACACCCTGTCCAAAAAAGTTTAATGTTTTTTTGTGTGTGCAAGAGAAGCTATGGATGGGGGACCGGTGGCGACCGTAAACCTGTAAACTCACAATCCTATTTGTGACACAGACAGGACTCAATGTATAACATGACTGATGTCGGATGCAGAAGAAGAAAAAAAAAATAATGTTTAAAAATTTTCCCATTTACTTGTAAATTCTTATGCTGCTTCTCGTCCTGCACCACAACATCCAACTTAAGAATGGAGGTGGAGGTGGTCACTGCAGCTTTCGCTGGTTAGAGAAAATGACACACACACATCATGATTGTAACTAACTCAGCAAGCGTGCTGAGGAAGGTCAGAGCAGGCATGCTTCGTACAGAGTGGCATGCTTCACTGCGGAGGACACGGGTGAGGAGTAATATCTGGATTTTTTCACTGGGATAGGCTGGTGTGTTGGAAAATGAACAGGCAGACAGACTGGCTGGCTCTGCACAACTTGGTGGAATACTGATGCATGATAAGGCAGGCGTGGTTAGTGTCTTATGGAAGAGCATGTACAGTTTGGAGGAGCAGTTGGATCATCATAGTCTGGTGAGATTGATGTGGGGGGTGGTGACAAGAGGTTCTGGCAGATGCTCGAGGCTCAGAGGAAAGGCAAGACGGATGTTTATTCAGAATGTTACTCTGGCACCATTAGTATCGGAACTTGTCACTGGCTGCTGAAGATGGGGACCGAGCGCTTATGGGAATGCCCCAAGTGCTGTGATATCAGTTCTTGAATCAGCTTAACTCACTCTTGTCCTGCTTTTATTTTTGTTATTTTTAAAATTATTATTGTTCTCAGGTCTTTGGGTGACGCATGGCGTTGGTGGCCAGACGCCCGCCTACGGATGGGAAGGTCATGGGTTTGCGTTCTGACAGAGCCCGAATATTTTTTAAAAATGACCTTGACTCCCAGGTGGACCCAGCCTTGAGTGGGTACCAGGTGCAGTCCTGGAAAGTAAAGGCAGCCAGCCTGATGCTGACCACATCACCCACCAAGTGCCTATTGGTCTAAAAAAAATATAGGTCTAGTTCTATATTCTCAAAACGCCTAAAAGTGTGGGAAAAGGGACCTTTATTTTTACTTTTTCTCAGGTCCTTTTGACTATGTTAGCACCTTTCTGTCTTTCTAGATCAGTGGAACTTAACCTTCCTAATGCCGTGACCCTTTATTACAGTTCCTCATGTTTGGCAACCCTTTAATACAGTTCCTTATGTTGCGGCAACCCCCAACCATACAGTTATTTTCTTTGCTACTCATAACTTCAGTGAATATATGTTTTCTGATGGTCTTTAGCGATCCCTGCGAAAGGACCGTTCGACCCACAAAAGGGTCGCTATCCACAGGTTGAGAATCACTGTTACAGATGATAGTGTTATACTGTGCTATGAGAAGGCCTGGGATTCACAGCCCTTGGCGATGGTGAGTGTGACTAACAAGACCTTTCTGCATTTCAAGAAAAGTCTTTCACAATCAGAACATGGGGTTTCAGGTCTGTTATTGCCATCACATATATTTAGTGGCTTGTTCTCAGCTCTCATCTTTTCTACAGTCACATTTTCCTTCATTCTTACTCCATTGATGATTTGGAGCCTCTGCGCAACATAGTCAATGGCATTTTTTAACCCCGACAC
>CAJHNH020005844.1:0-17234 GCA_905116865.2 Candidula unifasciata | reverse complement strand
TCCTAGCGTGTCTTATTCATGTGTAAAATAATTGTCTGGGACTCAAGTGTTAGTGGTAGGACACAAACAAGTTGTTAGGAACATTTCTTCGTAATTTTTCACTTTTATTTATCTATTTTTCTGTCACCTATGAGCTCCAAAGTGTCCAATTTCTCATCTAGAGTATCTCGTCAAGTGTGAAATGATAGACTGAGACTAAATTGGCAACTTTTTTGGAAAATATGATTTTGGCCAAACGCGAAAGGCATAAATTCTGGAAAAATTGTCACTTGTGGTCATTTTTATGTTATCTCAATTGTTGCCCCCAGATTGTACAAAAATGCCAAATCAGACATTCAGTTTACCTACTCTGCATCTAGCGTGTCTATTCATGTGTAAAATAATTGTCTGGGACTCACTGTTTAGTGGTAGGACACAAACAAGTTGTTAGGAACATTTCTTCGTAAAATTTGTTTTTCACTTTTATCTTATCTATTTTTCTGTCACCTACGAGCTCCAAAGTGTCCAATTTATCATCTAGAGTATCTCGTCAAGTGTGAAATGATAGACTGAGACTAAATTGGCAACTTTTTTTGAAAATATGATTTTGGCCAAACGCGTAAGGCATAAATTCTGGAAAAATGTCACTTGTGGTCATTTTTATGTTATCTCAATTGTTGCCCCCCAGATTGTACCAAAATGCCAAATCAGACATTCAGTTTAACTACTCTGCATCTAGCGTGTCTATTCATGTGTAAAATAATTGTCTGGGACTCAATGTTTTAGTGGTAGGACACAAACAAGTTGTTAGGAACATTTCTTCGTAAAATTTGTTTTTCACTTTTATCTTTATCTATTTTTTCTGTCACCTATGAGCTCCAAAGTGTCCAATTTCTCATCTAGAGTATCTCGTCAAGTGTGAAATGATAGACTGAGACTAAATTGGCAACTTTTTTGAAAATATGATTTTGGCCAAACGCGAAAGGCATAAATTCTGGAAAAATTGTCACTTGTGGTCATTTTTATGTTATCTCAGTGTGAAATGATAGATTGAGTACTAAATTGGCAAATTTTTGGAAATTGATTTTGGCCTGCATCTAGCGTGTCTATTAATGTGTAAAAAAATTGTCACTGGTGGTCATTTTTAGTGGTCTCAGGACACAAACAAGTTTGTACAAAAATTCTTCGTCAAATTTTGTTTTTCACTTTTCTGCATCTAGCGTGTCTCTGTCATGTATAAAATAAAGTGTCTGGGACTTAATCATCTAGAGTATCTCAAACAAGTGTTAGAAATGATAGACTGAGACTAAATTTTACTTATCTTTTTTCTGTCACCAACGAGCTCCAAAGTGTCCAATTTTGGCTCAAAAATGCGAGACTAAATTGGCATTTTTTGCAAAATTCTGGCATAAATTCTGGAAAAATGTCACTTGTGGTCATTTTTATGTTATCTCAATTGTTGCCCCCAGATTGTACAAAAATGCCAAATCAGACATCCAGTTTAACTACTCTGCATCTAGCTTGTCTATTCATGTGTAAAATAATTGTCTGGGACTCACTGTTTAGTGGAAGGACACAAACAAGTTGTTAGGAACATTTCTTCGTAAAATATGAGCTCCAAAGTGTCCAATTTCTCATCTAGAGTATCTCGTCAAGTGTGAAATGATATACTGAGACTAAATTGGCAACTTTTTGAAAAATATGATTTTGGCCAAACGCGAAAGGCATAAATTCTGCAAAATTGTCACTTGTGGTCATTTTTTGTTATCTCAATTGTTGCCCCCAGATTGTACAAAAATGCCAAATCAGACATCCAGTTTAACTACTCTGCATCTAGCGTGTCTATTCATGTGTAAAATAATTGTCTGGGACTCACTGTTTAGTGGTAGGACACAAACAAGTTGTTAGGAACATTTCTTCGTAAAATTTGTTTTCACACTTTTATCTTATCTATTTTTCTGTCACCTATGAGCTCCAATGTGTCCAATTTCTCATTTAGAGTATCTCGTCAAGTGTGAAATGATAGACTGAGACTAAATTGGCAACTTTTTGGAAAATATGATTTTGGCCAAACGCAAAAGGCATAAATTCTGGAAAAATGTCACTTGTGGTCATTTTTATGTTATCTCAATTGTTGCCCCCCAGATTGTACCAAAATGCCAAATCAGACATTCAGTTTACATACTCTGCATCTAACGTGTCTATTCATGTGTAAAATAATTTTTCTGGGACTCATTGTTTAGTGGTAGGACACAAACAAGTTGTTAGGTTCAATTCTTCGTAAAATTTGTTTTTCACTTTTATCTTATCTATTTTTCTGTCACCTATGAGCTCCAAAGTGTCCAATTTCTCATCTAGAGTATCTCGTCAAGTGTGAAATGATAGACTGAGACTAAATTGGCAACTTTCTGGAAAATATGATTTTGGCCAAACGCGAAAGGCATAAATTCTGCAAAAATTGTCACTTGTGGTCATTTTTATGTTATCTCAATTGTTGCCCCCAGATTGTACAAAAATGCCAAATCAGACATCCAGTTTAACTACTCTGCATCTAGCGTGTCTATTCATGTGTAAAATAATTGTCTGGGACTCACTGTTTAGTGGTAGGACACAAACAAGTTGTTAGGAACATTTCTTCGTAAAATTTGTTTTTCACTTTTATCTTATCTATTTTTCTGTCACCAATGAGCTCCAAAGTGTCCAATTTATCATCTAGAGTATCTCGTCAAGTGTGAAATGATAGACTGAGACTAAATTGGCAACTTTTTGGAAAATATGATTTTGGCCAAACGCGAAAGGCATAAATTCTGGAAAAATGTCACTTGTGGTCATTTTTATGTTATCTCAATTGTTGCCCCCAGATTGTACCAAAATGCCAAATCAGACATTCAGTTTACCTACTCTGCATCTAGCGTGTCTATTCATGTGTAAAATAATTGTCTGGGACTCACTGTTTAGTGGTAGGACACAAACAAGTTGTTAGGAACATTCTTCGTAAAATTTGTTTTTCACTTTTATCTTATCTATTTTTCTGTCACCAACGAGCTCCAAAGTGTCCAATTTCTCATCCAGAGTATCTCGTCAAGTGTGAAATGATAGACTGAGACTAAATTGGCAACTTTTTTGCAAAATATGATTTTGGCCAAACGCGTAAGGCATAAATTCTGCAAAAATGTCACTTGTGGTCATTTTTATGTTATCTCAATTGTTGCCCCCAGATTGTACAAAAATGCCAAATCAGACATCCAGTTTAACTACTCTGCATCTAGCGTGTCTATTCATGTGTAAAATAATTGTCTGGGACTCAATGTTTAGTGGTAGGACACAAACAAGTTGTTAGGAAGAATTCTTCGTAAAATTTGTTTTTCACTTTTATCTTATCTATTTTTCTGTCACCTATGAGCTCCAAAGTGTCCAATTTCTCATCTAGAGTATCTCGTCAAGTGTGAAATGATAGACTGAGACTAAATTGGCAACTTTTTAGAAAATATGATTTTGGCTCAACGCGAAAGGCATAAATTCTGCAAAAATGTCACTTCTGGTCATTTTTATGTTATCCTAATTGTTGCGTCCAGATTGTACAAAAATGCCAAATCAGACATCCAGTTTACCTACTCTGCATCTAGCGTGTCTATTCATGTGTAAAATAATTGTCTGGGACTCAATGTTTAGTGGCAGGACACAAACAAGTTGTTAGGAACATTTCTTCGTTAAATTTGTTTTTCACTTTTTTTCTTATCTATTTTTCTGTCACCAACGAGCTCCAAAGTGTCCAATTTATCATCTAGAGTATCTCGTCAAGTGTGAAATGATAGACTGAGACTAAATTGGCAACTTTTTGGAAAATATGATTTTTTGCCAAACGCGAAAGGCATAAATTCTGGAAAAATGTCACTTGTGGTCATTTTTATGTTATCTCAATTGTTGCCCCCAGATTGTACCAAAATGCCAAATCAGACATTCAGTTTACCTACTCTGCATCTAGCGTGTCTATTCATGTGTAAAATAATTGTCTGGGACTCAATGTTTAGTGGTAGGACACAAACAAGTTGTTAGGAACAATTCTTCGTAAAATTTGTTTTTTTCACTTTTATCTTATCTATTTTTCTGTCACCAACGAGCTCCAAAGTGTCCAATTTATCATCTAGAGTATCTCGTCAAGTGTGAAATGATAGACTGAGACTAAATTGGCAACTTTTTGGAAAATATTATTTTGGCCAAACGCGTAAGGCATAAATTCTGCAAAAATGTCACTTGTGGTCATTTTTATGTTATCTCAATTGTTGCCCCCAGATTGTACAAAAATGCCAAATCAGACATTCAGTTTACCTACTCTGCATCTAGCGTGTCTATTCATGTGTAAAATAATTGTCTGGGACTCAATGTTTAGTGGTAGGACACAAACAAGTTGTTAGGAACAATTCTTCGTAAAATTTGTTTTTCACTTTTATCTTATCTATTTTTCTGTCACCAACGAGCTCCAAAGTGTCCAATTTCTCATCTAGAGTATCTCGTCAAGTGTGAAATGATAGACTGAGACTAAATTGGCAACTTTTTGGAAAATATGATTTTGGCCAAACGCGAAAGGCATAAATTCTGCAAAAATGTCACTTGTGGTCATTTTTATGTTATCTCAATTGTTGCCCCCAGATTGTACAAAAATGCCAAATCAGACATCCAGTTTAACTACTCTGCATCTAGCGTGTCTATTCATGTGTAAAATAATTGTCTGGGACTCAATGTTTAGTGGTAGGACACAAACAAGTTGTTAGGAACATTTCTTCGTAAAATTTGTTTTTTCACTTTTATCTTATCTATTTTTCTGTCACCAATGAGCTCCAAAGTGTCCAATTTATCATCTAGAGTATCTCGTCAAGTGTGAAATGATAGACTGAGACTAAATTGGCAACTTTTTTGAAAATATTATTTTGGCCAAACGCGTAAGGCATAAATTCTGCAAAATGTCACTTGTGGTCATTTTTATGTTATCTCAATTGTTGCCCCCAGATTGTACAAAAATGCCAAATCAGACATCCAGTTTTAACTACTCTGCATCTAGCGTGTCTATTCATGTGTAAAATAATTGTCTGGGACTCAATGTTTAGTGGTAGGACACAAACAAGTTGTTAGGAACATTTCTTCGTAAAATTTGTTTTTCACTTTTATCTTATCTATTTTTTTGTCACCAATGAGCTCCAAAGTGTCCAATTTCTCATCTAGAGTATCTCGTCAAGTGTGAAATGATAGACTGAGACTAAATTGGCAACTTTTTGGAAAATATGATTTTGGCCAAACGCGAAAGGCATAAATTCTGGAAAAATGTCACTTGTGGTCATTTTTATGTTATCTCAATTGTTGCCCCCAGATTGTACCAAAAATGCCAAATCAGACATTCAGTTTACCTACTCTGCATCTAGCGTGTCTATTCATGTGTAAAATAATTGTCTGGGACTCAATGTTTAGTGGTAGGACACAAACAAGTTGTTAGGAACAATTCTTCGTAAAATTTGTTTTTCTTTTTTCTTATCTATTTTTTTTTCTGTCACCAACGAGCTCCAAAGTGTCCAATTTATCATCTAGAGTATCTCGTCAAGTGTGAAATGATAGACTGAGACTAAATTGGCAACTTTTTTTTGCAAAATATGATTTTGGCCAAACGCGTAAGGCATAAATTCTGCAAAAATTGTCACTTGTGGTCATTTTTATGTTATCTCAATTGTTGCCCCCAGATTGTACAAAAATGCCAAATCAGACATCCAGTTTAACTACTCTGCATCTAGCGTGTCTATTCATGTGTAAAATAATTGTCTGGGACTCAATGTTTAGTGGTAGGACACAAACAAGTTGTTAGGAACAATTCTTCGTAAAATTTGTTTTTCACTTTTATCTTATCTATTTTTCTGTCACACATGAGCTCCAAAGTGTCCAATTTCTCATCTAGAGTATCTCGTCAAGTGTGAAATGATAGACTGAGACTAAATTGGCAACTTTTTGGAAAATATGATTTTGGCCAAATGCGTAAGGCATAAATAAATCTGCAAAAAATGTCACTTGTGGTCATTTTTATGTTATCTCAATTGTTGCCCCCAGATTGTACAAAAATGCCAAATCAGACATCCAGTTTAACTACTCTGCATCTAGCGTGTCTATTCATGTGTAAAATAATTGTCTGGGACTCAATGTTTAGTGGTAGGACACAAACAAGTTGTTAGGAACAATTCTTCGTAAAATTTGTTTTTCACTTTTATCTTATCTATTTTTCTGTCACCTAACGAGCTCCAAAGTGTCCAATTTCTCATCTAGAGTATCTCGTCAAGTGTGAAATGATAGACTGAGACTAAATTGGCAACTTTTTTGGAAATATGATTTTGGCCAAACGCGAAAGGCATAAATTCTGCAAAAATGTCACTTGTGGTCATTTTTATGTTATCTCAATTGTTGCCCCCAGATTGTACAAAAATGCCAAATCAGACATCCAGTTTACCTACTCTGCATCTAGCGTGTCTATTCATGTGTAAAATAATTGTCTGGGACTCATGTTTAGTGGTAGGACACAAACAAGTTGTTAGGAACAATTTCTTCGTAAAATTTGTTTTTCACTTTTATCTTATCTATTTTTCTGTCACCAACGAGCTCCAAAGTGTCCAATTTCTCATCTAGAGTATCTCGTCAAGTGTGAAATGATAGACTGAGACTAAATTGGCAACTTTTTTGGAAAATATGATTTTGGCCAAACGCGAAAGGCATAAATTCTGCAAAAATGTCACTTGTGGTCATTTTTATGTTATCTCTCATTGTTGTTGCCCCCAGATTGTACAAAAATGCCAAATCAGACATCCAGTTTAACTACTCTGCATCTAGCGTGTCTATTCATGTGTAAAATAATTGTCTGGGACTCAATGTTTAGTGGTAGGACACAAACAAGTTGTTAGGAACAATTCTTCGTAAAATTTGTTTTTCACTTTTATCTTATCTATTTTTTCTGTCACCAACGAGCTCCAAAGTGTCCAATTTATCATCTAGAGTATCTCGTCAAGTGTGAAATGATAGACTGAGACTAAATTGGCAACTTTTTGGAAAATATGATTTTGGCCAAACGCGAAAGGCATAAATTCTGGAAAAATGTCACTTGTGGTCATTTTTATGTTATCTCAATTGTTGCCCCCAGATTGTACAAAATGCCAAATCAGACATTCAGTTTTACCTACTCTGCATCTAGCGTGTCTATTCATGTGTAAAATAATTGTCTGGGACTCAATGTTTAGGTAGGACACAAAAACAAGTTGTTAGGAACAATTTCTTCGTAAAATTTGTTTTTCACTTTTATCTTATCTATTTTTCTGTCACCAACGAGCTCCAAAGTGTCCAATTTCTCATCTAGAGTATCTCGTCAAGTGTGAAATGATAGACTGAGACTAAATTGGCAACTTTTTGAAAAATATGATTTTGGCCAAACGCGAAAGGCATAAATTCTTGAAAAATTGTCACTTGTGGTCATTTTTATGTTATCTCAATTGTTGCCCCCAGATTGTACCAAAATGCCAAATCAGACATCCAGTTTACCTACTCTGCATCTAGCGTGTCTATTCATGTGTAAAATAATTGTCTGGGACTCAATGTTTAGTGGTAGGACACAAACAAGTTGTTAGGAACAATTCTTCGTAAAATTTGTTTTTCACTTTTATCTTATCTATTTTTCTGTCACCAATGAGCTCCAAAGTGTCCAATTTATCATCTAGAGTATCTCGTCAAGTGTGAAATGATAGACTGAGACTAAATTGGCAACTTTTTTGCAAAATATGATTTTGGCCAAACGCGTAAAGGGCATAAATTCTGCAAAAAATTGTCACTTGTGGTCATTTTTATGTTATCTCAATTGTTGCCCCCAGATTGTACAAAAATGCCAAATCAGACATCCAGTTTAACTACTCTGCATCTAGCGTGTCTATTCATGTGTAAAATAATTGTCTGGGACTCAATGTTTAGTGGTAGGACACAAACAAGTTGTTAGGAACAATTCTTCGTAAAATTTGTTTTTTCACTTTTATCTTATCTATTTTTCTGTCACCAACGAGCTCCAAAGTGTCCAATTTCTCATCTAGAGTATCTCGTCAAGTGTGAAATGATAGACTGAGACTAAATTGGCAACTTTTTTGAAAATATGATTTTGGCCAAACGCGAAAGGCATAAATTCTGGAAAAATGTCACTTGTGGTCATTTTTATGTTATCTCAATTGTTGCCCCCAGATTGTACAAAAATGCCAAATCAGACATTCAGTTTAACTACTCTGCATCTAGCGTGTCTATTCATGTGTAAAATAATTGTCTGGGACTCAATGTTTAGTGGTAGGACACAAACAAGTTGTTAGGAACAATTCTTCGTAAAATTTGTTTTTCACTTTTATCTTATCTATTTTTCTGTCACCAACGAGCTCCAAAGTGTCCAATTTATCATCTAGAGTATCTCGTCAAGTGTGAAATGATAGACTGAGACTAAATTGGCAACTTTTTTGCAAATATTATTTTGGCCAAACGCGTAAGGCATAAATTCTGCAAAATTGTCACTTGTGGTCATTTTTATGTTATCTCAATTGTTGCCCCCAGATTGTACAAAAATGCCAAATCAGACATCCAGTTTACCTACTCTGCATCTAGCGTGTCTATTCATGTGTAAAATAATTGTCTGGGACTCAATGTTTAGTGGTAGGACACAAACAAGTTGTTAGGAACATTTCTTCGTAAAATTTGTTTTTTCACTTTTATCTTATCTATTTTTCTGTCACCTATGAGCTCCAAAGTGTCCAATTTCTCATCTAGAGTATCTCGTCAAGTGTGAAATGATAGACTGAGACTAAATTGGCAACTTTTTGGAAAATATGATTTTGGCCAAACGCGAAAGGCATAAATTCTGGAAAAATGTCACTTGTGGTCATTTTTATGTTATCTCAATTGTTGCCCCCAGATTGTACCAAAATGCCAAATCAGACATTCAGTTTACCTACTCTGCATCTAGCGTGTCTATTCATGTGTAAAATAATTGTCTGGGACTCAATGTTTAGTGGTAGGACACAAACAAGTTGTTAGGAACAATTCTTCGTAAAATTTGTTTTTCACTTTTATCTTATCTATTTTTTCTGTCACCAACGAGCTCCAAAGTGTCCAATTTATCATCTAGAGTATCTCGTCAAGTGTGAAATGATAGACTGAGACTAAATTGGCAACTTTTTTGGAAAATATGATTTTGGCCAAACGCGTAAGGCATAAATTCTGCAAAAAATGTCACTTGTGGTCATTTTTATGTTATCTCAATTGTTGCCCCCAGATTGTACAAAAATGCCAAATCAGACATCCAGTTTAACTACTCTGCATCTAGCGTGTCTATTCATGTGTAAAATAATTGTCTGGGACTCAATGTTTAGTGGTAGGACACAAAAAAGTTTGTTAGGAACAATTCTTCGTAAAATTTGTTTTTCACTTTTATCTTATCTATTTTTCTGTCACCAATGAGCTCCAAAGTGTCCAATTTCTCATCTAGAGTATCTCGTCAAGTGTGAAATGATAGACTGAGACTAAATTGGCAACTTTTTGGAAAATATGATTTTGGCCAAACGCGAAAGGCATAAATTCTGGAAAAATGTCACTTGTGGTCATTTTTATGTTATCTCAATTGTTGCCCCCAGATTGTACAAAAATGCCAAATCAGACATCCAGTTTACCTACTCTGCATCTAGCGTGTCTATTCATGTGTAAAATAATTGTCTGGGACTCACTGTTTAGTGGTAGGACACAAACATGTTGTTAGGAACAATTCTTCGTAAAATTTGTTTTTTTTTCACTTTTATCTTATCTATTTTTCTGTCACCAACGAGCTCCAAAGTGTCCAATTTATCATCTAGAGTATCTCGTCAAGTGTGAAATGATAGACTGAGACTAAATTGGCAACTTTTTTGGAAATATTTTTTTTGGCCAAACGCGTAAGGCATAAATTCTGCAAAAATGTCACTTGTGGTCATTTTTATGTTATCTCAATTGTTGCCCCCAGATTGTACAAAAATGCCAAATCAGACATCCAGTTTAACTACTCTGCATCTAGCGTGTCTATTCATGTGTAAAATAATTGTCTGGGACTCAATGTTTAGTGGTAGGACACAAACAAAGTTGTTAGGAACAATTCTTCGTAAAATTTGTTTTTCACTTTTATCTTATCTATTTTTCTGTCACCTATGAGCTCCAAAGTGTCCAATTTCTCATCTAGAGTATCTCGTCAAGTGTGAAATGATAGACTGAGACTAAATTGGCATTTTTTTTTGAAAATATGATTTTGGCCAAACGCGAAAGGCATAAATTCTGGAAAAATGTCACTTGTGGTCATTTTTATGTTAGCTCAATTGTTGCCCCAAGATTGTACCAAAATGCCAAATCAGACATTCAGTTTACCTACTCTGCATCTAGCGTGTCTATTCATGTGTAAAATAATTGTCTGGGACTCAATGTTTAGTGGTAGGACACAAACAAGTTGTTAGGTACAATTCTTCGTAAAATTTGTTTTTCACTTTTATCTTATCTATTTTTCTGTCACCAACGAGCTCCAAAGTGTCCAATTTATCATCTAGAGTATCTCGTCAAGTGTGAAATGATAGACTGAGACTAAATTGGCAACTTTTTTGCAAATATGATTTTGGCCAAAAACGCGTAAGGCATAAATTCTGCAAAAATGTCACTTGTGGTCATTTTTATGTTATCTCAATTGTTGCCCCCAGATTGTACAAAAATGCCAAATCAGACATCCAGTTTAACTACTCTGCATCTAGCGTGTCTATTCATGTGTAAAATAATTGTCTGGGACTCAATGTTTAGTGGTAGGACACAAACAAGTTGTTAGGAACAATTCTTCTTCGTAAAATTTGTTTTTCACTTTTATCTTATCTATTTTTCTGTCACCAATGAGCTCCAAAGTGTCCAATTTTCATCATCTAGAGTATCTCGTCAAGTGTGAAATGATAGACTGAGACTAAATTGGCAACTTTTTGGAAAATATGATTTTGGCCAAACGCGAAAGGCATAAATTCTGGAAAAATGTCACTTGTGGTCATTTTTATGTTATCTCAATTGTTGCCCCCAGATTGTACAAAAATGCCAAATCAGACATTCAGTTTACCTACTCTGCATCTAGCGTGTCTATTCATGTGTAAAATAATTGTCTGGGACTCAATGTTTAGTGGTAGGACACAAACAAGTTGTTAGGTACAATTCTTCGTAAAATTTGTTTTTCACTTTTATCTTATCTATTTTTCTGTCACCAACGAGCTCCAAAGTGTCCAATTTATCATCTAGAGTATCTCGTCAAGTGTGAAATGATAGACTGAGACTAAATTGGCAACTTTTTGGAAAATATGATTTTGGCCAAACGCGAAAGGCATAAATTCTGGAAAAATGTCACTTGTGGTCATTTTTATGTTATCTCAATTGTTGCCCCCAGATTGTACAAAAATGCCAAATCAGACATCCAGTTTAACTACTCTGCATCTAGCGTGTCTATTCATGTGTAAAATAATTGTCTGGGACTCAATGTTTAGTGGTAGGACACAAACAAGTTGTTAGGAACAATTCTTCGTAAAATTTGTTTTTCACTTTTATCTTATCTATTTTTCTGTCACCAATGAGCTCCAAAGTGTCCAATTTCTCATCTAGAGTATCTCGTCAAGTGTGAAATGATAGACTGAGACTAAATTGGCAACTTTTTGGAAAATATGATTTTGGCCAAACGCGAAAAGGCATAAATTCTGCAAAAATGTCACTTGTGGTCATTTTTTTTGTTATCTCAATTGTTGCCCCCAGATTGTACAAAAATGCCAAATCAGACATCCAGTTTACCTACTCTGCATCTAGCGTGTCTATTCATGTGTAAAATAATTGTCTGGGACTCAATGTTTAGTGGTAGGACACAAACAAGTTGTTAGGAACAATTTCTTCGTAAAATTTGTTTTTCACTTTTATCTTATCTATTTTTCTGTCACCAACGAGCTCCAAAGTGTCCAATTTATCATCTAGAGTATCTCGTCAAGTGTGAAATGATAGACTGAGACTAAATTGGCAACTTTTTTGCAAATATGATTTTGGCCAAACGCGTAAGGCATAAATTCTGCAAAATTGTCACTTGTGGTCATTTTTATGTTATCTCAATTGTTGCCCCCAGATTGTACAAAAATGCCAAATCAGACATCCAGTTTAACTACTCTGCATCTAGCGTGTCTATTCATGTGTAAAATAATTGTCTGGGACTCAATGTTTAGTGGTAGGACACAAACAAGTTGTTAGGAACATTTCTTCGTAAAATTTGTTTTTCACTTTTATCTTATCTATTTTTCTGTCACCTATGAGCTCCAAAGTGTCCAATTTCTCATCTAGAGTATCTCGTCAAGTGTGAAATGATAGACTGAGACTAAATTGGCAACTTTTTTGGAAAATATGATTTTGGCCAAACGCGAAAGGCATAAATTCTGGAAAAATGTCACTTGTGGTCATTTTTATGTTATCTCAATTGTTGCCCCCGATTGTACAAAAATGCCAAATCAGACATTCCAGTTTACCTACTCTGCATCTAGCGTGTCTATTCATGTGTAAAATAATTGTCTGGGACTCAATGTTTAGTGGTAGGACACAAACAAGTTGTTAGGAACAATTCTTCGTAAAATTTGTTTTTTCACTTTTATCTTATCTATTTTTCTGTCACCAACGAGCTCCAAAGTGTCCAATTTATCATCTAGAGTATCTCGTCAAGTGTGAAATGATAGACTGAGACTAAATTGGCAACTTTTTTGCAAATATGATTTTGGCCAAACGCGTAAGGCATAAATTCTGCAAAAATGTCACTTGTGGTCATTTTTATGTTATCTCAATTGTTGCCCCCAGATTGTACAAAAATGCCAAATCAGACATCCAGTTTAACTACTCTGCATCTAGCGTGTCTATTCATGTGTAAAATAATTGTCTGGGACTCAATGTTTAGTGGTAGGACACAAACAAGTTGTTAGGAACAATTTCTTCGTAAAATTTGTTTTTTTTTTTTATCTTATCTATTTTTCTGTCACCAATGAGCTCCAAAGTGTCCAATTTCTCATCTAGAGTATCTCGTCAAGTGTGAAATGATAGACTGAGACTAAATTGGCAACTTTTTGGAAAATATGATTTTGGCCAAACGCGAAAGGCATAAATTCTGGAAAAATGTCACTTGTGGTCATTTTTATGTTATCTCAATTGTTGCCCCCAGATTGTACAAAAATGCCAAATCAGACATCCAGTTTAACTACTCTGCATCTAGCGTGTCTATTCATGTGTAAAATAATTATCTGGGACTCACTGTTTAGTGGTAGGACACAAACAAGTTGTTAGGAACAATTCTTCGTAAAATTTGTTTTTCACTTTTATCTTATCTATTTTTCTGTCACCAACGAGCTCCAAAGTGTCCAATTTATCATCTAGAGTATCTCGTCAAGTGTGAAATGATAGACTGAGACTAAATTGGCAACTTTTTTTTGCAAATATGATTTTGGCCAAACGCGTAAGGCATAAATTCTGCAAAAATGTCACTTGTGGTCATTTTTATGTTATCTCAATTGTTGACCCCAGATTGTACAAAAATGCCAAATCAGACATCCAGTTTAACCTACTCTGCATCTAGCGTGTCTATTCATGTGTAAAATAATTGTCTGGGACTCAATGTTTAGTGGTAGGACACAAACAAGTTGTTAGGAACAATTCTTCGTAAAATTTGTTTTTTTTCACTTTTATCTTATCTATTTTTCTGTCACCAATGAGCTCCAAAGTGTCCAATTTCTCATCTAGAGTATCTCGTCAAGTGTGAAATGATAGACTGAGACTAAATTGGCAACTTTTTTGGAAAATATGATTTTGGCCAAACGCGTAAGGCATAAATTTTGCAAAATTGTCACTTATGGTCATTTTTATGTTATCTCAATTGTTGCCCCCAGATTGTACAAAAATGCTAAATCACACATCCAGTTTAACTACTCTGCATCTAGCGTGTCTATTGCACTGTAAAATAATTGTCTGGGACTCAATGTTTAGTGGTAGGACACAAACAAGTTGTTAGGAACATTTCTTCGTAAAATTTGTTTTTCACTTTTATCTTATCTATTTTTCTGCCACCTATGAGCTCCAAAGTGTCAAATTTCTCATCTAGAGTATCTCGTCAAGTGTGAAATGATAGACTGAGACTAAATTGGCAACTTTTTGGAAAATATTTTTTTTTTGGCCAAACGTGTAAGGCATAAATTATGCAAAATTGTCACTTGTGGTCATTTTTATGTTATCTCAATTGTCGCCCCCAGATTGTACAAAAATGACAAAGCAGACATCTAGTTTAACTACTCTGCATCTAGCGTGTCTATTCATGTGTAAAATAATTGTCTGGGACTCACTGTTTAGTGGTAGGACACAAACAAGTTGTTAGGAACATTTCTTCGTAAAATTTGTTTTTCACTTTTATCTTATCTATTTTTCTGTCACCAACGAGCTCCAAAGTGTCCAATTTCTCATCTAGAGTATCTCGTCAAGTGTGAAATGATAGACTGAGACTAAATTGGCAACTTTTTGGAAAAATGATTTTGGCCAAACGCGAAAGGCATAAATTCTGCAAAATTGTCACTTGTGGTCATTTTTATGTTATCTCAATTGTTGCCCCAGATTGTACAAAAATGCCAAATCAGACATCCAGTTTACCTACTCTGCATCTAGCGTGTCTATTCATGTGTAAAATAATTGTCTGGGACTCAATGTTTAGTGGTAGGACACAAACAAGTTGTTAGGAACATTTCTTCGTAAAATTTGTTTTTCACTTTTATCTTATCTATTTTTCTGTCACCATGAGCTCCAAAGTGTCCAATTTCTCATCTAGAGTATCTCGTCAAGTGTGAAATGATAGACTGAGACTAAATTGGCAACTTTTTGGAAAATATGATTTTGGCCAAACGCGAAAGGCATAAATTCTGCAAAAAATGTCACTTGTGGTCATTTTTATGTTATCTCAATTGTTGCCCCCAGATTGTAAAAAAAATGCCAAATCAGACATCCAGTTTAACTACTCTGCATCTAGCGTGTCTATTCATGTGTAAAATAATTGTCTGGGACTCACTGTTTAGTGGTAGGACACAAACAAGTTGTTAGGAACAATTTCTTCGTAAAATTTGTTTTTTCACTTTTATCTTATCTATTTTTCTGTCACCAACGAGCTCCAAAGTGTCCAATTTATCATCTAGAGTATCTCGTCAAGTGTGAAATGATAGACTGAGACTAAATTGGCAACTTTTTTTGAAAATATGATTTTGGCCAAACGCGTAAGGCATAAATTCTGCAAAATTGTCACTTGTGGTCATTTTTATGTTATCTCAATTGTTGCCCCCAGATTGTACAAAAATGCCAAATCAGACATCCAGTTTAACTACTCTGCATCTAGCGTGTCTATTCATGTGTAAAATAATTGTCTGGGACTCACTGTTTAGTGGTAGGACACAAACAAGTTGTTAGGAACATTACTTCGTAAAATTTGTTTTTTCACTTTTATCTTATCTATTTTTCTGTCACCTATGAGCTCCAAAGTGTCCAATTTATCATCTAGAGTATCTCGTCAAGTGTGAAATGATAGACTGAGACTAAATTGGCAACTTTTTGGAAAATATGATTTTGGCCAAACGCGAAAGGCATAAATTCTGCAAAATTGTCACTTGTGGTCATTTTTATGTTATCTCAATTGTTGCCCCAGATTGTACAAAAATGCCAAATCAGACATTCAGTTTAACTACTCTGCATCTAGCGTGTCTATTCATGTGTAAAATAATTGTCTGGGACTCACTGTTTAGTGGTAGGACACAAACAAGTTGTTAGGAACAATTCTTCGTAAAATTTGTTTTTCACTTTTATCTTATCTATTTTTCTGTCACCAATGAGCTCCAAAGTGTCCAATTTATCATCTAGAGTATCTCGTCAAGTGTGAAATGATAGACTGAGACTAAATTGGCAACTTTTTGGCAAAATATGATTTTGGCCAAACGCGTAAGGCATAAATTCTGCAAAATTGTCACTTGTGGTCATTTTTATGTTATCTCAATTGTTGCCCCCAGATTGTACAAAAATGCCAAACCAGACATCCAGTTTAACTACTCTGCATCTAGCGTGTCTATTCATGTGTAAAATAATTGTCTGGGACTCAATGTTTAGTGGTAGGACACAAACAAGTTGTTAGGAACAATTCTTCGTAAAATTTGTTTTTCACTTTTATCTTATCTATTTTTCTGTCACCAACGAGCTCCAAAGTGTCCAATTTATCATCTAGAGTATCTCGTCAAGTGTGAAATGATAGACTGAGACTAAATTGGCAACTTTTTTGCAAAATATGATTTTGGCCAAACGCGTAAGGCATAAATTCTGCAAAAATTGTCACTTGTGGTCATTTTTATGTTATCTCAATTGTTGCCCCCAGATTGTACAAAAATGCCAAATCAGACATCCAGTTTACCTACTCTGCATCTAGCGTGTCTATTCATGTGTAAAATAATTGTCTGGGACTCAATGTTTAGTGGTAGGACACAAACAAGTTGTTAGGAACAATTCTTCGTAAAATTGTTTTTTTCACTTTTATCTTATCTATTTTCTGTCACCAACGAGCTCTAAAGTGTCCAATTTATCATCTAGAGTATCTCGTCAAGTGTGAAATGATAGACTGAGACTAAATTGGCAACTTTTTGGAAAATATGATTTTGGCCAAACGCGTAAGGCATAAATTCTGCAAAATTGTCACTTGTGGTCATTTTTATGTTATCTCAATTGTTGCCCCCAGATTGTACAAAAATGCCAAATCAGACATCCAGTTTAACTACTCTGCATCTAGCGTGTCTATTCATGTGTAAAATAATTGTCTGGGACTCACTGTTTAGTGGTAGGACACAAACAAGTTGTTAGGAACATTTCTTCGTAAAATTTGTTTTTTCACTTTTATCTTATCTATTTTTCTGTCACCTATGAGCTCCAAAGTGTCCAATTATCATCTAGAGTATCTCGTCAAGTGTGAAATGATAGACTGAGACTAAATTGGCAACTTTTTGGAAAATATTATTTTGGCCAAACGCGTAAGGCATAAATTCTGCAAAAATTGTCACTTGTGGTCATTTTTATGTTATCTCAATTGTTGCCCCCAGATTGTACAAAAATGCCAAATCAGACATCCAGTTTAACTACTC
>CAJHNH020005843.1:0-17242 GCA_905116865.2 Candidula unifasciata | reverse complement strand
GCATTGTTACTTTTAAACCCAATCCATGTTATGAGATATTTTGATTAAAGCCATTTTAGGCATGATTTTGGATTTTTAAGTGCGAAATTAACCCACACCCAATGATTTTCGGTATTTCTCTTTTTGGGCCATTCAAACCACGTTTTGAATTTAAATGCTCAATTCAACCCCCCTCCAGATTTTATGTATTTCTTTTTTACCATTAAAACCCGTATTTAATATTTAATGCTGCAATTCAACCCCATCCATGATTTTATGTATTTCCGTTAGCCATTCAACCACGATATTAATTTAAAGGTGCTGCAATTCAACCCACATCCATGATTTTATGTATTTCTCTGTTAGCCATTCAACCACGATATTAGATATTTAAGTGCTGCAATTCAACCCACATCCATGATTTTATGTATTTCTCTGTTAGCCATTCAAACCACGATATTAGATATTTAAGTGCTGCAATTCAACCCACATCCATGATTTTATGTATTTCTCTGTTAGCCATTCAACCCACATCCATGATTTTATCTATTTCTCTGTTAGCCATTCAAACCACGATATTAGATACTATATTGTTAACAGTTCAGAACAATATCACGATTTTAGTTATTCCATTGTTAAAAGCACCTTGAAATCTGTGACAAGTGTTTTTTTTTTCAATATAAATCTCGGTACCATGACTTTCATCACATTTTGTCGTGCAGTCTTGGAGAGATTTTCACTGAATTTGGGGCGCATCTGTCTGAGCGTTGAGGAACCAACAGCCTGCTCTCAAGAAAGTCGTACATGAAATAAAAAAAGGATATGCATGGAAATTTCAAGATCTGAAACAAGATTAACGTCATGTATTTTTTTAACCTATGTGGGCTAAGACAAAGATATTGTTTCTTTTAGTACGGCCTTATGCTTGACCCACCTTCACTCTCATCGACCTACAGCCTTTGTGTTTGAATGGACCCACTCTTCTCATGTCAGAGGCCCCATACGATGTTTCTTCTTCTGTCATTCAAACCCCAAATGGAGCTTAGGCCCTCAACCAACTCAGGCCAAGTCGTTCTACCCTTCCCTATGGCATGCAGCTCTCTCTCTTCTCTCTCTCTCCTCTCTCTCTCGGTCGTCTCTCTCTCTCATCTCCTCTCTCTCAATCTTATCTCTCTCTCTTTCTCTCTCTCTCTCTCTATCCTCTCTCTCTCTCTCTCTCTCTCTCTCTCTCTCTCTCTCTCTCTCTCTCTCTCTCTCTCTCTCTCTCTCTCTGCCCTCCTCATATATTTATATTCACTCTCTAGCTGCCTTGGACAGACTGGCTAGGGGTCTTCACAACTTTGGTGAATACTGATGCCTGAAAGACTGGCTAGCTCTTCACAACTTGGCTGGAATACTGATGCCTGAAAAAAAGACTGGCTAGGTCTGCACAACTTGGTGGAATACTGATGGCCTCTTCCACTTGAAGACTGGCTAGCTAGCTCTTCACAACTTGGTGGAATACTGATGCCTGAAAGACCGGCTAGCTCTTCACACACTTGGTGGAATACTGATGCCTGAAGACTGGCTAGCTCTGCACAACTTGGTGGAATACTGATGCCTGAAGACCTGGCTAGCACAACTCTTCACAGCTTGGTGGAATACTGATGCCTGAAGACTGGCTAGCTCTTCACAACTTGGTGGAATACTGTATGCCTGAAGACTGGCTAGCTCTGCACAACTTGGTTGAATACTGATGCCTGAAACTGGCTAGCTCTTCATCAAACTTGGTGGAATACTGGATGCTGAAGACTAGCTAGCTCTTCACAACTTGGTGGAATACTGATGCCTGAAGACTGGCTAGCTCTGCACAACTTGGTGGAATACTGATGCCTGAAGACTGGCTAGCTCTTCACAACTTGGTGGAATACTGATGCCTGAAGACTGGCTAGCTCTTCACAACTTGGTGGAATACTGATGCCTGAAGACTGGCTAGCTCTTCACAACTTGGTGGAATACTGATGCCTGAAGACTGGCTAGCTCTTCACAACTTGGTGGAATACTGATGCCTGAAGACTGGCTAGCTCTTCACAACTTGGTGGAATACTGATGCCTGAAGACTGGCTAGCTCTTCACAACTTGGTGGAATACTGATGCCTGATAAGGCAGACATGCGGAGGAGCGAATGGATCACAACAGACTGGTGAGAGTGATGCAGCTGGAGTGGCACGGGGATCTGACCTATGCTCGTCGCTCAGAGGAAAGGCAAGAGCGACGTTTGATCAGACTGCTACAGACTCCACTGGTACTGGCACTTTGCGCTGGCTGCTTAGGGTGGGGACGGAGCGCTTATGAAAATATTTCGAGTACTGTGATGTCTGTTCTTGAATCAACTCAACTCAACCCAGTTTGTTCCCTTTGAAAAAAAAAAAAAAACATTTGTTTAGTTTCTCTCCGTTTCTGCCCTCCAACTACTTTCCTTTAATCTCCACAAGGTTAGTGTTTCCCTCGAAGTTCACTTTACTTAGTCGCTCCTCTTCTACCTTGGAGTGCTACTGTAGTGTTTGCATTTCGTGCGGATCTGTATGTAGACAATAGAGATAGGTGATAGAAGAGCTCCCCAAGTACTGTTTTGTCTCCTTCCTACAGTGCTTGATGACAGCATCCATTATAAGACAACAGAAGTAAAGTGGGAGAATATCACCTTACCTAACACCGCTAGTGGTCTTCAATTCTTTTGACTTTTGTTTGATCTGCTGTTCTTACAAAATAAAATAAAAAATGTATAACAGCAAATAATTTTTTTTTTTTTTTTTTTTTTTTTTTTTTTTTTTTTTTTATTTTTTTTTTTTTTTGTTTTTTTTTTTATTTTTTTTTTTTTTTTTTTTTTATATTATTTTTTTTTTTTAATAATTTTTGATTTTTGTTTTTATTTTTTTTTTTTTTTTTTTTTATTTGTGATTTATTTTTTTTTTCTGTTATGTTTTTTTTTTTTTTTTTTTTTTAATTTTTTTTTTTTTTATTTTTTTTTTTTTTTGTCTTCAATTCTTTTGACTTTTGTTTGATCTGCTGTTCTTACATAATTTCTGCAGCTTTTGTAGAAACGCTGTAATTTGGCTGATCAGTGATGCTGGAATGTTCTTCCGTGACAAGCAGTTCAGGTTCTCTTTAACTTAAAAAAGTTAACTGTCGATCTGTTCCAGGACGTTGCAGAAGAAACCTTCAGCTCTCCTTTATGGCTGTTATAGTTTTTCGAAACAAATTTAAGTTCAGTAATTTGCCGTTGCTTTCTACACTGTCGGATTTCTGTACCACTGTCGAAACCAACCCAAGACGCTTTGCTGCCAAATGGCCTGTAGCTGAGATTGAAACAGGCACCCAGGCATTACGAAGCGAGTTTGCAACAGGTACGCCACAGACACCGACTCCTTCCAACTACTTTTCTTCAACTACGACGAGGTCAGTTTTCCCTTTCTAATACTTTTCTTAAACTATGACGAGGTCAGTTTTTCCTTTCAACTACTTTTCTTTAACTACGACGAGGTCAGTTTTCCCTTATAACTACTTTTCTTTAACTAAGACGAGGTCAGTTTTTCCTTTTAACTACGACTAGGTAAGTTTTTCCTTTCAACTACTTTTCTTTAACTACGACGAGGTCAGTTTTACCTTTCAACTACTTTTCTTTAACAACGATGAGGTCAGCTTTTCCTTTCAACTTTAACTACAACGAGGTCAGTTTTTCCTTTCTACTACTTTTCTTTAACTACGACGAGGTCAGTTTTCCCTTTCAACTACTTTTATTTAACTACAACGAGGTCAGTTTTCCCTTTCAACTACATTTCTTTAACTACGACGAGGTGAGTTTTGTCTTTTAACTACTTTACTTTACTTACAACCAGAGAAAAGATTCTAGACAGTTTGACAGCTTAGCATGAGGAATCATCAGTATTAGACATGACAGAAAAAACACGAGAGGGAAGACTGTGGGTTGACACAACTACCAACACACACGGCACGGACTTTAAGAAGAAGAATGCTGTATTCAGACATACCTGTGAATCATATTTTTTTTGTTTATAATCTTCAAAAGCATGTATCTGTCCAATATGTTCTCTTATGTTTCTATGTAATGCCATCTCTCCAGCTTTCACATACATTCTCATTAATTTGCTGGCTGATCATTATACAGTTCCTGACTTGATACTTGGCTTCATGTATCTCCTAAGAACTCTGCCACATTACTTGACGAAGAAATATTGTGTACAATATTTTTTTAATTAACTTTTTTAAATACAGGCTAGAGATTGATTACAATATCCATAAATTGGCAATATTATGTCCGGCACAAAATATGCAACACGCTATCAAATGTAAAATAATGCTCACAAGCGATAAAAAATACAGTTGTCACAGAATGCAGAAAAAGCGCGGATAATGTAATTAATGACCAATTATAAATCCCACGGGAGGGAAAATGGTAAGGACAATGCAATAATAAAATTCATGTGATTAAAAAAAAACTAACACCCCCCCCCCCCCCCCCCCCCCCCCCCCCCCCCCCCCCCCCCCCCCCCCCCCCCCCCCCCCCCCCCCCCCCCCCACCCCTTTTTTTTTCCGTTAGATTCATATCTCGTCAACTTTGAGGAAAACGGCAGAATATCATTAGGAACAAAGAAGTAGAACTTAAGTGTAGACGTTCAGTGCAAACGTATTAAACAAACATTTAAGTTTATCTAAGAACGCTGTTCGTTGAACACTAAGTAAGAAATAAATAACAAAAACCAAAACCGAATAGAAAATTAGTAACCATGGAAATTAGCTGTCTGATGGAGACTGTGGAATGCCCAGAAGAGATGCAATGTTTAATTAGGAATCGTCATCTCAAAACTCGGGATTTACCCCTAAGGCCTCCGTCCCCATCTTCAGCAGCGGGTGAAGAATTCAAATTTCGATGATACCAGTGACATAAGTCAAATCTAGATATAGTAAACACTTTTCCAGTTGTAAATTACATATAAAGACAGCAACAAAAAAAAAATGGGTTTTTCTCTTAGAAAGAATGCCAATTGACCTCATGCCATTCAAGACACACTCAGTAAGGAGAGGGGGCATGCTGCACGAGGTTGAACCAAAACCGCGATGGAAAAATGCCATCAGAGAAACCTACAAGAGTTCCTGCTCGAGTCTATCTGTCTGTCTGGGTGTCTGTCTGTCTAAATATGTGTCTTTCTGAAAGTCTGTCTATCTGTCTGAATGTCTGCCTGAATGTATGTGTGTCTTTCCTTCTATCTGTCTGTCTTTCTGTCTGTGTGTCCACTGCATGTACGCATATATTTATCCATCAATATTTGTATCCATGTATATGTACGTATCTGTGGCTCTAACTGTGTATCTACATATGCATCCACGCATGTATTATTTACCCATGCACACGTCAAAGGCAACGAGCTCTTCTATCACCTATCCCTATTGTCTACATACCGATCCGCACGAAATGCAAATACTACGGTCTCAATATCCAGGGAATTTTGAAGTGTTAGAGTACTACCAAACTACGACGGACTATCGGCCTGTAATTGTTTCGTGATTTTCCCTCTCTCCCTTTCTGTCGCTCTGGCTTCGAGTTACTGTGTTTTCGGCTCGTTGTCTCTCCGTTGATGAGTTTTAGGGCACGGTGTCGATATGGTGGTACAAATATAGCCAGTTTTTTAGGTGGAAGATTAAACAGGCAGAACATAAAACTGGCAGATTGGCGGCCGTCGTGTGTGTTTGTGTTTGTTATTTGTAGACGTGTTAGTATCTGTGAGCGCGTTATTATTTGTAGGCGTGTTATTATTTGTGGGTGTGTTATTATTTGTGAGCGTGTTATTATTTGTAGGCGTGTTATTATGTGTGAGCGTGTTATTATTTGTAGGCGTGTTATTATGTGTGAGCGTGTTATTATTTGTAGGCGTGTTATTATTTGTGAGCGTGTTATTATTTGTAGGCGTGTTATTATTTGTAGGCGTGTTATTATTTGTGAGCGTGTTATTATTTGTGAGCGTGTTATTATTTGTGAGCTTGTTATTATTTGTGAGCGTGTTATTATTTGTGAGCGTGTTTTTATTTGTGAGCGTGTTATTATTTGTAGGCGTGTTATTATTTGTGAGCGTGTTATTATTTGTAGGCGTGTTATTATTTATGGCCGTGTTCTGAGTGATGTCTGGTCTCCAAGGCATACGTTACATTAATTTATATGCCTGTTAACAGTCAACGATTTTGATTTAGACGGCAGATCAACGTCATGGCACAAGGGGTAAGGCAAAAGTACTCCGTTCTACTTCTGACTCAAGCTTGAGTGCGAAGAATCTCAGCGCAGTGCAGGAACTCCGTAGCACCGGCAAGGATCCTGAAAAACTGGGTAGATTTTTAACTCCAAATTTTGCCCAGGCAGCTACGTTAGGCTACTCTTTTCGATTTCCAATAGCCGGGGGATTTTTTACGCGCGCAACAATACACATGGGTGTCCGATCTTACTACCCAGAGACCAGGGGAAATTACTAGAACTCTTTGTGAAAAAATCCCAGCCTTTACAGGGGCCTGAACCTGCGACCTCCAACACTTGAGACGGACGCCATGCCTCGAGACCACGCAACCCCCTTAGTCAACGAGCCAACGAGTATGATTAGGAAGATTGGCTCTATTGTTTTATAAGTGTTTATAAAAGACTTGAATGTTCGATTTGCATTTGCATCAATGATCAACCACAGTGCTTTGTGCTCAGTTACAGTTCCTACTTGAGTCTTCCTAAACTCGACTTGAAGTGCTCTTTGTGAATTTAAATTATATACTTTTTATCTGGTCGTTATTAGCATATATTTTAATCTGTTGATGTTTTATTGCAGATAGACAGACAAGTAGATAGACAGACATACAAAGAGACAGACACGCAGATAGAAAAACAGGCAGAGAGACAGAAAAGGCGATAGAAAGACAGACGGAGAGGCAGAGAGACGGACAGACGCAGAGACAGATGTCAGATAGATAGATAAAAAGATAGACAGAGAGACAGCAAGAGAGACAGCAAGAGAGACAGAAAGGCTTAAAGACAGGCTGACAGACTGACACACAGGTAAGAAAAACACACAGGTTTTGACACTACTGTAGCACAGTGCATGTTGACTCGTCTCAATGAAAGTAATATACTTATGCTTGTCACAGTACCAGCCTCGGGCAACTGCAACGCAATCTGTAAAGTCTGAAAGAGTTACTTGTTAGGGAAACACTGACTACATGATCGATGTCTGTTTCGGCGCTAACTTTCTCAGGCTTTGGCAGCAGAGCTCCACCCAGCTGCAGTCTGATTTAACAGTCAACCTCTGTTTTTACCCTTCGGTGTTGAATATATTTCAGGACCTATTACACACACACACACACACACACACACACACACACATATACACACACATATATACACACACACACAACTCACTCACACCCACACACACAGACACAGAGTATTCTACAGCGGCTATTGAAAAAGGGGACAAAGCATGTGTGGGAATGCCCCGAGTGCATTGATGTCAATTTCTGGTTCATTCAAGTTAATTTAGGGGGACTAAGCGATCTCGAGGTATGGTGTCCGCCTCGATTGCTGGAGGTCCCGGATTCAAGCCCCGGTGAAGGCTAAAATTTTTCACGTGGACTTCTTGTAATTTTCCCTAGTCTCTGGGTAGTAGGATCGGACGCCCGTTTGTATTGTTTCGCACGTAAAAAATCCCTTGTCAGTTGGAAATCTAAACGAGTAGTCTAACCGCATTGCCCGGGAAAAATTTGGAGTTAAAAATCTACCCAAAGTATTTCAGGATCATTGCTCGTTAAACGGAATTTGTGCACGGCGCTGATATTATTCAGACTCAGGCTTGTATTAGAAGAAGAACGAAGCATTTATGATTTATACCCGTGTTCCATGAGGTGGCTCCATCGAATAAACATAAACATAAACAGTCAGGTTCCACCCCCTCCCCAACCCCTCACAGTTAAATAGGGATCTCAACCCCTACCATATTTGGGAACCGGGGGGGGGGGGGGATGGGGGGGAATCTGAGCTCAGCCCGTTTAGAAAAGTTGCAAGGAAGTTGAGGACTTCCCACAAACACGTATAGACATTCTTCTTCTTTTTCTTCTTCTTCTTCTTCTTTTTCTTCTTCTTCTTCTTTCTTCTTCCTTCTTCTTCTTCTTCTTCTTCTTCTTCTTCTTCTTCTTCTTCTTCTTCTTCTGCGTTCATCCTTAGATGTAATTGCGTTGTGTCCCGTTTACAGCATGGCTGCGATATGTGCACCTTCCGGCCGACACGTCAGACTTGTACGGGCTTTTGTATAGACATTAGCTTTTCAAGTATTGGTTTAAATAGTAGTAAATTAAGCAAAGGTCCCTTTTCACACCTGCCACTCCCGTTTATATATAAGTGCTATTTACAAATAAATAATATTTATTTGGTCTTTCAGCACGGAATGATAATTAAGAGGTATAATAATAATTAGTACTGTTCACTTAAACAAGGTATACACACATATAATGTCTGTAACTGACTCACAAAGCTAGCTAAGGAAGGTGGGGACAGGCAAGCTTTGTGCAGAGTGGCATGCTTCGCTCCAGAGATCACGGGTGAAGAGCAATGTCTGGATCTTTTCTCTGGGTGGACAGACTAGCAGGCTCTGCAGTATACTGGGAAATGTTAAGGCACGTGGACAGGTACTAGCGGAAGAGCAAATGCATCATCATAGTCTGAAATGCAGCGAAGTTGACGAGGGGATCTGGCCGAGACGCTGGAAGCAAGGGGTTTTTACGGACACACACACAAACACACACATATATGGAAGAGCATAATATATATATATATAGAGCTACTGCCCTATAGGGGAACTCAGCGATGGCAGCTGAAGACGTGATCGATACTCACTTATACTCATACTAGAAAGGCTGTGACAGACAGTTCTTGACAACTCACAAACACTCATCCACGCAATTCAAACAAAGCTAGAACGCCCCCCACCCCCCAATCCCTTCCCCCAATCGTAGAAAATCAGAAGGGTTACCGATTTACCACCCCCCCCTCCCCCCCCCACAATCACACACAAATCCCCCCCCCCCCCCACACACACACAGACACTTTTCCGGCCTCCTTTCCTCATAGTTCTTTGTACAGTTGTCTCTGTTCTGTTATTTCGAATACGTAAATAGAACTTGCGTGGGCGAAAACGCCGATCCAAATGGAATCATTAAGTCAACAGCAGGTCTCCAGCGTTTCATTACGCGATCAGTGATAGACCTCAACATATACTGAAAGCAAATATGGCCTCGGTTGCCGTTTGCAAAGATAACCCTTACTCTTGGAACAATTATGAATAATTTAAATGATTCCAGTAACTCAACTAGTCTGGAGGTCTTGCGTGTTATTGATTCTACATAATTATCATATCGAAGACATTTATGTCTACAGATACAGAAAAAAAAGATAACTATGCAGTTAACAATTCCACAATCGTCGAGTACCAAGGTTCGGTTTAAAAAAAAAAAAAGTTCTGGTGAGTTTCGGACTTTAGTTCGGCAGTTGCACCCGGAAAAGATTGGGGCCTCACCACGTAAAATTGCCTTTACATAATGACTTCCCCAATGTTGTAATTAATTATTGCCAATTTTGTTTTAACTCTCTCAGTCGCATATGGTTTTAAAATGGAAACTTAATTTGGCGCAATAATCACAGGGAAAGAGACATCAGTGTAAGATTTTTAAAGATACAACATATAATGTGCAGCATATAACATTTTTGTCAGATTATTTTTTGGGTACCCAGACCAAACAGGAAATAAATAATAACCCACAGTGTGTTACGTTCATAGGCATATACGTAACCTCAACACATATGGTGCGTTGGTTGGGTCAGAAAGAGTAAACGTTATATGTGTGCTGTGTGGTAAAAGTAACGTTGATCTCCCTCGCCCAGCCTATAACACACTAGCTCACTTCTGGTTGGTAGTTCGTGAACCTGTCACCTTGGTACAAGTTTACGGAGGTGCCATTGATATCGCATGTTGTATATTTCAGTACGCCAGCACTTTCAACATTCCAAAAACCTGGATAACCTGGTCCTAACACAAAAACCCTAGAGAGTGCTGCAACCTATGTCATAGGCAATATCTTTCTCGAGATGAAAACGTAAATGCAAGACAACACAGAAAACAAACAACAAAGCGGGACAAATCCGCAACCTTCAGGAAAGTGGACCAGCCCAACAAACGTGAATGAAAAGTGACCCACTCTGTTTAGGGAGAGTAACGTGAACCTAACCTGCTGTGTAATATGATAGTGGCGTAAGTCCTTGCCGGACTAGACGAGTCAAAGGGCCAGCTTTGAACGGCGAAGGCCCATGACATCATAAATGGGTGTGGGGTTTGACGCGCAGAGTGCCTGGCATCGCTTGATAGGTCACATATCACCAGCATATCATCGATTTTCGGTCCAGGATATTCGGGTGTGCGGGGAATGAACAGGCTGATAGGATTGGCTGCTGCAGCTCCTCTGACTGGAGAGCTACTTTATGAAAAAGCAGACCGAACAGGCATACTTGGACATACTAATTCAGTCGAAAGGAGCAGAGGGTGTGAAACATATTCATCACTGAGGGGAAACAAAGGAGAACTTTCAATCAGGTTGCAACTGGTACAGTTAACAAGTAGACTCTTCGTTGGCTACTGAGGAAAGAGACTGAGCACGTGTGAGAATTACGGAGTGCAGGAATTTCATTTCTTGATTGGTTATTGATTCATCATTCATTCATTCTTTCCATTCATTCATTCATTCATTTATTCATTCATTTATGCATGTGCAATATATTATCTGCCTGATCATATAGTAATAAACAACAAACTGTATATGAGACCACCTACAGTAGAACATCTGGGCGGAAGAATAGAGGAAGACCATGGACAACATGGACAAATGCAGTAGTGACACTTGCAGAAAAACCATCATTCAAGTACCACGATAAGCGTACAACAAAAACATAAAAACCATGACACTGGGCTACAACCTGGCAACAGTGTGACTACAAAAGTAGTAGCTGAAGTCCTTATTTAAATTAAAATAAAAATACATTATAATACCGCATTCAGCGAGGATCAAGATGTGTGACTGGTTTTTTTTTTTAATACATTACAACTTATGTTTTCCTGGTTAGTGTCATGGAGGGTATAATTTCTCAATGTCAGCTCAGAAAAAAATATTTGGACTTTCTGCCATCTGACAGTGGACTGGCTCATAAACACATCCTTTCTCGTAAATTGGAGTATATCGACCATATTGAATACATGAGAAGAACAATAGTATAAAATATCATTTCTAGGAAGAGGCAGGGTTCGATCAGTATGACGGTGGACGCAAGTAAAGGACACAGTGGGAATAACAGTTTGCAAGGTGAGAAAGGTGGTTAAAGTAAAGAGCAACTCAGGGCGCGCTGTAGTAAGAGCGACGTTCTGCAAAGGACCTGCCACACAACGAAGCTCTGTGTTGTGTTGCCACAAAGCAGGATTCTATAAGAAGACTCAAACAAGGATTAATCCAAGCAAACAAACTTCTAGATCTCTGTTCCTTAAGACTAGATTTATTGTACATAAACAAGAAGTTCGTTTTTTTTTTTTTTTTCCAGACTAAATGGAATGATTTTCTTTCCTGAACTGAGCAGTTGAGTGCACATTTTTTTTTTTTTTTTTTTTTTTTTGTTTTTTTTTTTTTTTTTTTTTTTTTTTTTTTTTTTTTTTTTTTTTACGAAGATCGTGCGTCTCTGCAGCTGCAGGTGTCGTGCTTCGTGTGACGCTGTAACAAATGGCTAAACGTTCTGAGGAGAGACGATAAATTGGTTTTTTTTTTCAAACTCGGGCAATGATGTCGATCCTCTCACCTGAAATCCTTTAACATTTGCCTAAAAGCCCAGGCCTATCAATCGAAGAAGGAAGCAAGGGATTTTCTGACTACATCTCCTGGGATCTTGTGTGAATTTATGGCAAAAGCTAAAATCAGAGCAAGCCCTTCTGATGAAAAGTCATATCTACCAAACATTGAAGTACCAGCATTGGATAAATCCTCTGTCGACAGTCTAATTTTATAATTCGATAAATCCTCATATAACCGTCTACTGTTGTAATTCAATAAGTCTTCTCATAACCGTGTACCGTTGGATTTCTCTATCTTACAACTGTCTACATGGGATGGAATCTAAGATTGGTCGTAAAGCGAAGTGGTCTGTGCTCTGACTTACCAACAGAGTAATCTAGATCTTAGCTCCCAGTAGAGTCAGCAATATCTTTCTTCGTGTTCTTTAGGGGGCTGCGTGGTCTCGAGGCATGGTGTCTGCCTCAAGGTCGTAGAGGTCCCGTATTCAGGCCCCGGTGAGGGCTATGACATTTTCAAGTGGACTTCTAAAAAAATTTATCTTGTCTTTGAGTAGTGAGATCGGACGCCCGCGTGTATTGTTGCGCACGTAATAAATCTTTTGGCTGTTGGAAATCGAAAACAGTAGCATAACGGCGCTGCCCGGGCAAAATTTGTTGTTAAAAATCTACCCAAAATGTAATCTTTGGAGACCGTGCACTGCTCTAAGCTACTTCAAACTCAGACTTGAGTTAGAAGTAGAATGGAGCACTTATAGGTTACTACCCTTGAGTGCCAAGATGTTGATTCGTCTAAACCAAACCAAACGCACAAGTAGAATCAGTGCCGCTTTTGCCTTCCTCTTGGGTTGAACTGATCCTTTATCGTCGTCAATTGCTTCTTCTTTTTTTTTTTTTCTTCTTCTTCTTCTTCTTCTTCTTCTTCTTCTTCTTCTTCTTCTTCTTCTTCTTCTTCTTCTTCTTCTTCTTCTTCTTCTTCTTCTTCTTCTTCTTCTTCTTCTTCTTCTTCTTCTTCTTCTTCTTCTTCTTCTTCTTCCACTGAGTGTTAAATGTTGAATTAGGAATGGACATCATATCACACGGGACACCTCCATAAGCATTCCGACCCCATCATTAGCAGCAAGTTTTAGTCGTGGGACCTATGCTGCACTTTCTCGTGGGACCTAGGCTGCACTTTCTCATGGGACCTAGGTGGGTTGAAGTTATGCCCAGTTCTAGATGTTTTGGGGTAGTTACAAGCACCAGAAAGCCGGGTAACTCGCTCTTACAACCCTCGAACATATTGGACCGTCATGTGACGTCATCGGGTGGGGGGGGGGGATATTGGGAAAGCACCTGGGGTCCTGTAGGGGCTTGACCTTTTTCAAAAATGACTTTGACTCCCAGGTCGACCCAGCCTTGAGTGTGTACCCGGTAAAGTTTTGGTGAGTAAAGGCGGCCGGCAGGATGTTGACCACATCATCTATAAAATGCCCGATTTGCGTATAAAATATACGTCTAGCTTTATTTGCCCAAAAAGCCTGAAGGCAGAGAAACGGGTCCTTTATTTTTGCATTATCCTTATTTTTTTTTTTTTTTTATTGACAGTTTTTTTTTTTCAGTCCCAACATCAAGGAAGACTGTCTTGCTAATAAACAGCATTTGTCTCGGAAGCTGAAATATTTTGGTCATTTCAAGCGCCATGGTGGATTAGAAAAAAATAAATAGCAGAAGGCATGGCACCAGGGAAGATGGACAGGGGCCGACCAGCGCGAAGATGGACACAGGATACAAGTAACTCCTTGAAAATTAAAGTACCAGATTACCTGGAGAAGAAGAATAAGAAGACTTAGTTAGTTAGTTAGTTAGTCTTTCCTCTTGTGTCGAGTGCGGCACATAGGGCAGAGGTCATGACTCTCCATGCATGGCGGTTCGTTGCAATCTGTTGTAGGTCTTGGATGTTTGAGTGGCCCATGAGCGAGCCTTCCCTGATGATAGTTCTACGTAGGGTTTCCCTTGGTCTTCCACGATATCTTTTCCCCTGTGGTGTCTAAATGAGGGCTTGGTAAGGAAGTCTTGATTTATCCATTCTAAGGGCGTGGCCGACATAGTTCCAGCGACGTTTTCGTATAAAATTAGACACATACTCTTGCCTGGTTTCTTGCCTTATTTGTGCATTGGTTCGGAAATCTGACCATTTGAAATTTAATAAGAAGACTGAACAAAAGAAATTTTTTTCAGGGGCACAATGTGGGCACGCATGCCAGTCTTACATTTTGCCCTCCCAAATACTTATCTGTAAGGCTGCACATTTTTTTTTAAAAACAAATAATGGATGTTAAGCTCATAAATAAATATGAATATAATTTGAATATCGAAAAGCTGTAAGTACACTATTAGCTTTCAAAGATGATGAACGAGTGGGAGGAAAAGAAGAAGAAGACTACTGTCTCATCTCGACATTAAGTGAGAAACGATGATGTGGTAAATCTACAAGCACCCACCTGATACCCTCGTCACAAAGTAATTAGTGACGAAGAAGACTGAATGAAATAAACCAAGTCGATCCATCATTACATAATAGGCAGAACCAGGACCACAAGTGTTCATCCTCGCATCAACACGGCACACACAGAAACTGAGAGTATACCGAGTGCGTGAGGATTCATCTTGTCACTGGCAAAGCAAGTGGCTTCTATAATGCGTTTCGCAAGTCCGGTCGAACTTTAAAAATCTGTAACTTAATAATAACCGTTCGGTGTAAGTTGTCAAGATTTGGCATGCAGTCTGTTTATTAAAATGTCCTTGAATGTATTTTTTTTTTTCTAGTGTTAACAAACATTTAGTTTTCATTTTGCGTTAGACAAAGGAAAAAAAAAACTGATTCAAAGCGAACAATCAGCATGCACACAATAACTTGATGAACTGAGAGAGAAGAACTTTTTTTTTTAAATTTAAAATTGCACTCATGTCATAAACGTTTGAATCTCGGGTGGTCATCTTCAGCATAAGTCTCACGTGAGTTGCGGATTTTGTATTTAGTGGGGAAAAGCTCTCAAAATTATCATCATGCCTCGCTGCACCCGCGAACTGATTTCCAAATAATCTCCCTATGTGTGTTAATTACTGTATAGTCTATGTGTTAATTACTGTATAGTCTATGTGTTAATTACTGTATAGTCTATGTGTTAATTACTGTATAGTCTATGTGTTAATTACTGTATAGTCTATGTGTTAATTACTGTATAGTTTATGTGTTAATTACTGTATAGTCTATGTGTTAATTACTGTATAGTCTATGAGTTAATTACTGTATAGTCTATGTGTTAATTACTGTATAGTCTATGTGTTAATTACTGTATAGTCTATGTGTTAATTACTGTATAGTCTGTGTGTTAATTACTGTATAGTCTATGTGTTAATTACTGTATAGTCTGTGTTAAATAATCTATAGTCTATGAGTTAATTACTGTATAGTCTATGTGTTAATTACTGTATAGTCTATGAGTTAATTACTGTATAGTCTATGAGTTAATTACTGTATAGTCTATGTGTTAATTACTGTATAGTCTATGTGTTAATTACTGTATAGTCTATGTGTTAATTACTGTATAGTCTGTGTGTTAATTACTGTATAGTCTATGTGTTAATTACTGTATAGTCTGTGTTAAATAATCTATAGTCTATGAGTTAATTACTGTATAGTCTATGTTAAATAATCTATAGTCTATGAGTTAATTACTGTATTGTCTATGTGTTAAATACTGTATAGTCTGTGTTAAATAATCTATAGTCTATGAGTTAATTACTGTATAGTCTATGTTAAATAATCTATAGTCTATGAGTTAATTACTGTATAGTCTGTGTTAAATAATCTATAGTCTATGAGTTAATTACTGTATAGTCTATGAGTTAAATAATCTATAGTCTATGAGTTAATTACTGTATAGTCTATGAGTTAATTACTGTATAGCCTGTGTTAAATAATCTATAGTCTATGAGTTAATTACTGTATAGTCTGTGTTAAATAATCTATAGTCTATGAGTTAATTACTGTATAGTCTATGTGTTAAATACTGTATAGTCTGTGTTAAATAATCTATAGTCTATGAGTTAATTACTGTATAGTCTATGTGTTAAATAATCTATAGTCTATGAGTTAATTACTGTATAGTCTATGTGTTAAATAATCTATAGTCTATGAGTTAATTACTGTATAGTCTATGAGTTAAATAATCTATAGTCTATGAGTTAATTACTGTATAGTCTATGAGTTAATTACTGTATAGTCTGTGTTAAATAATCTATAGTCTATGAGTTAATTACTGTATAGTCTATGTGTTAATTACTGTATAGTCTGTGTTAAATAATCTATAGTCTATGAGTTAATTACTGTATAGTCTATGTGTTAATTATTGTATAGTCTGTGTTAAATAATCTATAGTCTATGAGTTAATTACTGTATAGTCTATGTGTTAATTACTGTATAGTCTGTGTTAAATAATCTATAGTCTATGAGTTAATTACTGTATAGTCTATGTGTTAATTACTGTATAGTCTGTGTTAAATAATCTATAGTCTATGAGTTAATTACTGTATAGTCTATGTGTTAATTACTGTATTGTCTAAGTGTTTAATTACTGAATAGTCTATGTTTAAATTATAAGTCAACGAAGATCAAAGAAATTCGCCGCTTTGAAAAAACAAACAGCAGCATATGCGCAACTGTAAATTAGAGAATCATAAAGACAGGGAAAAATAAAAGTCACATGCAAAAATCCGTGTTGATCCGTAACGACCCTTTTCGTGATATTTTTTAAAGTGTAACGGCATGTGTTTTGAAACAGACTATAGTTTAAATGAGTTTGCTAAAGCTCTTTATAAGATAAGGGAGTTTGCAAAACAACGATTAGCTTCAGGGGGACGTATCTGTGGAAGTAAGGGCGCTCATTAAGAGTAAAGCATCGGCATAGAAATCACGAAGAGAAGCATTTACAAAAGCACACCAAAACCCTCATCATGAAATAAGCACTCGTGAGGGAGTCTCAATACCCTTCTTTTTCTTCCTCTTCTACTTTGTCCACTGGCTGTAAGTTCAGGCGGAAAGTCCGGGTTGTTCGTCCGTTTGGAGTTTGGCTTTGTGCCATGACCTGAGTTATGCGTGTACATCCGTTTTACTAGATTGTTTGTGGGCAATTGATTGTTCCTTGCCACTCCGACTCCGAAAAAAGCCCCAATTAGTCGACTGCTACGACATGCTTGCTTGGGAAACTGTCTATTCTTCTTTTCCCTTACAATGGGATCCGGGAACCCACATGGGGCGTCTGAATACAATAGCACAAGAAGACCCATCAATACATTATAGACATACTAAAGAG
>CAJHNH020005842.1:0-17261 GCA_905116865.2 Candidula unifasciata | reverse complement strand
ATGAGAAAAAAAAAAAAAAAGCCCAAAAATGCATTTTTCAAAAATTTTAGCCTTTCGCTTTTTCCAAAAAATCATTTTTCCAAAAAGTTCCCAAAAATTTTTTTCGCGTCTACCCTTTCACACTTGACGAGTACTCAGAGAGAAAGGACACGGGGAGCTCATGGTGACAAAAAATAGATAAGAAAAAGTGAAAAAAAAATTTACGAAAAAAAAAATTTTAACAATTTTTGTTCCCTCCCCACAAAACAGTGAGCCCCCGATTTTTTTTTTAACATGAAAAACCCCGTAGATGCAGATAGTTAAATGATGTCGTTGGGGCATTTTTGTACAATTGGGGGAAAAATTGAGAAAAAAAAATGACTACAAGTGAAATTTTGCGAAATTAAAATAATATTTGCCAAAAAAAGTGCAATTAGTCTCAGTCTATCATTTCACACTTGACGAGATACTCTAGAGCATAAATTGGACACTTTAATAGACCAAGCTAGATGCAGAGTAGTTAAAACTGAATGTCTGATTGGCAATTTTTTGACACAATCTGGGGCAACAATTGAGATAACATAAAAAATGACCACAAGTGACATTTTTGCAGAATTTAGGCCTTTCGCGTTTGGCAACAAAATAATTTTTCGCGTTTGGTCCAAAATCATTTCACACTTGACGAGATACTCTAGATGAGCCAATTTGACACTCAGGGAGCTCATAGGTCATTTCACCACTTGACAGATACCTCTAGATGAGAAATTGGAGAGCTCATGAGGTGAAGATAAATAGATAAATAAAAGTGAAATTTTACGAAGAAATGTTCCTAACAACTTGTTTGTGTCCTACCACTAAACAGTGAGTCCCAGACAATTATTTTACACATGAATAGACACGGCCTAGATGCAGAGTAGTAAACTGGATGTCTGATTTGGCATTTTTACTACAATCTGGGGGCAACAATTGAGATAACATTAAAATGACCACAACAATGACAATTTTGCAGAATTTATGCCTTGACCACGCGTTTGGCCAAAATAATAGTGTTTAAAAAAGTTGCCAATTTAGTTCTCAGTCTATCATTTCACACTTGACGAGATACTCTAGATGAGAAATTGGACACTTTGGAGCTCGTTGGTGACAGAAAAATAGATAAGATAAAAGTGAAAAACAAATTTTACGAAGAATTGTGCCTAACAACTTGTTGTGTCCTACCACTAAACAGTGAGTCCCAGACAATTATTTTTACACATGAATAGAACACGCTAGATGCAGAGTAGGTTAAACTGAATGTCTGATTTGCATTTTTGGTACAATCTGGGGCAACAATTGAGATAACATAAAAAATGACCACAAGTGACATTTTTTCCAGAATTTATGCCTTTCGCGTTTGGCCAAAATCATATTTTCCAAAAAGTTGCCAATTTAGTCTCAGTCTATCATTTTCACACTTGACGAGATACTCTAGATGATAAATTGGGACACTTTGGAGCTCATAGGTGACAGAAAAATAGATAAGATAAAAGTGAAAAAACAAATTTTACGAAGAAATGTTCCTAACAACTTGTTTGTGTCCTACCACTAAACAGTGAGTCCCAGACAATTATTTTACACATGAATAGACACGCTAGATGCAGAGTAGTAAACTGGATGTCTGATTTGGCATTTTTGTAACAATCTGGGGGCAACAATTGAGATAACATAAAAATGACCACAAGTGACAATTTTCAGAATTTATGCCTTTCGCGTTTGGCCAAAATCATATTTTCCAAAAAGTTGCCCATTTAGTCTCAGTCTATCATTTCACACTTGACGAGATACTCTAGATGATAAATTGGACACTTTGGAGCTCATAGGTGACAGAAAAAATAGATAAGATAAAAGTGAAAAACAAATTTTACGAAGAAATGTTCCTAACAACTTGTTTGTGTCCTACCACTAAACATTGAGTCCCAGACAATTATTTTTACACATGAATAGACACGCTAGATGCAGAGTAGGTAAACTGAATGTCTGATTTGGCATTTTGGTACAATCTGGGGGCAACAATTGAGATAACATAAAAATGACCACAAGTGACAGAATTTTGCCAGAATTTATGCCTTTCGGCGTTTGGCCAAAATCATATTTTCCCAAAGTTGCCAATTTAGTCTCAGTCTATCATTTCACACTTGACGAGATACTCTAGATGAGAAATTGGACACTTTGGAGCTCGTTGGTGACAGAAAAATAGATAAGATAAAAGTGAAAAAATAATTACAAATTTTACGAAGAAGAATGTTCCTGCAACAACTTAGTTTTGTGTCCTACCACTAAACAGTGAGTCCCCGAGACATACTTATTTTACACATGAATAGACACGCTAGATGGCAGAGTAGTTAAACTGGATGTCTGATTTGGCATTTTTGTACAATCTGGGGCAACAATTGCAGATATATAACATATAAAATGACCACAAGTGACATTTTTTCCAGAATTTATGCCTTTCGCGTTTGGCCAAAATCAATTTTTGCCAAAAAGTTGCCAATTTAGTCTCAGTCTATCATTTCACACTTGACGAGATACTCTAGATGATAAATTGGACACTTTGGAGCTCGTTGTAGGTGACAGAAAAAAAAGAATAAGATAAAAATTGAAAAACAAATTTTACGAAGAATTGTTCCTAACAACTTGTTTGTGTCCTACCACTAAACATTGAGTCCCAGACAATTATTTTACACATGAATAGACACGCTAGATGCAGAGTAGGTTAAACTGGATGTCTGATTTGGCATTTTTTGTACAATCTGGGGGCAACAATTGAGATAACATAAAATGACCACAAGTGACAATTTTTGCAGAATTTATGCCTTACGCGTTTGGCCAAAATCATATTTTCCAAAAAAGTTGCCAATTTAGTCTCAGTCTATCATTTCACACTAAAAGTGAAAAAAACAAATTTTTACGAAGAAATGTGTTCCTAACAACTTGTTTGTGTCCTACCACTAAACAGTGAGTCCCAGACAATTATTTTACACATGAATAGACACGCTAGATGCAGAGTAGTTAAACTGGATGTCTGATTTGGCATTTTTTGTACAATCTGGGGGGCAACAATTGAGATAACATAAAAATGACCACAAGTGACAATTTTTCCAGAATTTATGCCTTTCGCGTTTGGCCAAAATAATATTTTTGCAAAAAAGTTGCCAATTTAGTCTCAGTCTATCATTTCACACTTGACGAGATACTCTAGATGATAAATTGGACACTTTGGAGCTCATAGGTGACAGAAAAAATAGATAAGATAAAAGTGAAAAAAAAAATTTTACGAAGAATTGTTCCTAACAACTTGTTTGTGTCCTACCACTAAAAACAGTGAGTCCCAGACAATTATTTTACACATGAATAGACACGCTAGATGCAGAGTAGTTAAACTGGATGTCTGATTTGGCATTTTTGTACAATCTGGGGGCAACAATTGAGATAACATAAAAAAATAACCACAAGTGACAATTTTGCAGAATTTATGCCTTACGCGTTTGGCAAAAAATAATATTTGCAAAAAAGTTGCCAATTTAGTCTCAGTCTATCATTTCACACTTGACGAGATACTCTAGATGATAAATTGGACACTTTGGAGCTCGTTGGTGACAGAAAAATAGATAAGATAAAAGTGAAAAACAAATTTTACGAAGAATTGTTCCTAACAACTTGTTTGTGTCCTACCACTAAACAGTGAGTCCCAGACAATTATTTTACACATGAATAGATACGCTAGATGCAGAGTAGTTAAACTGGAATGTCTGATTTGGCATTTTTGTTCAATCTGGGGGCAACAATTGAGATAACATAAAAATGACCACAAGTGACATTTTTCCAGAATTTATGCCTTTCGCGTTTGGCCAAAATCATATTTTCCAAAAAGTTGCCAATTTAGTCTCAGTCTATCATTTCACACTTGACGAGATACTCTAGATGATAAATTGGACACTTTGGAGCTCATAGGTGACAGAAAAATAGATAAGATAAAAGTGAAAAACAAATTTTACGAAGAATTGTTTCCTAACAACTTGTTTGTGTCCTACCACTAAACAGTGAGTCCCAGACAATTTATTTTACACATGAATAGACACACGCTAGATGCAGAGTAGTTAAACTGGATGTCTGATTTGGCATTTTTGTACAATCTGGGGGCAACAATTGAGATAACATAAAAATGACCACAAGTGACATTTTTCCAGAATTTATGCCTTTCGCGTTTTGGGCCAAAATAATATTTTCAAAAAAGTTTGCCAATTTAGTCTCAGTCTATCATTTCACACTTTGACGAGATACTCTAGATGATAAATTGGACACTTTGGAGCTCATAGGTGACAGAAAAATAGATAAGATAAAAGTGAAAAACAAATTTTACGAAGAAATGTTCCTAACAACTTGTTTGTGTCCTACCACTAAACAGTGAGTCCCAGACAATTATTTTACACATGAATAGACACGCTAGATGCAGAGTAGTTAAACTGGATGTCTGATTTGGCATTTTGTACAATCTGGGGGCAACAATTGAGATAACATAAAAATGACCACAAGTGACATTTTTTCCAGAATTTATGCCTTTCGCGTTTGGCCAAAATAATATTTTCAAAAAAGTTGCCAATTTAGTCTCAGTCTATCATTTCACACTTGACGAGATACTCTAGATGAGAAATTGGACACTTTGGAGCTCATTGGTGACAGAAAATAGATAAGATAAAAGTGAAAAAACAAATTTTACGAAGAAATGTTCCTAACAACTTGTTTGTGTCCTACCACTAAACAGTGAGTCCCAGACATTATTTTACACATGAATAGACACGCTAGATGCAGAGAGTAGTTAAACTGGATGTCTGATTTGGCATTTTTGTACAATCTGGGGCAACAATTGAGATAACATAAAAATGACCACAAGTGACATTTTTCCAGAATTTATGCCTTTCGCGTTTGGCCAAAATCATATTTTCCAAAAAGTTGCCAATTTAGTCTCAGTCTATCATTTCACACTTGACGAGATACTCTAGATGATAAATTGGACACTTTGGAGCTCATAGGTGACAGAGAAAAATAGATAAGATAAAAGTGAAAAACAAAATTTTACGAAGAAATGTTTCCTAACAACTTGTTTGTGTCCTACCACTAAAACAGTGAGTCCCAGACAATTATTTTACACATGAATAGACACGCTAGATGCAGAGTAGTTAAACTGATGTCTGATTTGGCATTTTTGTACAATCTGGGGGCAACAATTGAGATAACATAAAAATGACCACAAGTGACATTTTTCCAGAATTTATGCCTTTCGCGTTTGGCAAAAATAATATTTGCAAAAAGTTGCCAATTTAGTCTCAGTCTATCATTTCACACTTGACGAGATACTCTAGATGATAAATTGGACACTTTGGAGCTCATAGGTGACAGAAAAATAGATAAGATAAAAGTGAAAAACAAATTTTACGAAGAAATGTTCCTAACAACTTGTTTGTGTCCTACCACTAAACAGTGAGTCCCAGACAATTATTTTACACATGAATAGACACGCTAGATGCAGAGTAGTTAAACTGAATGTCTGATTTGGCATTTTTGTACAATCTGGGGGCAACAATTGAGATAACATAAAAATGACCACAAGTGACATTTTTTCCAGAATTTATGCCTTTCGCGTTTGGCCAAAATAATATTTTGCAAAAAAGTTGCCAATTTAGTCTCAGTCTATCATTTCACACTTGACGAGATACTCTAGATGAGAAATTGGACACTTTGGAGCTCATAGGTGACAGAAAAAATAGATAAGATAAAAGTGTGAAAAAAAAATTTACGAAGAAATGTTCCTAACAACTTGTTTGTGTCCTACCACTAAACAGTGAGTCCCAGACAATTATTTTACACATGAATAGACACGCTAGATGCAGAGTAGTTAAACTGGATGTCTGATTTGGCATTTTTGTACAATCTGGGGGCAACAATTGAGATAACATAAAAATGACCACAAGTGACATTTTTCCAGAATTTATGCCTTTCGCGTTTGGCCAAAATCATATTTTCCAAAAAGTTGCCAATTTAGTCTCAGTCTATCATTTCACACTTGACGAGATACTCTAGATGAGAAATTGGACACTTTGGAGCTCATAGGTGACAGAAAAATAGATAAGATAAAAGTGAAAAACAAATTTTTACGAAGAAATGTTCCTAACAACTTGTTTGTGTCCTACCACTAAACAGTGAGTCCCAGACAATTATTTTACACATGAATAGACACGCTAGATGCAGAGTAGTTAAACTGAATGTCTGATTTGGCATTTTTGTACAATCTGGGGGCAACAATTGAGATAACATAAAAAAATGACCACAAGTGACATTTTTCCAGAATTTATGCCTTTCGCGTTTGGCCAAAATAATATTTTTTCAAAAAAGTTGCCAATTTAGTCTCAGTCTATCATTTCACACTTGACGAGATACTCTAGATGAGAAATTGGACACTTTGGAGCTCATAGGTGACAGAAAAATAGATAAGATAAAAGTGAAAAACAAATTTTACGAAGAATGTTCCTAACAACTGTTTGTGTCCTACCACTAAACAGTGAGTCCCAGACAATTATTTTACACATGAATAGACACGCTAGATGCAGAGTAGTTAAACTGGATGTTTGATTTGGCATTTTTGTACAATCTGGGGGCAACAATTGAGATAACATAAAAATGACCACAAGTGACATTTTTTCCAGAATTTATGCCTTTCGCGTTTGGCCAAAATCATATTTTCCAAAAAGTTGCCAATTTAGTCTCAGTCTATCATTTCACACTTGACGAGATACTCTAGATGAGAAATTGGACACTTTTGAGCTCATTGGTGACAGAAAAATAGATAAGATAAAAGTGAAAAACAAATTTTACGAAGAAATGTTCCTAACAACTTGTTTGTGTCCTACCACTAAACAGTGAGTCCCAGACAAATATTTTATACATGAAAAGACACGCTAGATGTTGAGTAGGTAAACTGAATGTCTGATTTGGCATTTTGATACAATCTAGGGGCAACAATTGAGATAACATAAAAATGACCACAAGTGACATTTTTCCAGAATTTATGCCTTTCGCGTTTGGCCAAAATCATATTTTCCAAAAAGTTGCCAATTTAGTCTCAGTCTATCATTTCACACTTGACGAGATACTCTAGATGAGAAATTGGACACTTTCTAGCTCATAGGTGAAAAATTTTCCTTCCACGTATGCCGATAAAAATTGTGAAAAACAAGTTCCTGTCATAAGCAAGGCTTGTTTGTGTCCTACCACTAAACAGTGAGTCCCAGACAATTATTTTTCCACATGAATAGACACGCTAGATGCAGAGTAGTTTGGTTGAAAATTTGTGTCTGATTTGGCATTTTTCACAATCTGGGATGTCAACAATTGAGATAACATAAAAATGACCACAAGTGACATTTTTTTCAGAATTTATGCCTTTCGCGTTTGGCCTTATTCGCTGCTTTTTTAGACATTTTAGTTCACAGTCTATCTATTTCACACTTTCATGGGTCTATTGATTTCACACTGGAGCTCATAGGTGAGAGAAAAATAGATGAAGAAAAGTGTTTTACAATTGTCTTTTCCTAACAACTTGTTGGTTACAAAAAAGCAGATATAGTTAAGATAAAAGTGACAAACAAATTTTACTTTCTGTACAACTTGTTTGTGTCCTACCACTAAACATTTTTCCAGAATTTATGCCTTTCGCGTTTGGCCAAAAACTCTATCTGAATGTCCATTCTTCCATCCTCTGTAAATATGACTAGACAAGTAGATGAAGAGTAGTTAAACTGGATGTCTGATTTGGCATTTTTGTACAATCTGGGTGCAACAATTGAGATAAACATAAAAATGACCACAAGTGACATTTTTCCAGAATTATGTTGTTTCGCTGTTTGGCCAAAGTAGTCATATTTCCAAAAGATTGCCAATTTAGTCTCAGTCTATCATTTCACACTTGACGTAATACTCTAGATGAGAATTGGACACTTTGGAGCTCATAGGTGACAGAAAAATAGATAAGATAAAAGTGAAAAAAAATTTTACGAAGAATCCTTGTCTAACACCTTGTTTGTGTCCTACCACTAAACAGTGAGTCTCAGTCTTTCAATTTTTTTACACATGAAAAGACACTGCTTTGATGCTAGGCCAGTAGCAGTAAACTGAAAAAAAACACATTTGATGCATTTTTACCAATCTGGGGGCAACAATTGAGATCGCCTGTGGCCTCACGGCCACAGTTTCCCGGTCTGCAGATTTATGAGAGGTTGACTTTTGGTACAAAATCATATTTTCACTAAGAATTTACCTTTCGCGTTTTCAAATTTCTCCTAAGTCTATCATTCTATCATTTCACTTGACGAGATACTCTAGATGAGAAAATTGGACACTTTGGAGCTCATAGGTGACAGAAAAATAGATAAGATAAAAGTGAAAAACAAATTTTACGAAGAAATGTTCCTAACAACTTGTTTGTGTCCTACCACTAAACAGTGAGTCCCAGACAATTATTTTACACATGAATAGACAGGCTAGATGCAGAGTAGTTAAACTGAATGTCTGATTTGGCATTTTTGTACAATCTGGGGGCAACAATTGAGATAACATAAAAATGACCACAAGTGACATTTTTCCAGAATTTATGCCTTTCGCGTTTGGCCAAAGTAATATTTTCCAAAAAGTTGCCAATTTAGTCTCAGTCTATCATTTCACACTTGACGAGATACTCTAGATGATAAATTGGACACTTTGGAGCTCATAGGTGACAGAAAAATAGATAAGATAAAAGTGAAAAACAAATTTTACGAAGAAATGTTCCTAACAACTTGTTTGTGTCCTACCACTAAACAGTGAGTCCCAGACAATTATTTTACACATGAATAGACAGGTTAGATGCAAAGTAGTTAAACTGGATGTCTGATTTGGCATTTTTGTACAATCTGGGGTCAACAATTGAGATAATATAAAAATGACCACAAGTGACATTTTTCCAGAATTTATGCCTTTCGCGTTTGGCCAAAGTAATATTTTCCAAAAAGTTGCCAATTTAGTCTCAGTCTATCATTTCACACTTGACGAGATACTCGAGAAATTGGACACTTTGGAGCTCATAGGTGACAGAAAAATAGATAAGATAAAAGTGAAAAACAAATTTTACGAAGAATTGTTCCTAACAACTTGTTTGTGCCCTACCACTAAACATTGAGTCCTAGACAAATATTTTACACATGAATAGACACGCTAGATGCTGAGTAGGTAAACTGAATGTCTGATTTGGCATTTTGGTACAATCTGGGGGCAACAATTGAGGTAACATAAAAATGACCACAAGTGACATTTTTCCAGAATTTATGCCTTTCGTGTTTGGCCAAAATCATATTTTCCAAAAAGTTGCCAATTTAGTCTCAGTCTATCATTTCACACTTGACGAGATACTCTAGATGAGAAATTGGACACTTTGGAGCTCATAGGTGACAGAAAAATAGATAAGATAAAAGTGAAAAACAAATTTTACGAAGCAATGTTTCTAACAACTTGTTTGTGTCCTACCACTAAACAGTGAGTCCCAGACAATTATTTTACACATGAATAGACAGGCTAGATGCAGAGTAGTTAAACTGGGTGTCTGATTTGGCATTTTTCTACAATCTGGGGGCAACAATTGAGATAACATAAAAATGACCACAAGTGACATTTTTTCCAGAATTTATGCCTTTCGCGTTTGGCCAAAATCATATTTTCCAAAAAGTTGCCAATTTAGTCTCAGTCTATCATTTCACACTTGACGAGATACTCTAGATGAGAAATTGGACACTTTTGAGCTCATAGGTGACAGAAAAATAGATAAGATAAAAGTGAAAAACAAATTTTACGAAGAAATGTTCCTAACAACTTGTTTGTGTCCTACCACTAAACAGTGAGTCCCAGACAATTATTTTACACATGAATAGACAGGCTAGATGCAGAGTAGTTAAACTGAATGTCTGATTTGGCATTTTTGTACAATCTGGGGGCAACAATTGAGATAACATAAAAATGACCACAAGTGACATTTTTCCAGAATTTATGCCTTTCGCGTTTGGCCAAAATAATATTTTCCAAAAAAGTTGCCAATTTAGTCTCAGTCTATCATTTCACACTTGACGAGATACTCTAGATGATAAATTGGACACTTTGGAGCTCATAGGTGACAGAAAAATAGATAAGATAAAAGTGAAAAACAAATTTTACGAAGAAATGTTCCTAACAACTTGTTTGTGTCCTACCACTAAACAGTGAGTCCCAGACAATTATTTTACACATGAATAGACAGGATAGATGCAGAGTAGTTAAACTGAATGTCTGATTTGTCATTTTTGCACAATCTGGGGGCAACAATTGAGATAACATAAAAATGACCACAAGTGACATTTTTCCAGAATTTATGCCTTTCGCGTTTGGCCAAAGTAATATTTTCCAAAAAGTTGCCAATTTAGTCTCAGTCTATCATTTCACACTTGACGAGATACTCGAGAAATTGGACACTTTGGAGCTCATAGGTGACAGAAAAATAGATAAGATAAAAGTGAAAAACAAATTTTACGAAGAAATGTTCCTAACAACTTGTTTGTGTCCTACCACTAAACAGTGAGTCCCAGACAATTATTTTACACATGAATAGCCAGGCTAGATGCAGAGTAGTTAAACTGGGTGTCTGATTTGGCATTTTTCTACAATCTGGGGGCAACAATTAAGATAACATAAAAATGACCACAAGTGACATTTTTTCCAGAATTTATGCCTTTCGCGTTTGGCCAAAATATATTTTCCAAAAAAGTTGCCAATTTAGTCTCAGTCTATCATTTCACACTTGACGAGATACTCTAGATGATAAATTGGACACTTTGGAGCTCATAGGTGACAGAAAAATAGATAAGATAAAAGTGAAAAAACAAATTTTACGAAGAAATGTTTCCTAACAACTTGTTTGTGTCCTACCACTAAACAGTGAGTCCCAGACAATTATTTTACACATGAATAGACACGCTAGATGCAGAGTAGTTAAACTGAATGTCTTATTTGGCATTTTTGTACAATTTGGGGGCAACAATTGAGATAACAAAAAAAAATGACCACAAGTGACAATTTTGCAGAATTTATGCCTTTCGCGTTTGGCCAAAATCATATTTTCCAAAAAATTGCCAATTTTGTCTCAGTCTATCATTTCACACTTGACGAGATACTCTAGACGAGAAATTGGACACTTTGGAGCTCATAGGTGACAGAAAAATAGATAAGATAAAAGTGAAAAACAAATTTTACGAAGAAATGTTCCTAACAACTTGTTTGTGTCCTACCACTAAACAGTGAGTCCCAGACAATTATTTTACACATGAATAGACACGCTAGATGCAGAGTAGGTAAACTGGATGTCTGATTTGGCATTTTTGTACAATCTGGGGGCAACAATTGAGATAACATAAAAATGACCACAAGTGACATTTTGCAGAATTTATGCCTTTCGCGTTTGGCCAAAATCATATTTGCAAAAAGTTGCCAATTTAGTCTCAGTCTATCATTTCACACTTGACGAGATACTCTAGATGATAAATTGGACACTTTGGAGCTCGTTGGTGACAGAAAAATAGATAAGATAAAAGTGAAAAAACAAATTTTACGAAGAATTGTTCCTAACAACTTGTTTGTGTCCTACCACTAAACATTGAGTCCCAGACAATTATTTTACACACATGAATAGACACGCTAGATGCAGAGTAGGTAAACTGAATGTCTGATTTGGCATTTTTGTACAATCTGGGGGCAACAATTGAGATAACATAAAAATGACCACAAGTGACATTTTTCCAGAATTTATGCCTTTCGCGTTTGGCCAAAATAATATTTTCCAAAAAGTTGCCAATTTAGTCTCAGTCTATCATTTCACACTTGACGAGATACTCTAGATGAGAAATTGGACACTTTGGAGCTCATAGGTGACAGAAAAATAGATAAGATAAAAGTGAAAAACAAATTTTACGAAGAAATGTTCCTAACAACTTGTTTGTGTCCTACCACTAAACAGTGAGTCCCAGACAATTATTTTACACATGAATAGACACGCTAGATGCAGAGTAGTTAAACTGGATGTCTGATTTGGCATTTTGTACAATCTGGGGGCAACAATTGAGATAACATAAAAATGACCACAAGTGACAATTTTTCCAGAATTTATGCCTTTCGCGTTTGGCCAAAATCATATTTTCCAAAAAGTTGCCAATTTAGTCTCAGTCTATCATTTCACACTTGACGAGATACTCTAGATGATAAATTGGACACTTTGGAGCTCATAGGTGACAGAAAAATAGATAAGATAAAAGTGAAAAACAAATTTTACGAAGAAATGTTCCTAACAACTTGTTTGTGTCCTACCACTAAACAGTGAGTCCCAGACAATTATTTTACACATGAATAGACACGCTAGATGCAGAGTAGGTAAAACTGAATGTCTGATTTGGCATTTTTTTACAATCTGGGGGCAACAATTGAGATAACATAAAAATGACCACAAGTGACATTTTTCCAGAATTTATGCCTTTCGCGTTTGGCCAAAAATAATATTTGCCAAAAAAGTTGCCAATTAAGTCTCAGTCTATCATTTCACACTTGACGAGATACTCTAGATGATAAATTGGACACTTTGGAGCTCATAGGTGACAGAAAAATAGATAAGATAAAAGTGAAAAACAAATTTTACGAAGAAATGTTCCTAACAACTTGTTTGTGTCCTACCACTAAACAGTGAGTCCCAGACAATTATTTTACACATGAATAGACACGCTAGATGCAGAGTAGTTAAAACTGGATGTCTGATTTGGCATTTTTGTACAATCTGGGGGCAACAATTGAGATAACATAAAAATGACCACAAGTGACATTTTGCCAGAATTATGCCTTTCGCGTTTGGCCAAAAATATATTTCCAAAAAAAGTTGCCAATTTAGTCTCAGTCTATCATTTCACACTTGACGAGATACTCTAGATGATAAATTGGACACTTTGGAGCTCATAGGTGACAGAAAAATAGATAAGATAAAAGTGAAAAACAAATTTTACGAAGAATTGTTCCTAACAACTTGTTTGTGTCCTACCACTAAACAGTGAGTCCCAGACAATTATTTTACACATGAATAGACACGCTAGATGCAGAGTAGGTAAACTGAATGTCTGATTTGGCATTTTTGTACAATCTGGGATGGCAACAATTGAGATAACATAAAAAATGACCACAAGTGACATTTTTCCAGAATTTATGCCTTTCGCGTTTGGCCAAAATCATATTTTCCAAAAAATTGCCAATTTAGTCTCAGTCTATCATTTCACACTTGACGAGATACTCTAGATGATAAATTGGACACTTTGGAGCTCATAGGTGACAGAAAAATAGATAAGATAAAAGTGAAAAACAAATTTTACGAAGAAATGTTCCTAACAACTTGTTTGTGTCCTACCACTAAACAGTGAGTCCCAGACAATTATTTTACACATGAATAGACACGCTAGATGCAGAGTAGTTAAACTGAATGTCTGATTTGGCATTTTTGTACAATCTGGGGGCAACAATTGAGATAACATAAAAATGACCACAAGTGACATTTTTTATAGAATTTATGCCTTCGCGTTTGGCCAAAATCATATTTTCCAAAAAGTGCCAATTTAGTCTCAGTCTATCATTTCACACTACGAGATACTCTAGATGCTAAATGGACACTTTGGAGCTCGTAGGTGACAGAAAAATAGATAAGATAAAAGTGAAAAAAACAAATTTTACGAAGAAATGTTCATAACAACTTGTTTGTGTCCTACCACTAAACAGTGAGTCCCAGACAATTATTTTACACATGAATAGACACGCTAGATGCAGAGTAGTTAAACTTGATGTCTGATTTGGCATTTTGGTACAATCTGGGGCAACAATTGAGATAACATAAAATGACCACAAGTGACAATTTTGCAGAATTTATTGCCTTTACGCGTTTGGCCAAAATCATATTTGCAAAAAGTTGCCAATTTAGTCTCAGTCTATCATTTCACACTTGACGAGATACTCTAGATGATAAAATTGGACACTTTGGAGCTCGTTGGTGACAGAAAAATAGATAAGATAAAGGTGAAAAAACAAATTTTACGAAGAATTGTTCCTAAACAACTTGTTTGTGTCCCTACCACTAAACAGTGAGTCCCAGACAATTATTTTACACATGAATAGACACGCTAGATGCAGAGTAGTTAAACTGGATGTCTGATTTGGCATTTTTGTACAAATCTGGGGGCAACAATTGAGATAACATAAAAATGACCACAAGTGACATTTTTCCAGAATTTATGCCTTTCGCGTTTGGCCAAAAATCATATTTCCAAAAAAGTTGCCAATTTTAGTCTCAGTCTATCATTTCACACTTGACGAGATACTCTAGATGAGAAATTGGACACTTTGGAGCTCATAGGTGACAGAAAAATAGATAAGATAAAAGTGAAAAACAAATTTTACGAAGAAATTGTTCCTAACAACTTGTTTGTGTCCTACCACTAAACAGTGAGTCCCAGACAATTATTTTACACATGAATAGACACGCTAGATGCAGAGTAGGTAAAGCCTGGATGTCTGATTGGCATTTTCTGTACAATCTGGGGGCAACAATTGAGATAAACATAAAAATGACCACAAGTGACATTTTTGACAGAATTTATGCCTTTCGCGTTTGGCCCAAAATAATATTTTCCAAAAAGTTGCCAATTTAGTCTCAGTCTATCATTTCACACTTGACGAGATACTCTAGATGATAAATTGGAAACTTTGGAAGCTCGTAGGTGACAGAAAAATAGAATAAGATAAAAGTGAAAAATCAAATTTTACGAGAAAGTGTTCCTAACAACTTGTTTGTGTCCTACCACTAAACAGATGAGTCCCAGACAATTATTTTACACATGAATAGACACGCTAGATGCAGAGTAGGTAAACTGAATGTCTGATTTGGCATTTTTGGTACAATCTGGGGCAACAATTGAGATAACATAAAAATGAACACAAGTGACAATTTTTTCGCAGAATTTATGCCTTTAGCGTTTGGCCAAAATCATATTTTTTTCAAACAAGTTGCCAATTTTTAGTCTCAGTCTATCGATTTCACACTTGACGAGATACTCTAGATAATAAATTGGGACACTTTGTAGCTCATAGGTGACAGAACAAATAGATAAGATAAAAGTGAAAAACCAATTTTACGAGAAATGTTCCTAACAACATGATCTTGTTTGTCCTACGACTAAACAGTGAGTCCCAGACAATTATTTTCACACATGAATAGACACGCCTAGATGTAGAGTCAGGTAAACTTGAATGTCTGATTTGTCCCCCCCAATTTGGTACAATCTCTGGGGGCGTAACAATTGAGATAACATAAAAAGGACCACCCGTGACATTTTTCCAGAATTTATGCCTTTCGCGTTATGGCCAAAATCATATTTGTCCAAAAAGTTGCCAATTTTAGTCTCAGTCTATCATTTCACACTTGACGAGAATACTCTAGATGAGCAAATTGGACACTTTGGAGCTCAATAGGTAACTAGAAAAATAGATAGGATAAAAGTGAAAAACAAATTTTCGAAGAATTGTTTCCTAACAACTGTTTGTGTCCTACCACTAAACAGTGAGTCCCAGACAATTATTTTACACATGAATAGACACGTCTTAGGATGCAGAGTAGTTAAACTAGATGTCTGATTTTGGCATTTTTGTACATTCTGGGCGCAACAATTGAGTAACATAAAAAATGACACAATTGACATTTTTCCAGAATTGTATGCCTTTCGCGTTTGGACCAAAATCATATTTTCCAAAAAGTTTGCCGGATTTAGTCTCAGGTCTATTCATTTCACACTTGGACGAGATACTCTAGATGATAAATTGGACACTTTGGAGCTCGTTGGTTACAGAAAAAATAGATAAGATAAAAGTGAAAAACAATTTGACGAAGAAAGACATGTTCCTAACAACTTTATTGTGTCCTACCACTAAACATTGAGTCCCAGACAATTATTTTACACATAATAGGACACGCTAGATGCAGGGTTGTAAACTGAAATGGCTTGATTTGGCATTTTGTAAAATCTGGGGGCAACAGAGATACATAAAAATGACCACAAGTGCATTTTACGAATTAAGCTTTCGCATTTGGCCAAAAATCAATTTTCCAAAAAGTGCACAAATTTTAAGTCTATCATTTCCACTTGACAGATACCTGGGTGAAAAATTGGCACTTTAAGCTCTAGGTGCAAAAAAATAGATAAGAAAAAAATAAAAAACAAATTTTACAAAGAATGTTTCAAAAACCTTTTTGGTCCTCCCTAAACTGAGTCCCAGAAAATTATTTTACACATGAATGGGGACAGGTTGATGCAGAGTAGTTAAACGGATTTTGTTTTGGGCATTTTTGTACAATTGGGGTCAAAATTGAGAAAATATAAAATGACCAAAGGACATTTTTCCAGAATTTATGCCTTTTGCTTTTGGGCCCAAAAGTAATTTTTCCCAAAAAAAGTTCCCAAAAATTAGTCTCAGTCATCTTTCCCCCATTTGACGGTACTCGAGAAAATTGGCATTTGGAGCCATGGTGACAGAAAAAAAATAAAAAAGTGAAAAAAAAAATTTACAAAGAAGTTCCTAACAATTTGTTTGGCCCTGCCCTAAACATTGGGTCCTAGACAAATTTTTACACTGAATAGACCGTAGATGCTGGTAGTAAACTAAATGTCTGATTTGGCATTTGGTACAATCTGGGGGCAACAATTGAGAAAACTAAAATGACCCAAGTGGTTTTTTCCAGATTTATCCCTTTCGTGTTGGCCAATATCAATTTCCAAAAAGTTCCCAATTTTAGTTCAGTCTATCATTTCACATTTGACGAGATACTCTAGATGAAAAATTGGACATTTTGGAGCTATAGGGACAGAAAAAGATAAATAAAAGTGAAAAAAAAATTTTTTACAAGAAATGTTGAAAAGAATTTTGTTTGTGTCCTACCACTAAACAGTAGCCCCAGACAAATATTTTACACGAATAGACCCTAGTGGAGTGGGTAAACGAATGTCTGTTTTGGCATTTTGGAAATTGGGGCAAAAATTGGGAAAAAACAAAAAAAATGCCCAAAAGTGACTTTTTTGCAAAATTTTGCCATACGCATTTGGCAAAATCATATTTTTCCA
>CAJHNH020005841.1:0-17268 GCA_905116865.2 Candidula unifasciata | reverse complement strand
TTCTTACTAGATGCCAAACCAATTGATCGTCTGTTGTTTAATGAACTTGCAGCATAATATTGATCCCACAATCTGTCAGATAATATCATCTCTGACTTTGTCTTGGATGGTTTAGTTGGTGGCTTCTCTCTGGCATCTCATTTCACAGGTGGTAATTTGACGTGGGCTAGCCTTTGATAATGTTTAAGTCTGGCACTGGTAGCACTGTGATGGTGTGAATATACTGTGTATAACCTTTTTTTTTTTTTTTTACTTTGGCACTCATGTTATTTGTGTATGTCTTGATAACGATGTCAGTTGGTAAATAACTGCACTGGTTCTTCTTCCTATTTCCTGATCCATTATCCCGTCCTCCGAGAATAGGATTCCTAGATAATTAAATTCTTAATATATTTTGTTGACATGCTTCATAATTGTAATTTATGTATGAAATTAGTTATTCTGGAACACGGCAACTCTTAAAAGCTGAGTTTTTAATTTTTTTTTTTTCGATAACATTTTCAACATTCTTCTAAAAGACGACACATTTGATATCTCCGGTCTAATTGTTATTTCGGGTCTTCCCAATGGACAAGGAGGAGAGCGACCTTTAGAGAAGGACAGCTTCAGCTCTGCAGCGATGTTTGTTCGAGAGGCTGGGGCGAGGGCTGCAATCCATGTGCATGTGACATCAAAGTGTTGGTGTGCGGGATAAGAAAATAAAAAAGGCCAGGGAGAGAGAATGTGACAGGATAATGAGATAGAGAGGAAATGTAACAGGATAATGAGATAGAGAGGAAATGTAACAGGATAATGAGATAGAGAGGGAATGTAACAGGATAATGACATAAAGAGGGAATGTAACAGGATAATGAGATAGAGAGGAAATGTGACAGGATAATGAGATAGAGAGGGAATGTGACAGGATAATGAGACAGAGAGGATGTGACAGGATAATGAGATAGAGAGAGAATGTGACAGGATAATTAGATAGAGAGGGAATGTGACAGGATAATGAGATAGAGAGGGAATGTAACAGGATAATGAGATAGAGAGGGAATGTAACAGGATAATGAGATAGAGAGGGAATGTGACAGGATAATGAGACAGAGAGGATGTGACAGGATAATGAGATAGAGAGAGAATGTGACAGGATAATGAGATAGAGAGGGAATGTGACAGGATAATGAGATAGAGAGGGAATGTAACAGGATAATGAGATAGAGAGGGAATGTAACAGGATAATGAGATAGAGAGGGAATGTGACAGGATAATGAGATAGAGAGGGAATGTGACAGGATAATGAGATAGAGAGGGAATGTAACAGGATAATGAGATAGAGAGGGAATGTGACAGGATAATGAGATAGTTAGGGAATGTAACAGGATAATGAGAGAGAGAGATAATGTGACAGGATAATGAGATAGAGAGGGAATGTAACAGGATAATGAGATAGAGAGGGAATGAAACAGGATAATGAGATAGAGAGGGAATGTAACAGGATAATGAGATAGAGAGGGAATGTAACAGGATAATGAGATAGAGAGGGAATGTAACAGGATAATGAGATAGAGAGGGAATGTGACAGGATAATGAGATAGAGAGGGAATGTAACAGGATAATGAGATAGAGAGGGAATGTAACAGGATAATGAGATAGAGAGGGAATGTGACAGGATAATGAGATAGAGAGGGAATGTAACAGGATAATGAGATAGAGAGGGAATGTGACAGGATAATGAGACAGAGAGGATGTGACAGGATAATGAGATAGAGAGGATGTGACAGGATAATGAGATAGAGAGGATGTGACAGGATAATGAGATAGAGAGGATGTGACAGGATAATGAGATAGAGAGGAAATGTAACAGGATAATGAGATAGAGAGGACATGTGACAGGATAATGAGATAGAGAGGATGTGACAGGATAATGAGATAGAGAGAGAATGTGAGAGGATAATGAGATAGAGAGGGAATGTGACAGGATAATGAGATAGAGAGGGAATGTGACAGGATAATGAGATAGAGAGGGAATGTGACAGGATAATGAGATAGAGAGGATGTGACAGGATAATGAGATAGAGAGAGACTGTGACAGGATAATGAGATAGAGAGGGAATGTGACAGGATAATGAGATAGAGAGGGAATGTGACAGGATAATGAGATAGAGAGGGAATGTGACAGAATAATGAGATAGAGAGGATGTGACAGGATAATGCGATAGAGAGGATATGACAAGATAATGAGATAGAGAAGATGTGACAGGATAATGAGATAGAGAGGATGTGACAGGATAATGAGATAGAGAGGATGCGACAGGATAATGAGATAGAGAGGATGTCACAGGATAATGAGAAAGAGATAATGTGACAGGATAATGCGATAGAGAGGATGTGACAGGATAATGAGATAGAGAGGATGTGACAGGATAATGAGATAGAGGGGAAATGTGACAGGATAATGAGATAAAGAGGAAATGTGACAGGGTGAAGGAGCTAGGAAAGAGGATAGATACAGACATGGAGATAGGAAAAAAAGGGGGGAGGGGTTGGGACAGAGAATCTGAAGACAAACGTGCACTATAGAAAAGAGAGATATACATCTTAACTGAGGAAGGAAAGTGAGAAAAATAAAATTTAACTGAACAGGCAAAAGAGATAGTGAGAGAGAAAGAATGTGTGTGTGTGTGTGTGTGTTTGAGAGAGATAGAGAGAGAGAGAGAGAGAGAGATATAGAGAGAGAGAGATAGAGAGAGAGATAGAGAGAGAGAGATAGAGAGAGAGAGATAGAGAGAGATAGAGATAGATAGATAGAGAGATAGAGAGACAGAGAGAGAGAGATAGAGAGAGGGATAGAGAGAGAGAGATAGAGAGAGAGAAGAGATAGAGATAATTAAAAAGAGGACAAATCAAAAGCTGGAGAGATTCGATAATACATAAATTCATGACCGAAAAATAACATCCTTTTTTTACGTTCTTCACATTATTTAAAAAGCTATCTTATAAATTTTTTTCAGCTTTATACCTTCCCCACCTCTCTCTCTCTCTCTCTCTCTCTCTCTCTCTCTCTCTCTCTCTCTCTCTCTCTCTCTTTCTCTCTCTCACCTTAATTAATTGTCACCCCAAGGCAGATACACTTTTCCTGGAAACCCTAATATACATACACATTAAATAGAACGTCCTCACTCCACCTCACCCGCCTCACCAGCTTCACTAGTATCTTATCCTCTAATCCCCACACCACTACCTCCGTTCCCTCGCCACTGCCCTTCTCCCCACCTTCGTTTCCCCACACTGACCTCCTATCCCCCCCCCCTCACCACCTCCGTTTCCCCACACTGACCTCCTATTCCCCCTCCCCCCTCCCCACCTCCGTTTCCCCACACTGACCTCCTATCCCCCCCCCCTCACCACCTCCATTTCCCCACACTGACCTCTTATCCCCACCCCCTTCCACTACCTCTGGAGACACCAGTCAACGGAAACAGATTAGAGCCTATATTTTGTTCCAACGACCAGAACGGCAGGTAAACACTTCAGCTCATTGGATCCCTGAGATAATTAGCGTGGGATTAATTTGTGCCATAGATTAAACCATGGAATTAATCGCTGGTCAAACATAATACATATTGTTCTTACTGGCAGATGGAACCAGTTCTAAAGTTGCTGTCTGTTTTTTTATGTACTCTCAGGTAACAAGTATCCATCTATCCACGACCGTGTCGTGTCAGCCACAACAATCACGTTTGATGACAGCGTTTAGTGCGTTCACGGGGAAGTTTATCAAATAAGTATTCGTGAATGGAAATCGTTAGAAAGTAGCTGCTTTGTTTGACGATGTATGGACTTTAGTGTCTGGTCAATGGCGGTTCGGAGTTTGAATGATGTAATCCCGTTGAGCAATATGGCGGATCTGGTAGTTAATTATAGTGTTTTGACAATTATAGATTTCTCCCAGAGACCGGTTTGTTCTAGTGAAGCTGGTTGTTTGTTGTGGTGCAAATTGTTGTTTATAGTAGTTGCAAAAAACGTCGTCACAAAAAAGTGTTGTTTATAGTTGTTGGAAAAACGTCGTCGCAAATATTGTTGTTCAAAGTAGTTGCAAAAACGTCGTCACAAAAATTGTTGTTTATAGTTGTTGCAAAACTTCATCGTAAAAAATATTGTTTATAGTTTTTGTAAAAAAGTCACAAAAATTGTTGTTTATAGTTGTTAGAAAAACGTCGTCACAAAAAAAAAAAAAAAAAAAAAAAAAAAGAAGAAACAATGGCAAACAGTGGAACTCAGCACCTCTCTTTTTTTTATAATTTTTTTAAAAATTTATTATTATTATTTTTTTTTAATTCTCGGAGGTTGGGTGGATATGTGGTGGACTCAGTCCTATTTAGAGCTGAATAATAATAACAATAATAATAATAATAATAATAATAATAATAATAATAATAATAATAATAATAATAATAATAATATTAATAATATTAATAGTAAGGGTATTATTAATAATAATAATTAACAACAACCACACACACAAATTTAAAAAGGGAAGAACTCAAAAGTGTCACGCTGGAGCAGCTTTTTTCTCATTGTCCATAGATCTGGTCGTCTGTATCGTACTTGCATCGATAGAGGGAGGGATTGCTGGGAACAAGAGTGCAGTCCAAGGAAGACCACTGTACAGGGGATTAGGAAGTCATATCTGCAGGCAAGTAATCATATATCATCCTGGTCATAGGTGGGATACCTTTTGAATAAACCCCATACAATTTCAGAGAACTTCATAACATACCACTGTGAGAATCGTTCACATATAATCGTACTGTTCGCCGTGTCAAAGGGAGAAATATGAATTGACATAACCTGTATGTATCTGGTATCGGATTGACTAATGCTAAGGGCTTTGTAGTGAAGTATCCGCGTCTCGGCTGATTGATCAAACTGGTGTGTATGTTGGTACTCGCATTCTCATTTATTCACTTTGGTGCGCAAATTCATTTTCATGAATCTGTATTTATCATTTGTTTCATTTGTATACCGCTTCCTGCGAACAACATACAGCCAACGGCATTGATATACCTATCCACCTTTGCCAACACCTAGTCACTTCAGTACTTGATGGTGTCTAGTACTGACTTTGTGTGCGCAGGCTTGGTAACATTAGGCGAGGAAAGGAGTGGGTCAGAGTGTTTCAACAGAAGTCATATTTGTGTAGGGTTCTAATCACAATGGGCCGTGAGTGCAGAATAAGACGTTAAACAAATGGCCCATGACAATTCACGCCCAGGTGATGTGATTGTTTATACAGGTGACTGTGTTGGGAGGTAGACGAAGTTCACGGTGGTTCTTAGCAGAAGCAAACGGACGTCACTTTCTGCATCAAAGCCTGGTAAACGACACCACAACATCTAGTTTGAGAATGGAGGTGGAGGCAGTCACTGTTGCCTTCCGCTGGCTTGAGAATTGTACCTGACTCACAGAGCATGTAGAGATAAACGGAGACATATATGTTCCGCGAAGAGTGGCAAGCATGGCTTCAAAGATTTCAGGTTGTCAGCGTCATTTGGATATTTTCTCCAGGGTTACCCGGTGTATTGGGAAATGAACAAACAGATACACAGGCTGGTTCTGCACAACCTAATGATGAACTGGTTCATGACAAGTCAGATGTTGTAAGGGCCCTATGGGTGCGAGTGAACAGTGCGAAGGCAGGAATGAATCATCACGGTCTGAGGAGAAATGTGCTGTTTGGAGTGATTAGGGTATCTGGCCGACGCTTAACACTCTGGTAAAGGTGAGACGGATAAACATACTTTTACTGATACCATCGGAATTGGAACTCTATGCTTGCTGCTTAAGATAGGAATGGAGGGTTTATTATGTTCTGACTGCTATCTTATTGATGTTCAGTTAAACATTAAACATTAGTACTAAGGCAAATCTGCCAAGGCTAACTGAATGAATGAGTCAAGAATTGACATCACTGCACTACCAACATTACCACACGTGCTTTGTCTCCCTCCTCAGTAGTCAGCGACGAGTTTCCCTGCGAATAGTTCCAGTTGCCGCTGATTAACAGTTCGGTCAAATTTTCCTCTCATAGTTAAATAAATTTCCAGCAGAATCTCTACTAACCCCTCGCTGAATCTGTCACTCGATGTGTGGATGCTCTGTACGTTCTGCTGCACTGTTCACTTGATCCCTGAGAGCCCTCACCACACCCGCTTTATCACAAAGTAGCTGGCGCACAGAGGGGCGGCAGCTAAACCACACACGTAACGGATATAATTCAACTTGGGCTAAAACAATAAATGCTTCTTCGTTCTTTCTTTATCTCTTATCATACAAGAAACACAAGACTTAAACCGCTCAGGCAAAGGGGCTTTCTTATCCGTATTTGTCAACTTATGTCTCTTTTCCTCTGTCGGTTTCAGAGTAACAAACTTATAGTTATACGTTTAGAAGCTTATCCAGTGTCTATCCTATCCATTGGCAGCGTCCTTTCCTTACCTCACGGCTAGCTCTCTTCTGCCTTCTATCCCCTAGTGCAGCATAGATCATCAACCAGATAACACCAAGTGGTTCAATCCTTCGCTATTGCATGCAGCTTATCCCATGTCCTCCCCATAATTTTAGGTTCATTGTCTAGCTCCCTTCTCCATTTTTTTTGGTCTGCCTTTATTTCTATGACTCCGTGGGTTCCAGTGCAAAGACGTGCTGTTTATATTGTTTTTAAGTTTTCTCAGCGTATATCCAACCCAAAGTCAGCGTCTGTTCTTTACCTCGGGGTTCAGTCGAATTCGGATTAGGTTTATGTCGCCCCCAAAACTCTAAAAAAAAAAATGATTCTGTCCTACCAGTTTTGCTCTTCTTATCTAAGCAACTACATATTATTGTATAGTTGTAGTTTATTAGTAGCGTTTTGAGACGCCTCTACATCTGTGTTCCTTACAACAGTATCTGTTTGGTATTTGAAAATTCTGTTGCCTATCCTCTACAGGACGTTGCAGAACCAACCCAGTATGTTTTTGGCTGTGATTTCACTAGGCAGTGTTTACCATCAGGAGTTTGCCATTGCCATTTATTGGTCTGGTGGCCGTACTAGTGTCGATCACTGCAAGGCGGTCTGCTGCCAAATCGCCTGCAGGTGAGATCGAACCCGGCACCTCAGAATCACAAAGCGCGTTCACAAGACGTAAGCCACAGACGCCGAAGGTTTGATATTACCAAGCTAAGTTGAGTCAAGAATTGACATCACAACACTCAGGGCATTCCATGCGTGCTCTGTCCTCATCCTTAGCAGCCAGCGCAAAGTTCCAATACTAATGGTACCGGTAACAACCTGGCTATATGTCCGTCTTGCCTTTCCTCTGAGTGTAGTGAGCCGACCAGACCCCCTGGTTATACCCAGGTGCCTTATTCTCTCTAGGCCATAATAGTGTTGTTTCGCTTCTGACTCCGTTGCTTGTTCCCAAAGGGCCCTGGCTACATCTGCCTTGTTATGTATCAATTCACCACCCAGTGGTGCAGATCCAGCCATTCAGTCTGCCTGTTCATTACCCACCACTCCATGGCGTGGAGAAAAGATTTATATTACTAAGAACTACGCTAGTTGTGATACTAGGAAATGTGAGGGAAGGAGTGGAACGCGCGCCCACACAGACACATAAACGTGTGGATGCCGGTCAATGACTAAAACAAAGTATAGTTAAGCAAGAGGTACTTTTCTCCACCATAAGGAAACTCGGATTTAATACTCGTAAAACATAACCAACGACCCGTTTCATGGAGGTTTCTCGATGGAAGCACTAGTAAAACATTTGTCTGTCTTCGGCTTGTTCAACAAATTTATCATAATTTAGTACTGACCATTTCTTGAGGTAATCATATCAGGCTCTTCTTTGCCCTCCTCTTCTACCTTCTTCCCCCTTTTTTCTCCTCGCTCCTGGAAGTATAGTCATTGCAATCTAATCATGTGTCAACACATGCTCGAACTAGACTAGCTTGCCACACATCTTGGATATATGGCGCTGTCACTGATCTTGAGAGTATTAGATGTTTAGGATCACTATCTTACCGGCTTGTTCAACAAATTTATCATAATTTAGTACTGACCATTTCTTGAGGTAATCATATCAGGCTCTTCTTTGCCCTCCTCTTCTACCTTCTTCCCCCTTTTTTTCTCCTCGCTTTTACTTCCAAGAAAACGTCTTAGTGTCCTTAGTGTTACTTAACTTGAAAATAAGTCTCCCTAATGTATGGGATCCGAACCATGGCCAGCGGGGAGGCTGGAAGGGAGCTAACCGTCGCGCTATCTTGGTTGAAATCATCATCATCATTCCTTGTGTGCTGCTAGACCTTAAATAGGGCTCACATTCGATTCTTCCACTCCGCTCTGTTACATGAACGTTTTCGATTTCTGACATGGAGATCAACCAGCATTTTTGTTGTTGTTGCCCTTAGTAATAACGTTTTTTCTAAAGTTGACCTTGGACGTCCTTTATTCCCCGCTCAAACTTTTCGTCTCCCATTTCAGTACCTGATTTGTAATTTTTTTGTTCATTTTGTCTTATTATTATCCTTATCACCATCACCCCTCCCCCTCTCCTCCCTCTCTCCCCCTCTCCTCCCTCTCTCCCCCTCTCCTCCCTCTCTCTCCCTCTCGTTTGGAGAGTGTGGGCCATGCAACTCTTTAACCCCCCCCCCTTTCCTCCCCTCCCTTTCCCTTTTCCATGTTGTGGTTAGTGACACACAAAAAAAAGCTTGCATCGAAACATTAAATTTGTCTTTTGTTCAGGTTGTTCCCCTCCCCCTTTTTTTCCCCACACACACACACCAAACACACCTACTCCACTTCCCCACCACCCCCCACCCCGTTTCCCCCCTCCTCCCCCCACACACACAACACACACCTAACCCTCCCCCTCCCCCACACACACACAACACACACCTAACCCCTACCCCCCCCCCCCCATTCTTTTTTTGTTATACTTCTTAGTTATAGTTCACTGAATTATTGCGTTTTGCCTTTGTTAATCACATAGGACTCGTATTTTATTCTTCCATCCTCTTTTATTCTGTGCAATTGTCTCAGTATCATTAACCCAGTTCAGTCCAAGAAATTGTTTACTTCTGTATTCGAGGTTCGTCATAGGATTTCTTGTGAAAGTCATTAGATCATGTACGCAATCATTATTAACATAGACTCCAGAGTATATACTCGGGCTGACAATTAAGTTTCAGAACCGAGTAATTTTTTTTTTTTTTACTAAGATGGGCAACCTACTGAAGTTGTAGTGTTGATCTCCTTCCAATTAGCGCCCCATAATTGTATAGATTTATCCCAGTGTCCTTGCCAATGGCGGAAGCACCTCTGGTTAGCACTTTCCGTAATTGTCATCAATTGTCTGGCTGTGTTGGCTTGAATCTATTCTATCTTGTCTATTCAACCACCTTTTTTTGCTTTCCTCAATTTGAAGAAATAATAAATGAAGTATTATTAAAAATAGGTAGTATCATAAGTGAATTTGCTGGGATAAGATGTATTGTTTCTATTAAAACGTAGTTTCTTTGGCAGTAAGAAGTATTTTTAACAATAAAAAGCATTTTTAACACTAAGAAGCATTTTCAACACTAAGAAGTATTTTTAACACTAAGAAGTATTTTTAACAGAATGAAGTGCAGGGCTCGCAAGCGTATTGTACTGCCCACATTACTTCCCAGAACATTTTTGCTTCATACTCATTTGATCACGCTGGCCGCGGATCGGAAGGTCGTGGGTTTGCTCCCTGGCGCAGCCAGACTTTTTTCAAAAATGTCCTTAGCTCCCAGGTCGACCGAGCCTTGAGTGGGTACCGGGTGCAGTCTCGGAAAGTAAAGGCGGCCGGCGTGATGGTGACCACATCACCCATCTTGTGCCGATGGGTCTATACAAATATAGGTCTAGCCCTATATGCCCTATACACCTAAAGGGGTGCGAAAGGGTCGTTTACTTCTTACTTACTCAAATTGATTAAAGTAGAGCTAAAGATTATATTGAGAATTAGAAGTTTAAAAAAATGCGCACACAAACAATAAGTTAATTGCACAGGTGATTTCCTGGTATATTTTCTTGTAACAGGACATAACTACAGAGTGACATGAACTTATAAAGTGAGGAACCTTTCTTCACGCCTTGGCCATATAGCGATAGAACTATATTTTATAAATTAGTCGGCACTCGGTGAGTGATGTGGTTAGTATCCTACCGGCTACCTTTACTTCCCATCACTTTACCTGGTGCCCATTCAAGTGTGCTCGACGTGGGACATATAATTTTGCGCATAAATAAATCCTTGCGTTAGAAGTTTACATTTTGTGTTTTGTTTTTGGTCAACTCCATATATGGCCTTCTAAGGCCGCCTACTCTAGTGGTAACATTGGCAATGGGGAGTGCTTTAACGCCCCTTTCTGCTGAGAACCAAACGTCCAAGCATTAGACCCGCGGGAGGCTCCGCTTCGGTTGAATTGCTGGGGCGTGTCAATGACCTGGGCAATTATGATGCCCTCTATAGTGCAGACATGATCGACCATGTTGGGACACTTTCCATTAACAATGCAAGGCAGAAGAAGAATCAGGGAAAACCAGATAGGCGTACTTAACACTATTTCTTTCTTTCTTTCCACGTCCCTCCCCTCCTCACCCTACAGTTTTGCAAATGATAAATACGATTATAAAAGTACATAAGGTCTGTTTTACCCCTGGACGTTCTAAAAAAGATGGTTTATGATTTAAAGAACGGACCAACATCATGGTAAGAGGAAACTAACCCTTAAGTGCTCCGCTCTACATCTACATCTGAGTCCGAAACATATCAGCGCAGTGCACGACTTCCGTAGCACCGGCGAGGATCCTGAAATACTTTGAGTAGATTTTTAATCCCTGATTTTGCTCGGGCAACGCCGTTAGGGTACTCTTTTCGACTTCCAACCGCCAAGGGATTTTTTACTTGAGCAACATTACACACGGGGGTCCGATCTTACTGCCCAGAGACCAGTGGAAATTACTAGAAGTTCACGTGAAAAAATCCCATCCTTTACCAAGGTCTGAACCCGGGACCTCCAGCACTTGAGGCGGACGCCATACCTCGAGATAGGTGACTCACCGGGTGGGTTCCTGGGTCCCGTTTTGCAAGAAACAAGAATCGACCAGCTGCCTCTATAACAAGCACGAGGTACAATGCGACTAGTTGTGATTTTGATGAAATCAAAGTGTTGGGCCGAAAGGGTCAGATATCGCAGCCTAGATGTCAACCACAACACAACGTGTCAACCGCAATATTAGGAGCAAACGCAGAAGAAGAAGCAGCAGCAGTACAAGAAACAGAAGAAGAAGAAGAAGAAGAAGAAGAAGAAGAAGAAGAAGAAGAAGAAGAAGAAGAAGAAGAAGAAGAAGAAGAAGAAGAAGAAGAAGAAGAAGAAGAAGAAGAAGAAGAAGAAGAAGAAAAACAACAGAAGGACAAAGGCCATTGCGGCTTGAGTGGCTAAGCCATTCGTCTCGAGCTCTGAAGGTCGTGAGTTCGTTTCCTGTGTGTTGAAAATATTAGCGTTCCTGAGCATTTTAAAGAAAATGTCTGATTAGAACTTAAACATCTATATGCGTACATAAAAGTGTCTGGCGTGGACATAAACATCCTTACACGTACATAAAAGTGTTGACGTGGACATAAACATTTAAACACGCACAAAAAAATATCTGACGTAGACATAAACATCTATACACGCAAAGAAAAGTGTCTGACGTAGACATAAATATCTAAACACGCAAAGAAAAGTGTCTGACGCAGACATAAACATCTATACACGCACATAGTGTCTGACGTCTGTACGCGTTTAAATGTGTATGTCCTATTGAGACCCAGTTTGCGACTAATGTTAGTCTATCTCTTGATTTTATCCTCCCACTTGTATCATTGTGTATATTTTATTGTTCTCGCCTTAAACTTTTCCATCCAGCAGGCAAGTCGGCTCTCTAGCGTAGTTGGCGAAACCGGACTGCGCGGTGACCGGGTGACGAACTCCTTGTAGTCAGGGTTCACGCCCGAGGGTAGGCAGGAAAACCACATTTCTCCAAGATTTACGGTATTTATCATGGAATCAAGGCCGAAGGGTTGCGATATCCATAATACCGAGCCTAAGGGTTAACAACTCATGGCTTCTGGATACTAAAAAATATAAAACAAATAAGCATAAAGGCATAGAAAAGGGTCCTTTACTTTGACATTTTGAATAGATCCGTGTGGTCGAAATATTTCAGGTGTCACCCTAAAAAAAAATATTATGTTTAAAACTCTTTTTTGTTTTATTTGCAGTTTATTCTCTATATATTATACTTTTTCTGTACGTGTATTGGTGTATATGTCTCAGTTTAAATGTCTGCAATAATGCCAGCTCTAGACAGACAGACAGACAGACAGACGACAGACAATGGTGGCACAATTACTGGTTCTGCCCGTGGCCGGTAAACAAAGCGTGTTGACTATAGATTGAGGAGATCAATCATTGCTCCTGTCACAGCCAGTACTTGCCGACCCGAGGTTAATCAGCAGATCTAACTCAACTAATATGGCATCTGTCTAGCCTGACCAGTTTGTGTTGTTTGTCTCATTTGTTTGCGGTCATCTTGCTCTCTGATCTGGTCTTCCAGGAAAGCGGTTGTTGTGTCTGTCCTTATAATCATCATCGTCATCATCATCGTCATCGCTGTTGTCATCATCGTCCTGTTGTGCCGTTATACGTCACACACGGCTCGGAGATTATTCTTTCCACTCTGTTCGTTGATTGGTTCTGACGCCTCTTTCCTGGTATCATGCCTTCTGCTACTACTGTGTTCAGTCACCATAGCGCTTGATATGGCTAGATATTTTACTTGCCAAGGCAATATGCTGTTTAATAGCCTTTCATTTCAAAAGCACATATATTTATTCATTAATGACTGCAAGAAGTCTACGACTGACAACAGTTTGTTGTTATTGGGAAAATTCATGCCCTTAAAATCTGGACCTTGATTTCCTTGCTGGTGCTTACCCATAGAAGTATAATATGGGGGGGGGGGGGGTGGGGAGGTCTGGCGGGTAAAAATAAACAATAGCAACAAGGAGCAAGCGTGTTATAATTTTTTTTCCCCAATGTCTCTCATCATAACTCAAGAATCCTGAAAACATTTGAAATGTCCCCGTGAAACATCCCCATTTATAACCAGCAGCCATCTTCAGTGAAGTGGTTTATGGAAATGAGAGCACACGGACTTTGTCGTTGATGGTACTTAAGTACGGTTGTAGTCCGGATATTACCGGATGCAATGGTCATCATAGCCAGCGGGATCTCACTTCCGGTCTATAGGAGCGAAGGTGTATAACACAACAATGAGCTACTGAATTTTCATGCCAACAAAATTATCTATGCAGTTTCGCGAAATAAGTAGCTGCTGCTGAATGTGAACACTGCTCAGATACGACTGATTCTCGATTTATCCATCTGAAGATTCATAGGGGGTGGATATCGTATGAACGATTCCGTTGTTTATATATAATCGATTTCAGAATAGGGTTGAATCTGGTGTCTGAAATCTGGGGTTGTTGAGTCATGAGGGAGCACAGTGGCTGATGGCAAGGGCATTAACAGAGGACGGATTGTGAACCAATACTAGACTTGACTTGGTCGCTCCTCTTCTCCATTGTGGTGTAGAGCAGGGATACTCAACTGGCGGCCGGAAGACTTAGTGCCCAAATGTGCTCTCAAGTTTATGGGTTTCACTTTCAGGGTCTGTCTTTCGGCTCACTCAGAAACATCTATCAGAAGATAGCTGCTGAAGCGACAATATATATGTTTGTGCAAACTTTCACGAGAGAACAGATTACAATCCTGGCACAAGGATGCTCTCGCTGTTTAAAAAAAAAAAAAAAATTATGAATACGATCTCCACAATGAAGACTGGCTGCTGTGTACCTACTAGTGTCTTCTGGAAACTACTTCTGTGGTGCTACACTCGTACCATTGTCCGAATGCAAGGTGTCCCCTGCCCCTTTAAAAAAAATTTAAACTGTCCATAGGAGAAATCAAATTCTCGTACCGACGATTGTTAAATTGTGAAACGCATGCACGAATATTTCAGCCTATCACGAATAAACACATGATGATGGTGACATCGATCGGGATAACGATGAGCATCCGGGGGAAGGAGGGGGGGGGGGGGTTTATTCGCACTTTTACAAACCATTTAACGTAGGTGCACATCTGGACTAATATCTCGACAATGTAGTAATTTATTTGCTCATCCAAGGATGAAGTTCCGATCAACTGTGTCGAATCAAATGTGCCTTACATCCCTAGTGTTCAAAGAACCAATGAACGGACTGACTGTTGTTCCCTAGTTTTCAAAGAACCAATGAGAGAAATTTCGTTAAATTTTTACTGACAAAGTAAGCGAGTAATTATAGAGTTACCCCTCTGCAGGGAAGCCGAAGGCTACTGCTAAAAAAAAAAAAAAAAAACTTTAAATAAAAACTGTTCTTTGATGGCCTCAGGAACTTCCCTAAGAGACGCAGGACCCAGACTCCGGTCCCTTCTCCCTGAACCCAACGGATCAATTAGTGTTTGGCTTTATGACAAACGATCTTGATTCTGGCCGACTAGTTAGCTTCGTGAAAACCTGGCCAACATTACTCACTGTCAACACGCGCTGAAGTAGCATTTGTTGTGCTCCCATATCTTCTGGTCTCAGGTGATTCTGGCTTTTCTTGTTACAATAGATACTGTACTGTATGCCTGGGATGGATTGACAGACAGACAGACAGACAGACAGAGACGGACGGACGGATAGAAGACAGACAGACAGACAGACAGAGACGGACAGACGGACAGAAAGACAGAGACAGACAGACAGACAGAGACGGACAGACAGACGGACAGACAGACAGAGACGAACGGACGGACAGACAGACAGACAGACAGACAGACAGACAGACAGACAGACAGACAGACAGACAGACAGACAGACAGACAGACAGACAGACAGACAGACAGACAGACAGACAGACAGACAAAGACGGACAGACAGACAGACAAACCGAGACGGACAGACATACGGACGGATAGACGGACGGACAGACGGACGGATAGACAGACAGACAGAGACGGACGGACGTACAGAAAGACAGAGACAAACAAACAGACAGACAGACAGAGACGGACGGACAGACAGACAGACAGACAGAGACAGACAGACAGACAGACAGACAGACAGACAGACAGACAGACAGACAGACAGACAGACAGACAGACAGACAGACAGACAGACAGACAGACAGACAGACAGACAGACAGACAGACAGACAGACAGACAGACAGACAGACAGACAGACAGACAGACAGACAGAAACGGACGGATAGACAGACAGACAGAGACGGACGGACGGACAGAAAGACAGAGACAGAGAGACAGAGAGACAGACAGACACACTAACAGACAGACAGACAGACGGGCGGACGGTCATACAGACGGACAGACAGACAGACAAATAGAGACGGACGGACAGATAGACAGACAGAGACGGACAGACAGACAGACAGACAGACAGACAGACAGACAGACAGACAGACAGACAGACAGACAGACAGACAGACAGACAGACAGACAGACAGACAGACAGACAGACAGACAGACAGACAGACGAACGGACGGTCAGACAGACAGACAGCAGACGGACAAAGAGATAAAAACTTAGAGAGAGTTGGACAGAGACACACAGGCAGATAGGTAAACATATATATATATATATATATATATATATATATATATATATATATATATATATATATTTATATATTGGAAATTGGCGCAAAACTCCCTTTAAACATTATATGTCAGCTTCAATAGTCATACGCCTTGTTTAAGCGCTAAATAATAATAGTAATAACAAAAGTAAAAAAAATAGTTAACTATAATAATACACGGTATGACACGTGAATATATAATGTACAAGAATTAATTGCCCGGCTTCGTCTGGGATAATAAAAAAAAAATATAAAGTTTTTCTCCTGTCTTCTACCTCCTCTTGGTATCCACGGAGGAGAGAGCACAACAAGAGCCTTCCCTCTTTACGTTTCTCCTGGACGCCCTCGTTTTATCGACCCGTCAATGTCCCATTTCAGTGCCTGTTTGCTGATTCTCTATTCGTCTCTTCTCAGAATGGTCTGTAGCAGATACATTTTGTGTGTGAAGTGTGTAGGGGTTGGAGTTGTCGGAGTGTCCTAGACCAGTTCTTCCAAAGTGGGCAATACCGCCCCCTTCCGGGTGTTGGGGTGGTTGAGGGGGCGGTAGCGACCACTATGGGAAGAGCTGTTCTAGTGGGCTCTTACCGCTCCAGCCCAGAGCTGTGACTCAGGGTTACAACTGATATTACCTTGCCACCCCGGGCTGTGACTCAGGGTTACAACTGATATTACCTTGCCACCCCGGGTTGTGACTCAGTGTTACAACTGATATTACCTTGCCACCCCGGCTGTGACTCAGGGTTACAACTGATATTACCTTGCCACCCCGGGATGTGACTCAGGGTTACAACTGATATTACCTTGCCACCCCGGGCTGTGACTCAGGGTTACAACTGATATTACCTTGTCACCCCCGGCTGTGACTCAGTGTTACAACTGATATTACCTTGCCACCCCCGGCTGTGACTCAGGGTTACAACTGATATTACCTTGTCACCCCGGGATGTGACTCAGGGTTACAACTGATATTACCTTGCCACCCCGTGCTGTGACTCAGGGTTACAACTGATAAACTGATATTACCTTGACACCCCGTGCTGTGACTCAGGGTTACAACTGATATTACGTGGATAGTGACAGAAACTTTTATTTGATCGTTCTCTACTTTATCTACGTCTTCATCGTTGCGGTGTGTTTTATATCTGGAGCTGGCCGTGGTTTAGTCATTACCCCTCAGTTCATGTGATGGCTGTCACTGCCCCTTGGGCCGTTCCACCACCCCACACAATTGACTGACGAAGTTACCGCCCCTGGACTACCACAGCAACCCCAAGGGGACGGTGGCGCTAACTTTGGGAAGAACTTTTATAGGAGAATCCTGGCACTCTACCCAGGGCAGTTCTAACTTTAAGTGATTGTGGCGTTAATTAAAATAAATGCTTAGAAACATTGACTAACAATGTCATTGTTAAACTCCACATTGTAGACAGAATGACATTTGCAAATTTAACCCTTTTACTGTAAACTGTTTACGACGAGTAC
>CAJHNH020005840.1:0-17272 GCA_905116865.2 Candidula unifasciata | reverse complement strand
GTTTGATTTTAAGAAATGAATTGCCCATGTTAAATTTGGGGATTTTGGAAAATTATTCTTATTCCAAAACGTTTTTTGTTTTTTTTTAGAAAATTAACAAAAATTTAATTCGTTGACTTTTTAAACGTATTTGTAATACGCATGTTTAACTAGTGAGTGTTTAATGATGTTTTTTTTTCCCGTGTTTTTTTTGGTGATTTTGCCCTTACAGAGCATCAAGTTTTGGGCCCCTTTCTTGAACCAGGGGACAAGTCAAAGCCCGTTTTACTATGATCATATCAATTTTCCTATGGAACTTTCATGAGTTCATCGCTCCTGTTTTTTGTGTGTTTTGTTCATGCTATCTTCTGTCAGTGTTGGTTGCCCCCTGAATTCGTCCACTCTTGGTGTTTTCCCTTTTCTCTGTGTTCATTATTTTTCTTCGCATGACCTCTGTGGCAGTTGTACCAGGGCATTCTTGTCAGGGGGCCCAAACCCTCATTTGTTTTTTTTAAATGAAATTATGACTATCCTAGTCTTATAATAGGAAACTATAAATTTTTAAAATTTTGTAAAAAAAAAAAAAAAACAACATTTTTTATATATAAAACTATATAAAGCTAGTAATCGAAAACAAGAAAGTAAAAATTTAAAAAATGCATGCCCCAAAAGCCTGAAAAAAAAGGGTTTGGGTACTCGTGACCTCTATCATCGGGTTTACGGGAAAAAAAAAAAAATTTTCGGTTTTAAAAAGCTTTAAAAAAGAAATCCCCCAAATGCTTTTTTAGTTAATATTTTTCACTCGGGTTTCCAAAACCTTGGGGTGCTCATAAAAAAATTTCTTTTATTGCCCCCCTTTCGACCAGTAACTGGAAAAAGTGAATTCCTTTCAAAAAATGTTAAAATTGGAATCTTAAGTTTTCCTTTTTGGGGTTTAGGTTTTTTTTATTTTAAAATCCGTTGCTTTATTTAATTTTGTAAGTTTCTTCTTTCGACTGTCCTAAAAATTTTTGAAATATATTTCTTCTTCTCCCTGCCTAAATTTTCAGATGAGAAAAAAAAACTACAACTCTATGAAAATGTCCTCCTTTTTTTCATCTGCCTGGTTTCCCTGGAACGCTTACTGGGTAAACCCCTTTGATCTCTTACTGCCTATAGAGGGGGGCTAGTGGTCTTTTAGGGTGGTGTCCCCTCCAAATGCTGGGGCCAGGTTTTTTTGCCCCTGTGGGGCTGGATTTTTTTTTGTGGACTTCTGTAATTTTCCCTGGTCTCTGGGTAGAAAGGTTTGGGGGACGCCCGGGGGTGTTTTATTACCCCCACGTAAAAAAGTTTTTTTGAAATTTGGAAATAAAAAAAAATTAAGCCAACGGCCTCCCTTTAGCAAAAAAAAATTTTTTGGAAATTTTTTTTTAAAATCTACCCAAAGTTTTTTCCCCGGGAAACCCCCTCGATGAGGGAAACAGAGGTTTCTGCCGGGCCCCTTAAATTTCCCCCTTCGATCGGGCCCCGGGATTTTTAAAATAAAAAACAAAAGCACTTATTTTTTTTTAACCCCCCTTTGTCCCTTTGGAGGGGTTTTAAAACCCCCGGCAAAATAAAAAACCCAACAAAAAAAATTTATAAGAAAAAATGCCCCCCCCTGAAAGCAAAAATTTTTCCCAATTTTTCCCGGGTTGGGGGCGACCCCCCCAAAGGGGCAAATTTTTCCCTGCCCCCTTTTCCCTTTTGGAATGTACAAAAATGGTTTTCCCAAAAATCAATTGTAAAAAAGTTGGCCCCCCCCCCAAAATAAGTGGGTCTGGGGGGCCTTTCCCCATGAAAAAGGGGTTTAAAATTTTGGGCCCCAGGGGGTTTGGGTTTCTGGGGGGAAAAAATTTGGGTTTTTTTTTTCTAAGGGTTTGAAAGGGGCCCGGGGTTTAAAATTGCCCCCTTTTTTTAGTTAAATTTTTAAAAGCCCCCCAAAGGTTTTTTTTTTTTCCCCGCACCCCCGGGGCTTTCCCACGGGGTTTTCCTGCCCCCTAAAATTTTTTTAAAGCACCAGCCCCAATTTCCCCCCCAATACTGATGAAAAACCTGTCCCAATCTGGTTTTTTTGCCCCCCGTCTTCCCCCTTCCCTGGGGGGAGTGTTAGAAAACCGGGAAACCCCTCGGGTTTTTACAGGGGGGGTTCCCCTTTTTTTCCCCTAAAAAGGCCACCCTTCCCCTTTTTCCTCTACTTTTTTTTCCCTTTGGGCTTTTTTCCCCAAAGGGGCCCCCTTTGTCCCCCCCTTGGGGGCCAACCCCTTTTTTTAAATTTTTTTTTTGGCCTTTCTTTTTTTGTTGATAAAAATTTTTTTTGAAATGGTTTTGAATTTTTCCCAAGAATTTTCCAAAAAATTAAAACCAACCCTTTTTTTAACTTTTTTCCCTTTTTCCTTTTTTTTCCCCAAAGGAACCTTTGCGGCCCCCGGAAAAGAGCGACTAAAACCCCAAAAAAATCCCTATTTTTGCCAAACTTTTTTTTTTTCTTTGGGCCCCCCATAAAATCGAAAATCGTCAAAAACCCTTTGGAAAAGTTTCTTTACGGGGAACCAGCCCCCACAGAAAAACTACAAAGGGGGGCCAAACCCCATTGGAAATATTTACATCACTAAAAATAAGGAAGCTGGCCCCCTCATGGCCCAAGTGATTTTTCCACATTTTGGGAAACAAAACCCTGGGGTTTTAAACCGCCCAAAAATTAAAAAAAAATTTGTTTAAACTTTTTTGAAAAAATTTTCTTTTTTCCCTTTTTAGTTTTTTCCCCCAAAGCTTTTTAAACTGAAAAGCGGGAAGTTTTTTTTTTTTTTTTTTCGTCTACTTTTTTTAAACTGGGGGCCCCTATTTTTTCCGGGAAAATTTTTGGGTTTTCCCCCTCCCCCACCTAGTGAAAAACCAAAATTTGGGTTTTTTTTTTATTTTTTTTTCAAAAACTTTTTGGTTCCCCCAACCCCCTCCCCCCGGGGCCGGGCCCCTGAAAAAAACCCCCCCCCTTAAAATTTTTTAAATTTTTTTTTACTATATTTTTAATAAGGGTGTCAGAAAAAACCCCTTTGTTTTTTTCCCCAATCCCAAAGGATAAATTTCCCAAAGTTGCGAGGGTTTTTTCCCCCTTGGCCTTTGGGTTTTTTCCCCAAACGTAAATTCCCCCCTTTGAAAGCTACTTTTTTTTCAAAGGGATGGCAAAACACTAAAACGTAAATTTTTTCCCCTAAAAAAATTTAAAAAAAGCCCCAAAAACCCTGGTTTTTTTTTTTTTTTTTCCCAAAAACCCTCCTTTTAAAGGGTTTCCCAAAGAAAAATTTTTTTTTTTTTTTTTTTTTTTTTAAAAAAGGGGGGAAATTTTTGGCCCTTGGTTTCCTTTTTTTTAACCCCCCCCCCCCCCCCCCCCCCCTTTCCCCCCCTCATATGAGGGTTTTCTTTAACCCCCCCAGTGAAGAAACCGTTTAAAAACCTTTTTTTTGAAATAATGTATATCCCCCGGACAAAATTTACTTTTGGGGAAATTTTTTAACAAAACCCCCCCCAAAAGGGGTTTTTTCCCGGGTGGGGAACCCCAGCCCCCCCTTTTTTTTTTTTTTTTTAAGGGAAATTTTCAAAGAGTTTTAACCCAGGGGGAAACATCAAAAACCATTTTTTTTTTTGGGGAAAAGTTTTTTTTAACAGTTTTGGGTTTTTTCAGGTTTTTTTGGGGGTGTTGGGTTTTTAAAGAAATCTGTTTTTGTATTTTCCTTTAAACCCCTTTCAGTCCAAAAGTTTTCAAAACCAAATTTGTCCCGGGGGATTTTTAAAAAATGGGCAATAGAAATTTAAAATTTTTTGTACTATTTTTTCCCGGGGGGTTGGAAACAAATAAAAAACCTTTTCCCCTGGAAAAAAAGGTTTGGTTTTTTTTGATTCTTTTTTTCCCTTTTTTTTGCGAATTGGATTTTTTTAAAAAAACCTGTTTTTTAACATTTCACCCTGAAAACTGCGGAAAAAATTTTTTTTTTTTTTAACCCTTTTTTTTTAATTTTTTCCCCATTTCCCCTTTCTGGTTTTTTTGGTTTGTCCCCCCCAAGGCCCCTTTGATTTTTTTTGTGGGGATACCCTTTTTTTCACAGACCCTATTTTTATTTTTTTTGCAAAACTTTTTTGGTTTTTTTTTTCCTTGTTTCTCAGGCAGTTTGAAATTTTTGAGGGAAAAAAACCCCCCTTGAATTTTTTTAATTTTTTTCAAAAATTTTTCCCCTTCTTGGGAAAGGGCAGGGTTTTTTATTTTTTTGGGTGCCCCCCAAAAAAGGGGGGGCCTTAAAAAACCCACACTGGGGCCCTAAAAAACCCCACCCCGGGGGGCCTCCCCACCCCCCTTGGGGACCGCCCCCCGGCCCAATTTCCCCCCCCCCCCCCCCCCCCCCCCCTAAAAAGGCAATTTAAAAATTAAACATTGAAAAACTTTTTTTGTAATGTTTTCCCCATGAATGTTTTTTTGGTTCCGTTTTTTTTTTAAAAACATAAAATACCCCAACCATTTTTTTTAAATTTTAAATTTTTCCCTGACAACCCCAAAATTTTTTCCCATTTTTTTTTTGGATTTTTTGTCCCCCCCCTTTTTTTTTTGGAAAATTTTTTCCCTTTTTTTTTTTACCCTTTTTTTTTAATGAACCTTTTTTGCCCCAATTTTTTTTTAAAATCCCTTGCCCTGAAAAAAGTTTTTTTTTTTTTTCCAGTTTTTGGGGTTGAAATAAAAAAGTTTGGGCCCCCCCCCCTTTTTTGACACATTTTTTTTGTCCCCAAAACGGGGCACCCCGGGGCCCCAAAAAGGGGGCCCCCCCAAAAACTAAATTAAAGGGGGAAGGGAAAAGGTCATTTTTTTTTAATTTTTTTTTTTTCCCTTCAAATTTTTTTAGTGTTTTAAATTCCCTTTTAACCCTGGGGCCAAAAGAAGAAATAACCCCCCTTTGAAAAAAGGGCTAGGATTTTTGCCCCCCCTTTAAATTTTTTTTTAAAAACTCACCCAGACCCCCCAGTTTTTCCTTCCCCTTTTTTTTTTTTTTTTCCCTAAAGGTTTTTTTTTTATTTAAATTTAAAAAGATGCATTGGTTTTTTTTTTTATAAAAAAAAAGTTTTTTTTTTTAAATGGGGGTAAAAAGATGCCCAAAAATTTTTCAAAAAAACCCCAAAAAAGTTTTTTTTTTAGTTTTTTTTTAAAATTTTAAGAAGAGAAAAATGCCCCACCCCCCTTTGATAAATAAAGGGCTATTAACCAAAAGGGGCTGGGGCATACTGAAAAAAGGGCCCCCAAAAATGCCCAGATTTTAAAAAAACAAAATTTCCCCAAAAAGGGACCCTTGAAGGGTTTCGTAGACCACAGGAAAACCCTAAAAAAGATGTTTGGGGGAGAAAATATAAAACCCAGTTTCCTAAAAACACTTGGTGCCCATAAAACGGGGAAAAAAAAGGCCCCAACCCAAAAAGGATAAAATAAAATTTTGGGTAAAATTATCTGGGGCAGTAAAAACCCTAAAAAGGCCCTTAAAAAACCCCTGAAAAAGTAAAAGAAAATTTGGGAAAACCCAAAGGGGAAAAATTTTTACGGGGGATTTTAAAATGGGCCCAAATGTTTGAGAAAAAGGGTAAAAAAAAAACTTGGGGGGGCCCTTTTTTGACAAGCCCCCTGAGGGGAAAAAAGAGAAAATTTTTTAATGTAAAAGGAAAATTTATCAAAAAGGGCCCCTTAAAGCCATATGAATGGGGCAGCCCAAAAATTTTTCCCTTTATCCGTGTTTCCCTAATAAATTCTTTTGGAAAAGGGGGGAAACTTCCCACCCCAAAACCCAACCCCCCAATGTTTTATTGGTAAACATTTGGGGAACGCCCCCGACAAAAAATTAAAGACCCCCAAGGGTTTTTTGCCCAGCCCAGAAAACCCGGCTTTTATTACAACACTTTGCCCCAACGCATTTGGTTTAAAAAGACTTTTCCCAAAGGGTTTTTGACACCCCAGCCCCCCCTTTTTCCTTAAAATTGGTAAAAAACTTGACGACAAAAATGATTAAAGACTCCCAAATTGGTTGAAAACCCCCCAGAAAAAACCCTGTTTAAAATTGGGAAACAACACTTGAAAAAAACCGACAATGTTTTTAAAAGGCCCAAGGGTTTTTTAACACCCCCAGAAAAACCCCCAGGGCTTTTTCGTGCCAATGGTTGACAGCCCAGACAACCCATGCTTATTGGTACAACACTTGACGACGACAATGATTAAGACGTGCCAATGGTTGACAGCCCAGACAACCAATGCTTATTGGTACAACACTTGACGACGCCCATGGTTGACAGCCCAGACACCCCACTTTTTTTGGAACCCATGCTTATTGGTACAACACTTGACGACGACAATAATTAAAGACGTGCCAATGGTTGACAGCCAGACAACCCATGCTTATTGGTACAACACTTGACGACGACAATGATTAAAGATGTGTTAATGGTTGACAGCCCAGACAACCCATGCTTATTGGTACAACACTTGACGATGACAATGATTAAAGACGTGCCAACGGTTGACAGCCCAGACCAACCCATGCTTATTGGTACAACACTTGACGATGACAATGATTAAAGACGTGCCAATGGACGACACACAGACAACTCAAATCAGCCATAACATGATTTTGTCAAAAAGAAGAAAAGTCCAAGACCTGCTAGCTAACTTTTGTCAATAAAATGTTTATTGAGCGAGAACACTCGGCATTGTGAACTTTTTGATGTAAGAAATACAAATGAATAAACACTAACATTCTTCTTATAATATATTATTGTCTAATGCCTGAAAAACTGGCAGTTGAAAATAAAAAGTATATGTTAACAAAATCATGAAACACAGCAAACAATGAAAATATATTAAGGGAAACTAACTGATAAAGTTAAATCTAAACATAAAATAAATTTCTATCAATGCTCATTTTTTTTTTCTTTTCAAATTGTTCAACAGTTTATACATTTTTGTTCTTTCTTTTCTAATTACTATGAAAAATTACTTTAAAATGACAGTTGCATTTATGAATCTGGTAACGTTGCAGCCCTACAGTGGTACTAACAAGCCCCTCCCCCCCCCCCTTCCCCCCACACAATACTAGGAAAAGTGCCCATAGTCCCAACAATCCAGCCTACAGCAGCTACCACAGTGCGTGCAGATCCACCCAGTGCTAGAAAGAATGCCAAGAGTTCCAACAAGCCTGCCCACAGTTCTACCCAATGCTAGGAAGAGTACTCAGCCCAAACAAGCCCATCCAATGCTAGAAAGCATGCTGACAGTTCCAATAAGCCTACCCAATACTAGGAAGAGTACTCAGCCCAAACAAGCCTATCCTATGCTAGAAAGCATGCTGACAGTTCCAATAAGCCTACCCAATGCTAGGAAGAGTGCTCAGCCCAAACAAGCCTATCCTATGCTAGAAAGCATGCTGACAGTTCCAGTAAGCCTACCCAATGCTAGGAAGAGTACTCAGCCCAAACAAGCCTATCCAATGCTAGAAAGCATGCTGACAGTTCCAATAAGCCTACCCAATACTAGGAAGAGTACTCAGCCCAAACAAGCCCATCCAATGCTAGAAAGCATGCTGACAGTTCCAATAAGCCTACCCAATACTAGGAAGAGTACTCAGCCCAAACAAGCCCAACCTATGCTAGAAAGCATGCTGACAGTTCCAATAAGCCTACCCAATACTAGGAAGAGTACTCAGCCCAAACAAGCCCATCCAATGCTAGAAAGTATGCTGACAGTTCCAATAAGCCTACCCAATACTAGGAAGAGTACTCAGCCCAAACAAGCCTATCCAATGCTAGAAAGCATGCTGACAGTTCCAGTAAGCCTACCCAATGCTAGGAAGAGTACTCAGCCCAAACAAGCCTATCCAATGCTAGAAAGCATGCTGACAGTTCCAATAAGCCTACCCAATACTAGGAAGAGTACTCAGCCCAAACAAGCCCAACCTATGCTAGAAAGCATGCTGACAGTTCCAATAAGCCTACCCAATACTAGGAAGAGTACTCAGCCCAAACAAGCCCATCCAATGCTAGAAAGCATGCTGACAGTTCCAATAAGCCTACCCAATACTAGGAAGAGTACTCAGCCCAAACAAGCCCATCCTATGCTAGAAAGCATGCTGACAGTTCCAGTAAGCCTACCCAATACTAGGAAGAGTACTCAGCCCAAACAAGCCCATCCAATGCTAGAAAGCATGCTGACAGTTCCAGTAAGCCTACCCAATACTAGGAAGAGTACTCAGCCCAAACAAGCCCATCCAATGCTAGAAAGCATGCTGACAGTTCCAGTAAGCCTACCCAATACTAGGAAGAGTACTTAGTCCAAACAAGCCTATCCAATGCTAGAAAGCATGCTGACAGTTCCAATAAGCCTACCCAATGCTAGGAAGAGTACTCAGCCCAAACAAGCCTATCCAATGCTAGAAAGCATGCTGACAGTTCCAATAAGCCTACCCAATGCTAGGAAGAGTACTCAGCCCAAACAAGCCCATCCAATGCTAGAAAGCATGCTGACAGTTCCAGTAAGCCTACCCAATACTAGGAAGAGTACTCAGCCCAAACAAGCCCAACCTATGCTAGAAAGCATGCTGACAGTTCCAATAAGCCTACCCAATACTAGGAAGAGTACTCAGCCCAAACAAGCCCATCCAATGCTAGAAAGCATGCTGACAGTTCCAATAAGCCTACCCAATACTAGGAAGAGTACTCAGCCCAAACAAGCCCATCCTATGCTAGAAAGCATGCTGACAGTTCCAGTAAGCCTACCCAATACTAGGAAAGAGTACTCCAGCCCAAACAAGCCCATCCAATGCTAGAAAGCATGCTGACAGTTCCAGTAAGCCTACCCAATACTAGGAAGAGTACTCAGCCCAAACAAGCCCATCCAATGCTAGAAAGCATGCTGACAGTTCCAGTAAGCCTACCCAATACTAGGAAGAGTACTTAGTCCAAACAAGCCTATCCAATGCTAGAAAGCATGCTGACAGTTCCAATAAGCCTACCCAATGCTAGGAAGAGTACTCAGCCCAAACAAGCCCATCCTATGCTAGAAAGCATGCTGACAGTTCCAATAAGCCTACCCAATGCTAGGAAGAGTACTCAGCCCAAACAAGCCCATCCAATGCTAGAAAGCATGCTGACAGTTCCAGTAAGCCTACCCAATACTAGGAAGAGTACTCAGCCCAAACAAGCCCATCCAATGCTAGAAAGCATGCTGACAGTTCCAATAAGCCTACCCAATGCTAGGAAGAGTACTCAGCCCAAACAAGCCCATCCAATGCTAGAAAGCATGCTGACAGTTCCAGTAAGCCTACCCAATACTAGGAAGAGTACTTAGTCCAAACAAGCCCATCCAATGCTAGAAAGCATGCTGACAGTTCCAATAAGCCTACCCAATGCTAGGAAGAGTACTCAGCCCAAACAAGCCTATCCAATGCTAGAAAGCATGCTGACAGTTCCAATAAGCCTACCCAATGCTAGGAAGAGTGCTTAGTCCAAACAAGCCCATCCAATGCTAGAAAGCATGCTGACAGTTCCAATAAGCCTACCCAATGCTAGGAAGAGTACTCAGCCCAAACAAGCCTATCCAATGCTAGAAAGCATGCTGACAGTTCCAATAAGCCTACCCAATGCTAGGAAGAGTACTCAGCCCAAACAAGCCCATCCAATGCTAGAAAGCATGCTGACAGTTCCAATAAGCCTACCCAATACTAGGAAGAGTACTTAGTCCAAACAAGCCCATCCAATGCTAGAAAGCATGCTGACAGTTCCAATAAGCCTACCCAATGCTAGGAAGAGTACTCAGCCCAAACAAGCCTATCCAATGCTAGAAAGCATGCTGACAGTTCCAATAAGCCTACCCAATGCTAGGAAGAGTACTCAGCCCAAACAAGCCTATCCAATGCTAGAAAGCATGCTGACAGTTCCAGTAAGCCTACCCAATACTAGGAAGAGTACTCAGCCCAAACAAGCCTATCCAATGCTAGAAAGCATGCTGACAGTTCCAGTAAGCCTACCCAATACTAGGAAGAGTACTCAGCCCAAACAAGCCTATCCAATGCTAGAAAGCATGCTGACAGTTCCAGTAAGCCTACCCAATACTAGGAAGAGTACTCAGCCCAAACAAGCCTATCCAATGCTAGAAAGCATGCTGACAGTTCCAGTAAGCCTACCCAATACTAGGAAGAGTACTCAGCCCAAACAAGCCTATCCAATGCTAGAAAGCATGCTGACAGTTCCAGTAAGCCTACCCAATACTAGGAAGAGTACTCAGCCCAAACAAGCCTATCCAATGCTAGAAAGCATGCTGACAGTTCCAGTAAGCCTACCCAATACTAGGAAGAGTACTCAGCCCAAACAAGCCCATCCAATGCTAGAAAGCATGCTGACAGTTCCAGTAAGCCTACCCAATACTAGGAAGAGTACTCAGCCCAAACAAGCCCATCCAATGCTAGAAAGCATGCTGACAGTTCCAATAAGCCTACCCAATACTAGGAAGAGTACTCAGCCCAAACAAGCCCATCCAATGCTAGAAAGCATGCTCACAGTTGCAAAAAGCCCACCCCAGTGCTAGGAAGAGTACTCATTGTGCTAGAAAGTTACCCAGAAATACTGAAATTATGCTGTAAGGTTGTTCTTGACGGTTTACAAAGATATAATTACAAAAATAATAAACAGATGTGAAATGATTAACTAAGCCTAATTAAAATTAAGTAGGGTGTTTTCTTTCTGGGATAATTTTTAGGCATAATGTTTTTTACCTATAATAGGCACTTTGGGTGAGTACCAGCACTTTTGTTGTTGATACTTTGAACCTTGGAAAAAATGGAGTGATGGCATTAAGAACAGCTTTACAGAAATGAACATCAATCTTAATAGTACTCTTGACAGAACTCAACAACAAACGTTACATCTCCCTCCTGACACTTCACTGAGGTAGAAGATGGAAGAGAAGAAGAAGAAGATACTTTGAACGTCTTTTTCTTTTGCTTGGGGGGAAAACCCTAAAAACAAACATACAAACCATGGACACTTAAACCAAGTTAAACAATAACATCAATGTAAACTTTTCAAATATTAAATTCTTTTATTGGTGATAAATTTGCTGACACCCGTATCAAAGTAGATATACATTTACACAAAATTAGGTGAAAATATTTCTTTACTGAAATAATGAATAATGGGGGGGGGGGGGGGGGGGGCACTCAAAATGGACATTACATATATAGTGAAACATTCCAGCAGCACAAGTTTACATTTTAATAGTAATATAACTTTGTTCGCTTACAAATTCTGCTGTGTAGTTCTTCCCCCCTTTTCTTTCAAACACAAAGTGTGAGCAGTTATGCGAAATAACTGTCACATTTTAATAGTAATATAAATTTGTTCGCTCATCATTCTGCTGTGTAGTTCTTCCCCCCCTTTTCTTTCAAACACAAAGTGTGAGCAGTTATGCTAAATAACTTACATTTTAATTGTAATATAAATTTGTTCGCTCGTAAATTCTGCTGTGTAGTTCTTCGCCCCTTTTCTTTCAAACAGACAGTGTAAGCAGTTATGCGAAAGAACTGGGAATAAAGATCAGCACAAGTGAACACAAGTTCTACGCCTGAGGACAGGACATAATAAACTTAACAAGCATATGTACAGGCTTTGTCTCAGTAGTTCACTGTGCCCGTGAGGGCTGTGTGTGCAGACTACCGAACATGTCCTGCAAGAATGTCCCTTGTACAGCCCACTAAGAATGGAATACCGGCCCACCGAGTCAACACTGTACTTAAAGTTGTATGGAACTAACACCGAGTCAACACTGTACTTAAAGTTGTATGGAACTAACACCGAGTCAACACTGTACTTAAAGTTGTATGGAACTAAAAGGGAACTCGTAAAAAACAGTCAAATTTTTCACAAGAAGATCAGCACAGAGGCACACCAAACATACAAAAAGTCTTCTCAACCGGCATAGGACTGGCACTATTAACCATGGGAAACTGATGTTTTTGTGCGGGGGGAGAATTCTGAGCACCTATGGATGTGTCCAGAGTGCCATAAGAATAACCCAACTCAAAACTCATGGAGAGAATCTAGACCCATGGATCCCAGCCGAAATACATACGACCGAGAATATTGGGATCCGTTGCTTGGTCAATCAGTGCTGCTACCTGTTGTTCAACAGTCAAAGGGCCATCTGGTAAGTGAGCTCGGATGCTGTTTTTATCTCCCAGCAGAACTGAAACTCGGCATTTGTAAGCTTCATTTCTTTCATGTCCCAATCGAAGCTCTTCTCTGCAGAAAATCAAAATAAGTCATTTCAAACGATATGTCTACGAATCACTCAGCATATGCCTTCATATAACAAGCTGTAGGTATTTACAAAAAAAACGTTCAGTCTCAGAAAGGATACATAAAACACCAACCGCCTGAATGAGAATAGACAAGCAAAATCTGGACATTGTTTCTAAAAAATCTATCTCCAGTATGAGAAGGAATGGAAGAAACCAGTACTTCAAAGAATCTCAAACTATCTTTTTGACATTTAATTATGTTCCCCTCCAACATTTATTCCAGCTACTATTTATATGTTTTATTTTGTAATAGCTCTTTCTGTCCACAACTTCTACCACATATTTCAGGTTTCATCTTGACCTTTTCGGTTGTTTATAAGCCTGCTATTTTATCTGTTGATAATGACGAATCAAAACAATCGGTTGTACCTGTGCACATCTTTTCTTTTCTTTCCACTGAGATTTCTAGTAATAATTGATATAGGCGTACATTAGTTTATATAAGAGCTATATAAATCTTATCCTATACTTTAGTCATGTCATGATTATGACAAAACTGGAAAACATCGTGACAGTGAGAAAGAAGCTGGGGGGAAATCAAAGGAGTACACAGAGAGAAGATGTTTGACATAATGGCATGGAAGAACTTCTGTGTCAGAAATGACTGAAAGTATACATGACAGAAGGTTGTGGATAGATGTGACTACCCACACCACATGACATGAACTATGGAAGATCTTCTGTGTCAGAAATGACAAAGTATACATGACAGAAGGTTGTGGATAGATGTGACTACCCACACCACATGACATGAACTATGGAAGATCTTCTGTGTCAGAAATGACTGAAAGTATACATGACAGAAGGTTGTGGATAGATGTGACTACCCACACCACATGACATGAACTATGGAAGATCTTCTGTGTCAGAAATGACAAAGTATACATGACAGAAGGTTGTGGATAGATGTGACTACCCACACCACATGACATGAACTATGGAAGATCTTCTGTGTCAGAAATGACAAAGTATACATGACAGAAGGTTGTGGATAGATGTGACTACCCACACCACATGACATGAACTATGGAAGATCTTCTGTGTCAGAAATGACAAAGTATACATGACAGAAGGTTTGTGGGATAGATGTGACTACCCACACCACATGACATGAACTATGGAAGATCTTCTGTGTCAGAAATGACAAAGTATACATGACAGAAGGTTGTGGATAGATGTGACTACCCACACCACATGACATGAACTATGGAAGAACTTCTGTGTCAGAAATGACAAAAGTATACATGACAGAAGGTTGTGGATAGATGTGACTACCCCACACCACATGACATGAACTATGGAAGATCTTCTGTGTCAGAAATGACAAAGTATACATGACAGAAGGTTGTGGATAGATGTGACTACCCACACCACATGACATGAACTATGGAAGATCTTCTGTGTCAGAAATGACAAAGTATACATGACAGAAGGTTGTGGATAGATGTGACTACCCACACCACATGACATGAACTATGGAAGATCTTCTGTGTCAGAAATGACTGAAAAGTATACATGACAGAAGGTTGTGGATAGATGTGACTACCCACACCACATGACATGAACTATGGAAGATCTTCTGTGTCAGAACTGACAAAGTATACATGACAGAAGGTTGTGGATAGATGTGACTACCCACACCACATGACATGAACTATGGAAGATCTTCTGTGTCAGAAATGACAAAGTATACATGACAGAAGGTTGTGGATAGATGTGACTACCCACACCACATGACATGAACTATGGAAGATCTTCTGTGTCAGAAATGACTGAAAGTATACATGACAGAAGGTTGTGGATAGATGTGACTACCCACACCACATGACATGAACTATGGAAGATCTTCTGTGTCAGAAATGACAAAGTATACATGACAGAAGGTTGTGGATAGATGTGACTACCCACACCACATGACATGAACTATGGAAGATCTTCTGTGTCAGAAATGACAAAGTATACATGACAGAAGGTTGTGGATAGAGTGACTACCCACACCACATGACATGAACTATGGAAGATCTTCTGTGTCAGAAATGACAAAGTATACATGACAGAAGGTTTGGATAGATGTGACTACCCACACCACATGACATGAACTATGAAGATCTTCTGTGTCAGAAATGACAAAGTATACATGACAGAAGGTTGTGGATAGATGTGACTACCCACACCACATGACATGAACTATGGAAGATCTTCTGTGTCAGAAATGACAAAGTATACATGACAGAAGGTTGTGGATAGATGTGACTACCCACACCACATGACATGAACTATGGAAGATCTTCTGTGTCAGAAATGACAAAAGTATACATGACAGAAGGTTGTGGATAGATGTGACTACCCCACACCACATGACATGAACTATGGAAGATCTTCTGTGTCAGAAATGACAAAGTATACATGACAGAAGGTTGTGGATAGATGTGACTACCCACACCACATGACATGAACTATGGAAGATCTTCTGTGTCAGAAATGACAAAGTATACATGACAGAAGGTTGTGGATAGATGTGACTACCCACACACATGACATGAACTATGGAAGATCTTCTGTGTCAGAAATGACTGAAAGTATACATGACAGAAGGTTGTGGATAGATGTGACTACCCACACCACATGACATGAAACTATGGAAGATCTTCTGTGTCAGAAATGACAAAGTATACATGACAGAAGGTTGTGGATAGATGTGACTACCCACACCACATGACATGAACTATGGAAGATCTTCTGTGTCAGAAATGACAAAGTATACATGACAGAAGGTTGTGGATAGATGTGACTACCCACACCACATGACATGAACTATGGAAGATCTTCTGTGTCAGAAATGACAAAGTATACATGACAGAAGGTTGTGGATAGATGTGACTACCCACACCACATGACATGAACTATGGAAGATCTTCTGTGTCAGAAATGACTGAAAGTATACATGACAGAAGGTTGTGGATAGATGTGACTACCCACACCACATGACATGAACTATGGAAGATCTTCTGTGTCAGAAATGACAAAGTATACATGACAGAAGGTTGTGGATAGATGTGACTACCCACACCACATGACATGAACTATGGAAGATCTTCTGTGTCAGAAATGACTGAAAGTATACATGACAGAAGGTTGTGGATAGATGTGACTGCCAACACCACATGACATGAACTATGGAAGATCTTCTGTGTCAGAACTGACTGAAAGTATACAAGACAGAAGGGTGTGGATAGACGTTGACTATCAATATCATATGGCATGAATTATGGAAGATCGTCTGTGTCAGAATAGACCGAAAATATACCAGACCGAAGGTTGTGGATAGATGTGACTACCAACACCATATGGCATGAACCATGGAAGATTGTCAAGACTGTCTGTGTCAAACTGACTGAAAGTGCAAGAAACAGGTTGCAGATAGACGTGACTACAAATGCTACATAGTACAGAACATGAGACAAAGTCACAGTCCGTGTTATGTTTAGTTGTCAAGACATTTCTCACATAAACAACTCCCTCTTATGTAAACAGAAGGAATTCGTTATAAATTTGAAGCTAACCTGCTAAATCATGTGACTGTCATGAGCTTCCAGTGATGAGCATGATGTATCATGATGTATTTTAGTGGAATATTAGCAGTTTTTGTGTGCTTCATTTTATGTTGATATCTATAGTAACACACCTGATGAGATACAGCAAAAAATGCCTGGTAATAAACTGTGCACTGAACTGTTTGTTAGTTAGTTAGTTAGTTAGTTAGTTAGTTAGTTAGTTAGTTAGTTAGTTGGGTTATCCTCATTGCACTCCGGACATGTCCATAGGTGCTCAGATCCTCCCCTCAGTATAAACCCCAACGTCCGATGGCTAATAGTACCAGTTCTATGTTGATTAACAAGTCTTCTGGCGTGTCTGGTGTGCGTCTCGTTTTTTGCTATGCCGATCTTAATTCCCAAGTCTACCATTCTGGCGAGTGATGTGGATTCACTGCCACCAAAGTCCTCTATCCTTCCCATTTCTCTGAGGGCATTGATAATATCAGCATGATCCATAGGCTGACCGTCGGTAGTGATAGCGGATCCAGCCAACCTGACAGCTCTTTCATTTCCATCGACGCCTGCGTGTCCCGGAACAAAAATAGAGGTGACTCCACGCACAGTGGACTTTTGTAATGATTCAAGCCATTGTCTTCGCACTGAACCTGCCTGAACCCTCCGGATCATACGGAACTGTTTGTGTTTGCATTAATAAAATTTACTATGGGAAACCACTGTTTTTCATTTTTCACATCAATTACTATTTTTTGCAAACACTTCAAACAAACAAAAGTTTCAGTATCTTAAAAACATTTACTTCATGATGTAGCTTGGGTGTTCCCCTCTTAACTTCCTGCGAGCCACCTTCACTTTCTCCTTAGGATAGAAGTGACCCTCTCTGTCAGCATCTGAAGAGAAAATAAGGTGATTCTCCAACGGTTTATACTACAATACGGAAACACACACAAAATCTACAAATCAGAAACACAAAAATATTTTTGTAAGAATACAAAAAAATCAGTGAGAGCAACCATTACAAAAACTGTCACAAGGATGTAAAATGAAGGATTAATAACCCTTCTCCCCGTAAAAGCCAGTTTTTCGAATTTTATTGGTTTTTATGACATGATGACTTTGTACAGTAGCCAATAATCTCTATAAAAGTTCTTTTGAAATAGGTTATTTCTGCATAATGTGTAGGCATGGTGGGTGTAATTATACTTCAAATTGTTTTAGGTTTAGGGTGGAGGAGATATTGTCTAAGGTTAAAACATATTAATTATTTTTGTCATCATGACTTCATAATTAATTTATGATGACCCCATTTTGCTCTCTATAGCTGTTTCAAGAAACCCCTGTTATCTTGGT
>CAJHNH020005839.1:0-17274 GCA_905116865.2 Candidula unifasciata | reverse complement strand
ATGTTTGTGGCGTTACAAAACCAGGGGGTCAGACTGACCAAACCCTTATCTATTTCGTCGGCCTGTTGCTGTAAATGCGAACGTTTAGAAATACCGGGATGGGGTTTGACCCAATGCGGGCCATGCCCCCTTGCGCTGTTTCGACAGTGGATCAAGAAAGCCGCGGTCCAAAATGCAATGGCAAACTACTGGGAAAAATTGCCTAAAAAAAAACCACACAACGCCAGGAGCTTTTGGGGGTGGTTCGCAACGCCAAAAGGATATGAACAACAGTTTCTATTATCAATTCTTCACTTTTTTTCTTCAGTTTTCTCCCCCGCTGATATTAAACGTTCTTTTCTGGGGGAAAACCCTTAACTACAAAGATCTGTCAGCGTTAGTTTAGACTTTTGTTTCTAGGGGGAGAAAAATTAACTCAAAGGTCTTTCGGTTAGTTTTTGTTGTTTTTAGAGGAGAATCATTAACTCAAAGGGCGTCAGCGTTAGTTTAGACTTTCAGTTTCAGGGGACCCCTTATTAACTACAAAGAGTGTTACGTTAATTATGATATTCAGTTTTTGGGGGATAAACATTAAATACAAAGGAGTTCGTTAGTTAGACTTTTTAGTTTTTTAGGTGGTGATTATTAATACAAAAGGGCTGTCACGTTAGATTTTGACTTTTTTTTGGGTGGATGAATCATTAATACAAGGGCTGTCGCGTTTTTTTTTTTCCACTTCGAGTCAATTCAATATTTCTTAACTCTACCATCAAACAGTCTCCTGTCCTCTTTTTAATTTCCCCATGGGGGCTGCAGGCCTCCTTCGGGGAAACCCTGGGGGACGCCGCTCCCCAAAAAAATGTATTAGAAAAGTTTAAATTTAAAAATCGACATCCAAAACGCGTGAGACTCCCCTAAAGCGCCGTCTCCCTCTTCAACAACCAACGAAAAGTTTAATTCTGATGGGGCCAGAAAATTCTGATTGAATCCGCCCCGCCCTTCTTTAAATGTGAGCATCGGCCAGATCGCCTGGTAAACTCCCGCAGGGCACTACTCCTCAGACCGTAATGAATCTATTTGTGGTCTCCGCCACTGAAAAGGGCCCCTGGTCAACATTTGGCTTTGTCAAACACCAATTCACCAACTGTGGGTTGCAGGGAAAGTCTTTTAGCATGCTCGTTTCCCAACACCAGTGTGGCCACTTTGGATGTTTTACATCAGATTTAGATATTTTCCCTTGCATTTAGATGGCACTTTTTTGATGTTTAGTTGGTGGAGATGTTTCTCTAGATTTTTTATTTGAATTTGAGTTGGATATTTTATAATTTATTTCTTTTCAGTGCCAGTTTAATAATTACTGTGTAAATATTTACAACAATATTTTTTTACGTACATTGTGGCAAGTGCGATTACTTTAACTTTAAACTCTCACTGAGGGTCAGCTCTCAAAATCTCTGGCAGCAGCGGTATGATTAATAAAAAGAGCGCAATAAATCATACGAAAAAAAAATTTTTGGTGTTTCAACTGTATCCTCACTGTGACGACTTTGTGTCTCTTTTTCATTTGATTTTTTTAAAATATTGTTCATTGCTTACTTCAAATGTGGCTTTCAGTTTGAAAAAACCTTTCAACATGCCAAAAGTAAAGAATGAGCAAACATTTCGCAAAGAGTGGCTGCATGATGGCAAAATTAAAGACTGGGTGGCGGCAGTTACTGGGGACATGACCAAGGCTCGTTGTAATTACTGCAAGTGTGAAATTAAAGCGAAAATACAAGACTTGAAGAGTCATGCAGAGACTAAAAAGCATAAAACTGCAGTTCCATTCCATGATGTTACACCGCTGACATCTGTTTTCAGAACTACACTGATAAATGAATCATCAAAAGTGAAAGGATCGGTAGCAATGTTTTTAAGTTGTCACTGTGCAATTTCAAAATGTGACCATTTGATTGATTTGTTTAAAAACACTATTTCTGACAGTAAAGTTATGGATGATGTGAAAATGATACGCAGCAAGTGTACACATATTTTAAAAATACTTTATTTTCTCACTTCGAAAAAGATTTGATCAGTGATATTTCTACCTAAAAATATATTTGATTATTAGACGAATCAAATGATATTAGGGTACTGAAAGTGCTTGGTGTGTGTATTATATATTATAGCAACAATACAGTCAAAGTAATTTCTACATACCTTGGACTATTTCAATTGGAAAAGTGTGATGCATATAGTATAGTTCAGGAACTGAAGAAACTTTTAATCAGCAAATAGCTAGACTGGAAGAATTTGGCTGCAACTGGAACCGATAATGCCTCGGTGATGGTTGGTATAAACAATGGCGTTTATACCAAGTTGAAGGAAGCTATCCCATCGTTAATACTTATAAAAAGTATGTGTCATTCATTTCAGCTAGCATTATCACATGCTTCATCTGAATGTTTATCAAGAAATTTGGAATACCTTATTGCTGAAACACATAGCTTGTTTTCCAAATCATTTGTCAGACAGCAGCAATACGATACATTATAGACAGTCTTGAGTGATGGTTCCACACACACACACACACACACACAAAATTATGTCAGATTGCAAAACTAGATGGTTATCAATTCAACCAGCTGTTGAAAGAATTGTGAACCAATGGTTAGAGTCGAAGACACACTTTGAAATAACAAGACAAAGTTAAAAATGCTACACAGCTGAAATACTATATGGAATGTACAGTGTTGAAAAAAAAAATTGGCATTCCTTCTCTTTTTACAACCTATTCTGATGGAAGTGCAAAAAGTTAATAAACTGCTTGAATCTAAATATGTTGATAAAGTTAAATTACTTGACGATCTCACTTTGCTATTTCACTCAGTGGGTAAAAGACTCGTGTTGCCACCTTCTAAAAGCCTGATTTGCTTACTTGCAATATAGAGAGCTAAAAAGCTCTTTGAATGAGCCATGTCTGCCTATGATACTACCCCATTCAAAATGCTGACGTAGAAAGAGTTTCAGTGCTATGAATTATATCAAATCTAACTTAAGAAACAGGATGAAAATTTGACCTCCTAAATGCTATCTTGACAATAAAATTTGGGGCCTGGCGAAAGTTTTGGAAAATGTTGTTCCAACTTATCAACTCCCTGATTGTGTATACAATAATTGGAACAGATAAAGCATACCAGAGTCATTTTGGATCTGAAGTTTCAATTTCATCATCCAAGGAAAGTTTATCTTGTGGATCTTGTGAGGCAGAAATCAGTGAAGATGAGGACATGATTCTATAGGGCAAGTCATATCAATTGCTATGTAATTTGTGACTCTTTCCATTCGGATGTTTTTTTCTAGATGTTTTCTACGCAAATTTAGATGTTTTTAGATATTTTTGACTCTGTTCTGGGTGTGATTTTTTTTTTTTTAAAGTAAAGAGAAATCATCCAAAGGACGCTAACTACTCGGGACTTCTGCACAGGGCTTGTCTGTCTCCACCTTTCTCAACATACTTTGTGATTCAGTTACAATCACAGCATGTGTGTACCAAGCTTCGCTGGCGATCCATTCGCTTTTCAAGCATGTAATAAAGGGCTACTAATTAGGTTTGTGTCCTCAGAAGTCAGAGTGCATCTACCTGAGAGGTGATAAACTAACAGTCTGCACACATTTAAGCCAGATATTTAAAACGAAAGTGAACGGAAAACTCAAGTTCTGGGACAATACTAAAGTGCAGAAGTGGACGAACACTGTGAACTTTCCGCCGGAAGTTATAACCGGTGAATGCGATGAAAAAGAAGATTAGAGGAAGACTCGTCATAATCGAATGCGTTGTGACTTGAATAATATGGACGCGACGTTCGTTTCGAGAGTTCAGTTTTTAACAGGACCCTGGAAAAGTCGCTGGAGCTACGTAGTTCGTGCTTTATGTGACGTTCTCGACGGTGGCAAGCTTTCCGGTGGAGAGAGACCGAGCTTTATGAGATACATCCCAGTACAATACAGTCAATCTTCCCAATTTTAACCTTTAATAAAAGTAAAGCCTAAAGTAATTATAATTGTTAGAAAGAAGGAAAGTTAAAGTAATAATCTGGCGAGAGTACGTTCCTATAAAAACTGGATGGGGCTCTAAGAGGTAAGAAAAGTGTATCATGTAGAAATTAACCAACAAACGCACGGCGAGTTTCTTGGTTTTACAAAAAAAAGATTTATTTCATATTTCTACACGACTCAGTCAAACACTAAATGTTAGGTGAAGGCCGTACAGAAACAAACACCTTACAAATTATCAGTTAAAGAAAACACTTGCACATTGTCGCCACCTGTGGTCAATTAACACGACCACTCGTAACTCGGACTATGTTTGGACAATCTTTCTTCAGATTCGCTTGTGTCACTTTAGACAAGACTAGAATAACCAGACAGGAAATAGCACACAACCAATCGTTAGAAGAATGCTCCCAAAACGCCAGGGCCCCCTGTCGGCGACCTTCTGTAAGGAATTACGCTTGCTAATGTTACCAACTCGTCTTAATGACTTCCATATGTCGCCTACCTAATCGCTACAGGGGTCCTTTTGTTAATATAGCGCAAAATATCGCATTATAAAACCAAATGCTTTATAAAACAACCTGCCGCATTGTTTTACCGCCTCATTACTAAAGTGAAGACACTGTTATTTCGGTATTTGTTTCGTTTTTATGTTCCAGTGTATTATTTTAGCTTTGCTTATCTTATTCGAAATACATATTTAATAGCGACTCTGGGGCGGAGTGATCAAACGGTTTGAATCACGCTTAAAGGTCGTGGGTTCGTTTCACTGACGTCTCTTTCAGTTCACGAATGCAGCTTTCAAGAGGATCTCTAGGGATCGTCCTTGATGCTAGGAAGTTAGTGCTCTGAGTGACGCTCTTGGCAGGCGGCGTGTATATTTTGCAGAGAGAGACTGGAGCATAGAAAATAAAGTTCTTACAGTGAAGTCGATCCTCCAGAAGGAAAAAAATGCTGCAATGTCTGATAGAGAGAAAGAGGGACAGACAGACAGACATACAGACAGACAGACAGACAGACAGACAGACAGACAGACAGACAGACAGACAGACAGACAGACAGACAGACAGACAGACAGACAGACAGACAGACAGACAGACAGACAGACAGACAGACAGACAGAGCGTAGGAAGAAGTTAGTCAGTGAGTGTGGGTGCGTGCGTATGTTTTATGTTGTCTTTGAAAAAGAGATTTATACTGAATGTTATAATTATTATTAATATTACTATTATTTTCATTACTATAAACATTATTACTACAATGATTACGATTAATAATCTAGTTCGACTCAGTCCGTTTAAGGGGAACACGGAATTCAAACGAACTAGTGTTGCAGTTGCTGGGGAATACGTTACACGATAGCCGATATACAGTAAATACTGCTCAGTAGATACTGCTGTTTGTTCGGTTATATTGACAGGAAGCCGGATACGTTTGCCAGTCCGGTACACGCAGGCGTGTGCTTGTGGTGAGTGGCTGAACAGCTATGCAAACACGAGAGTGGACTGTGTGGATCCTGCCCTCTCGGTACACTACATTTCCTTGGACATTGTATAGATAGATCAGTGTTCTTCAACATGTTGACACCCGCGGGCCATGGCGGCAGGGACCACCTGACAGCCAACCAAAAACGTTGACAAAAACACATGTAGATATATCGAATGGTGAATCAAGAATCTACATAACAGATCTCGGGACACATAAACGCTCCGTAGCCCTTTGTTTAAAAAAAAACAAGTAGATAAATGTTTGGCTATCCTCCGAATAACGGTCCCAAATTATCGAGGCCGAAAATATACCCTAAGAGGGCCTTAGTCGCATGTAAATTGCGGACCTCTTTCCGTCGACTATACCGCCACCGCCGATAGTATCTCACGCGCCGCGCCGAATGGGGCTAAACGAGCAAATAAAATGGAGGAAGCTGCATGAGATGCGGTAGCTGCTGCTCGTGAGTCCCAGCCATCTAGTTTAGCCCCGCTCTCAGCAGTGACTTTAACTCGGCGGAAGTTTTTCCGCGGTATGCTGTGTAGCCGCCGGAAAGAGGTCCGCAACTTACATATGACTGAGGCCCTGTTAGGGTATATTTTCGGCCTCGATAATTTGGGACAGATGATAGCCAAAAGTTTCTTTGTTTAGTACGATGTCATAAAATTGCAGTTCTCGGCTTATCGGACAAGTGCTGCTGTTTAGAAGTTATTCTTCTTCTTCTTCTTGTTCACCGGCTGTGAATTCCGGCGGTAAGTCACGGTTGTTCGTCCAAAATGGACTTTTGGCTTTTACCTTGACCTGAGTTTTGCGTGTACATCCGTTTTACTGGCTTATTTGTTTGCAGTACTCGTTCCCCGCCTTAGAAGATATAAAATCTGATAAACGTGGGTGACTGGATTGTTGCATCTGATACCCGAAGCGCTGCAATACCATCCGTCAATTTCTGTCGGTTTTTCTAGTTGTTGTTTGTTTGTTTAAGTTTTTTTTTTTCCTTAATCAGGCATTGTTGTGACACGTCTTTAGAAAGTCGGAAAGAAAAATCATGATTTCGCCACATTTTAGGAGGACCAACTTCCAGGGACAATTAGTGATCCGCGGACCACAGGTTAAGGAAGACTGGACTAGGTGCTAGCAACATCATTACTATAGCTAGGATCAGGATAAGTTTGTCTTTGAAACAAAGGCCGGTCGCCTTTACTTCCCAGGACTTTGCCTGGTACCTTTTTCACAGCCGGACCGACACGGGAGCGAAAGTCTTCTTTTATTTTAAGTATGGCTCCGTTCGGATTTGACCCCACGGCTTTTAGACCCACAGGCGAACGTCTCATCCCTACACCACTGCTGCTCCTGACGTAAACTTGTAAAGGAATGTAAATATAAGAGCTTTGACCTCCGTGGCCCAGGTTCTAACAATATGGCTGTGTCTTTCACTGCAGAGCGGTTAGCTGCCTGTCGAGTGCGCTGCTGAACATAAAAAATTCTTAGCTGAGGTAACGACTTCCAGGAATCAGTCAATCAATCAGGTTTCGTCTCCACAGTAAAAGGTGGATGTAATGGATCTCCAACACGCTCTATCTCTTGTCCTGGTTGTACACTCTCTCAGACTTCTGCCTGCATCTCTGGATGTTATCCTCCCACTTGTATCGTTGCCCACCTATTCCTCTCTTGCCTTCTCACCTTTTCTTCCAGTATGGTTTTTTAAAAGTGTGTTATTTTTTCTAATCTGGCCAAAGTATTTCAATTGTCTCTTTTCTATTTCTTTCAGTAATTCTCTTTTCAATTGTAGTCTTTCCAGAACCTCTGTATTGGGCTGTTTCTTTTTCCATGAAATGTGACCTATTCTTCTGTATACTCCCATTTCCAGGGACATTTCTAGTCGATTTTTTAGTTGCTTGTACTCTGGAAATTAACGTTTCAGTAAGGAAGCAAATAATTATGTGCAAGCAAAATAATATGTTAGCTAATGCATATGAGCAAATCCACTTATGGTGCGCTGTTTGGGACCGAAAGAGGTAGCGAGTGTGTATTCATTTCTGTAGTGTTGTTTAAATATAGTGAAGCAATGTTTACTGAACATGTTGATGTTGTTGTTGTCGATCCAGCGACGCATGGGCTTTCGCCCTTTAGCCCAGTGCCATGTAGTGGAATTTGCATGTTTTCACACGCTGCTCTTTCCTCCGTACAAGGTGTTCCACTTGTCTGGTCTCGGAGGAAGTAGCATTCTTCTAGTCTCGCTAAGTTTTGGGCACTGAAAGAGATGATGGTCAACAGTTTCCTAGGGGTAGTTACATAGCTGGCACTCTGGGGAATGTTGTGGTTGTATTCTGTTTAGATGTCCGTTGAGTGGAGTATGTTGTGTTCTGAGTCTGAAGATGGTGACCTGATCCCTCCTTGTTAGATGGTTGATTCTGTCGTGAGGATCTGGGACAGCCTCGCATGTTGGTAAATCTTAATTTTCTTGTATATTTTTCATGGCTTTAGGTTCATTGGCTTTGTACGAGAGTTCAGGATGAACTCTACAACATTTGTTGCAGTCGTGTTGCTGGTAGCAAGCCCTGCAACATGTTCCTCAAGACCACAGAAACACAGCCGGCCGGTGCATCACACATCTTCTTGTATACCTCAGGCATTGCGCTCTTCCTTGTCTGTATTCAGATACTCTAACCCATCAAGGAAAAGAATACCAAGTGACAGTTCCAAAAACAAGAAGACTTATATAACAGCTCCGGATGGGAAGTTTCATGAAAAAATGGTCCATAACTTCTCAACTAACAGAACAAACTACACGCCTGGCAAAGAACGCAATGTATTGCATAATGGCAGCGCTTCTGCCTGGAATCAGTCATTACTAGTTCACTCACTTGTTTTGCCACAAAAACAGCTACAAACAAACATCAGCATGCCAAACCAGACAGCAAGAAAAAGCAAATGCCCGGGCGTGAAAATATTTAACAGGGCCTGTTGTAATCGTACTGTGATAGAACAAGCTATAAAGGACAGAGTTACCAGCAATGAAACAAAATCTAGATGCCCGTCATTAGAGCAGTGTCTAGCTTGTAGTAAGGCAATGATTACGATCAAGAACCTGAAAAACACCCATAAACGGCTCAATAAAAGAGAAGTAGGGATTTACAGAAAATCTGAGTTGCCTGATGATGCATCTCTGATGATTTCAGGCAGTTCGTCGATCTTCAGACACCCTAAACTCGCTGACGACTGGCAGGAAGCAGTTTATAAGTATATTTTTTATCTGCTATTAGGTGAATATAACGACCACACATATAGTGAAAAAAAGACGCGATTCAAATGGTTCGGTTCAGCTGACTGATGCTGAACTGAATCAACTGCTAGAGCTGCTGGGACACGACAGTTTCAAGATCATGGACGACAAGTCGGTAAATATGAATCATGTATGTGATCTGCTGGCTCGCTCCAGTGTATCGTATGCCGACACAATTAAAAGTAAGATACGATGTGAGCACTATCAAGACATGAGACAAGGTCTGGGTTATATGAAGACAATCAAAGACAGCTTGATTAAGCCTTGTGGACATCTACCAGTCAACGATCGTGCCCTGAAGATACTTAGAAGTTCAGATGGTAATAAAGTTAACAATAAGGATGTATTAGCCGCACCTTGTTTCACTTTCACGGAGAAAACTGCGCCGCTAGACATGACCATCGCAAAGAAATCAAATGATCCTTTTAGTGATGCTCCAGACGCACAGAGCCTTGTCTTCACGGAGTTCGGATCATGCAGCCACCATATTGAGACCAAGCTAATAACGCTCCCTGGATGTGTTCCCAAGTCTGTCCTCATTACAAGTTGCCAAGGAAGCTGTCACTCAAGCTCCGTCCCAGACTGGGATGTGGAAACTCAGGACGTTCGACACACAGAACACTGTACCTGTTGCTCGTCGCACGTAATCAAATTTCGTACCTTGCGGTTTCATTGCCCTAGGAGACCTGAAGGTGTTGTACTGATGACAATGGGGTTTCCCTTTCGATGTGCTTGCAGACCCTGTGCCATTCTACCTGAGGTCAGGGCAGAACAGCCTTATGATTACTGATTACCTTTCAGCATTGAATTAAACGAGAAGGAAAACGCTTCTAAAGAACGAAGCCAATTTCTCGCAGTTAATGCTCATCTACAAGCATCGTGCTAAATTTAACACACAGCAACAAGAACAATCACAACAACAACAACAACAACAACAACAACAACAACAATGCTTCACAGGGAGAAAAAAACTGGACATAGGATGAGAATCAAACAGGTAGAAATTTCGTAAACTGACAAATCTCGTAAACTGACAAATCTCGGAAACTGACAAATCTCAGAAACCCTGTTCAACCGTACAACCATATAACACAGTTTATGCGCGTGTTTGCCTTCGTGTGTGTGTGTGTGTGTGTGTGTGTGTGTGTGTGTGTGCGCGCGCGCGTGTGTGTGTGTGTGGAAAAATTGAATTCTAGACAATTTCGATAGTAAATTTCTACAAGCATCGAGACATCTAATAACCAAATTACACTGACAAAGTAGAAGAACTTAGAACTGTAATCAATTCCTATCTACGGTCATTTAGAATATACTTTTAAAAACAATGGAACGCAACTGACGTACTCATAGAACGATTACATCTTGCAATGCTCACCACATACTTACAATAATTTGGTTTCTTGCAAATTATGTGGGTATTGATGGTCGTCAGTATATAGGAAGTAAAGGTTCACGCCTTGAACACATCCTGCATATAGTGCTCGTCCTATATTTGTATAGACTAGTCGGCACTCTATAGGAGATGAGATCAGTATCGTGCCGGTCGCCTTTACCTTCAATGAGGTTTCATGGTGCCCATCTTAGTCTGGTTCAGTGTGGGAGCCAATGTCTATTTTAAAAAATCCGATGTGTATTTGAACTTTGGACCTTCGTACTGGTAAGCGAGCTTCGAGCCGCTACCCGACCGCCGCTCCTTGCTGGACTTCAGAAAGAAATTAATTTGTCGCCAGTTTATAACTTTTAAGAGGTATGAAATGACAAGGAAGAAAGGTAAGGTAAAGGTAAAGTCGGGAGATGTGAACCAGCGTCATTGAACACGGTTAAAAACTTATAAGTGCTCTGCCACTTATCAAGAGCAGGTAAAAAGAAACTGTCTGCCTGTGTCGCCGTTTGCACTTAACTCCGTAGCTACAGCGACGTTCCTACATTCACCCCTGAGTGTCAATTCTGGTACCCATTTCCTAGAGGCTGGGTGAACCATGGGAAACGCCAGGAGATAGGTATTGTCAGCAACATTTACGTCTATACCGTCAATGTTGATACAGTAAAACTAACTCTCTTAAGACAAACACTTGGTTAACATGAACTCAATTTTTGGTCAAAAGGTTATGATTATTCAAAATACATCTATCAGTATCGGTTAGCACGAATTCTTTAACACAATCTCTTGATTTTTCGGGTTCCTGGCATTCGTGTTAAAGAGGTTTCAGTGTAACAAGCATGTCGTAAAAGTCGACTAATTAGGGGTGTTTCCGTCCAAATCGGGCGCAACTAGCAACAGTCTATATACACATCAGCCAGATCTGTCAAATGAATGTACACGCAAAATTTAAGTTCTGGAACAAGAACAGAGTGGATAAATCAACAGCCGCTGAACAATACAAAGAAGTCGTGGACGGAAACTACTCACTAGTTTGTGTGTCTCCGTGGCGAGGTGGTCAAGCCGTTTGCCTCGCGTTCTGAAGGTCGTGGGTTCGTTTTACGCCATTGAGTTCACGAGTACAATTGTTACAGAGACCCTCGGGATCGTCGCCGGAGCAAAGGAATTCGTGCTCTGTGCGACTAACTCGGTGGGCTTATAGCCTTTCTGCGAGAGAGACCGAGCCATGTGGGATAAAACCCGGAGGAGTGAAGTCCATCCTCTGCATTCTTTAGACTTTACTCTCTAGTTTAACATCCCCCAGTAACGCAGTGGCTAGAACGGATGCCCGCTAAGCAGGTAATCACAGATTCCATTTGCCAGGGAGACATTCGATTTTCAGTTTTGGCCTAGGTTGGCAGCTTGACCCAGCCTCAAATGTCGTTGTCCTGTTGTGCCATTATACATTACACAAACCTCGCAGTCTATTCGTCCTTTCTGGTCTATCCTGTGCAGTCACTTTGATATCATAGATGGAATCCAGTCCAGCACCTTTCGGCTTCTCTCATCAACGCTTTCCTTAAAATTGTTCTTCGGTGCTTTATTAAAATCCTACCCCAAACAGGGGAAATCCACAGGTTACGGGACAGTCTAATATTTATGGGGGTGATAGATATGCTGCATGCAGTCGTTGGACCTAGGCTGCACTCTCTCGTGGGACGCAGGTGGGTTGGGGTTAGGGCCAGTTCTAGATGTTTTGGGGTCGTTAAAAGCGTCAGAAAGCCGGGAAACCTAGTTTTACCACCCTCTAAAATGTTGGACTGTCCCGTGACGTCATCTAGGAGTAGATTTTCAATAATGAACCTGTTCTTCTTTTTCTCAATCACTTTGTTTCCGATTTCAGTTTCTGTTTTGGTGATTCTCTGTTTGTGTCTTCTCAGAATGAGTCCCGTATAGGTACCAAGAAATGTCTTTGGAAGTAAAGAAGCGTGACGTGATAACGGCCATATTACTGATGGAGTGCCAATTGCTCTAATCAACTATTGGACCGGTTCATAAGTCCAGGGAGCCTATTCAAGTTCAAGTTTTACAGAAACTTGAGCGAAATATCAGTAGTCAGTGTTAGGTTCATTTCGGAAATGTCCATAACAATTTAGTTTTAGATTACTTTACCATCACCATTATAACATGTATTGATTTTAATAAAGGGGAGACATATATATTCTGTAAAAACAACACGGCCTATCAAATTCTATCTACGAGTTTCTTTCTTTATGTATTTCGTATGGAGAGAGGGAGAGAGAGAGAGAGAGAGAGAGAGAGAGAGAGAGAGAGAGAGAGAGAGAGAGAGAGAGAGAGAGATAGAGAGAGAGAGAGAGCGTGCGTAGTTCTTCTTCCTCGAGCTAACTGGCTGTAAACACTGTTGAAAAGTTTGGTTATTTGTCCACTTCTGGACTTTGGTCTCATTCCACAACTTTAGCCTACACGTCCATTTAACAGATCTGGCCTAATAATATGCAGACTGTTTGTTCCTTACCTCTTAGGCAGAAGAACTCAGACTTCAAAGGAAAATGCCTACTCCATTGTGTTATGAGACATACTGGTTAAGGGGATAGCCGGTTAAAGGGACAGTGGGTCACTTTTTCTCTCCAAAATAGGGGCCGGAACCCACACGGGAAAAGCGTGCGTTCTATCAGATATTCCACAGAGGTGCTCTAGATGGAAACCCCAGTATTTGGAGTTACCCAAAGCACTCTGTCCGCTGTTCCCACGAACACAGAAACACGACTTCCTGTACATATTTTCAAGTTATCCGTTCAGAAGTTTCTGCTCTTCGTCCTGTTACGTTTAACTTCAAACAGCCCATTCTTTTTGAGCGCATCACGACGACGAAAACGACGACGAGGATGAGGAAGAAGAAGAAGAAGAAGAAGAAGAAGAAGAAGAAGAAGAAGAAGAAGAAGAAGAAGAAGAAGAAGAAGAAGAAGAAGAAGAAGAAGAAGAAAGAAGAAGAAGAAGAAGAAGAAGAAGAAGAAGAAGAAGAAGAAGAAGAAGAAGGAGAGAAGAAGAAGAAAGAAGAAGAAGAGAAGAAGAAGAAGAAGAAGAAAGAAGAAGAAGAAGAAGAAAGAGAAGAAGAAGAAGAACAAGAACAAGAACAAGAACAAGAACAAGAACAAGAACAAGAACAAGAAGAAGAAGAAGAAGAAGAAGAAGAAGAAGAAGAAGAAGAAGAAGAAGAAGAAGAAGAAGAAGAAGAAGAAGAAGAAGATCAGTTACATGAATAGTGCAATAGAGTACCAATGACATTTTAATCATTATTTTAATATAGATTTCAAGAAATATACTAGAATGCAAAGCCTGCCGTGGAATGTAGGCCACATCATATATTAGTTACCAGTTTCGAAGCCTGGGGCGTCAATGACCCGTGAAGGGTCCCTTTTACTTACATCACCAGTGAAGAAGAAGTGTTGGTAGCAGATGATGATGATGATTATAATAATGATGAAACTGATTATTATAATCAACACGACAAGCAGAACAGCGCCAAAAAAATAGATCAAGGAAAAGGCAGAAATGCTACAAGACGAAAATGTGAAAGAAACAAAGAGGAATATTTGAACAAAGAAGACACATACAATAGATTGCAAAATTTATTGCCTGGCATATTTAGGCTGGGTCGACTTGGGAGCCTCGGTTAATTTGGAATACAATTTTCAAATTCAAATCCTTCATACGTCAACCAATGGCAAAACGCGAAGATTTCTCGAAGCTTCCGCGATTCGTCACCTGCGCCCGGAAATCTGTATTCAGAAAGAGGCAGTCATGTTTGATCGTTGTTAAAATTGTACTTCAGTTATAAAAGATTCACTTATATGCTTTATGTAATTGTTACTGTCGTGTGCACCTGACGAGATACAGCGAAATATGCCAGGCAATAAATTATGCAATCTATTGTTTGTCTTCTTTGTTCAAATTTACAACTGGGAAACATTGCTATAAATAAGAATATCATCAACAACAACAACAACACAACAACAAAACAAAACAAAGAAGAAGAAAAGGCTAGGAATAACAGACAAACAAGAGGAAGAAGAGGAAGCGAAAGCATCGTGATAATATTTCCTAGAAATATACGTCAAATTCAGACGGATGTATGGAGTGATATAAAAAACCTTTAACCAGATACTGCACGTGTGAAATGCATGGAAGACTGGCTGCTGTCTTTTGAGATGCTGCATCACTTCTAGCTAATAATTTCCAAACCTTCTGGGTATTAGTATTTTGTTTATAATTACTTCTTCTTCTTCTACTACTTCTTCTACTTCTTCTTCTTCTTCTTCTTCTTCTTCTTCTTCTTCTTCTTCTTCTTCTTCTTCTTCTTCTTCTTCTTCTTCTTCTTCTTCTTCTTCTTCTTCTTCTTCTTCAACCTCCTGCATCTCATTTTGCTATTCTACTGTTTCTCCCAACTCACCCCGCCCTCCCTCTACTCCTTTTCCTCCTCCCATGTACCACACCCGGCCCATCTAGATCACGTCAACGTATATTGTTACTCGGGGGCCCCTGATTTGGCACCCCCCACGGTAAAGAGCTTTCTCAAAAACCCTTTAAAAATTCACTTTGCACTTTCCGCCGTTTCCCAAAAGGGGGGAGTTTTTGAAAATGTAAGATAAGGAAACAGGGCCTAAAAGAATCATTTACGAAAACCGGGAAAACCCACTCGCTTTAAGGGTTTCCCATAAACCCATTCCAACATGTTTGATAAGGCAAACCCCTTTCGGGGTTTTGAAAAACGAAATGCCCAAAATTTTAAAATAAAGCAAAAAACTTGAGGGGTTTTTGCTTTAAATTTTTTTTTTTAAAATCTATCTTGGCTGTTACGCTTTCTGTACCTAATGATTATCTCACCGTGTATCTTCCTATTGATTTGTCGTTTAGAGCTAAATGAAGCATAGAATCATAATTAACAAATTTACACTTCCTTTTTTTTTGCGTTTTTCCCTGTCTCTCCCTGAAACCCCTGCAAATTCTATAGCATAAACTGCAAAAAAAGGTCCCCTTTTCACCTTTAGGCTAAGGGAAAAGCCCTTTTTTTTAGAGCCCAAATGGGCAAAAATGGTAATGTGGTCAGCATCACGCCAGCTGCCTCTACTACTGGGTACTTCACCCGGTACCCTCTCAAGGCTTTCTATAGCACTGCTGCCACTTTTTCTCTTCGTATGAATTATAGTACCCTCCCCCTTCGGGGGGGGGGGTTAAGCCACCTTAAGGACCCCCCCCCCCCCCCACCCCGTAACAGTAATGAAGGTTTGTTTTGTTGATATGCATGACCCCTTGTCAGTTAACGCAGTCTTCCTTGGAATTATGTCTTAGCTGCAACTCCACACGGGCATTCTTTCTTCTTCTTCGCTTTCACATGCTGTAAACTCCCTCGGAAAATTCTGGTTGTTCATCCACCTCTAAACTTTAATAATCTTGTTCCAGAATCTGAGTGTTGCGTGCACATCTGTATCTGACTTTTTTGTATGCAGACTGTTGGTTCCTTGTCTCTGGCAGATGCACTCCGACTTCAAAGGAAACGCCCAGTGAGGCCACCCTTACGACATGCTTGTTGGGGAGGCAGTGGGCCTATTCTTGTTTTACCCACAATGTGACCCCGGCACCCACACGTGGAGGGTATTCTTTCAAACAGCAGCAGTCTCATTTTAAGAAAGAATCGAGACCTGGCACGAGGCAAGAGTGTACAAGAGTTAGAATAATTCACAGAATATATATGACAATATTACACACAACTCTAGGAGTCAACCCAAAATTCGGAAAATGTGCACCCGAAATGCTTCCAGAATGTTTAGAAAGGAACTTCTGCCTTCCACCTCGTTCCCTTGTAGGATGCAATTTTTTTGTTATTTGAAGCCCAACCCTGGCGTTTGCCGGGGGGGGGGGGGGGGGGGGGGGGGGAAAACCGCCATAAATGTGGAAAAGGCTAAAAGGGTTTCGGGGACGTCCCCACGTGATCTCATCCGTCACCGGGTTTTTTATCGCTTTGTGATGCCCTGGGGGGGTACAACAAAAAAATGTATATTTTTTATGTTTCAGTGGGTTTATTGTTCCCCCCCCCCCCCCCCTTTTTTCCCCCATGAACTTCGGACCCGCATAGGGGGGGGCAAAAAAAGAACACAGAAAAAACTAATTTGCAATCCAATTATTACGGAAAAGTGTCTATTATTTTTACCCAATCTATTTTTTGTTAAGTACTTCTCTTGACCTTAATGCTCCCGCGAAAAAATAACAGACAAATCTAATAAAAAACGACTTTATATCATTATCCCTTTGTATTTTTTACCTTTCAAGAATTATTTTTTGATTCTATAATTTCTCGTTCTAGTTTTCCTCCATTTAAAATCAAATAGAAGGTTTCCTAATAATCATACCCACGTGACGGAAGTCCTGGTACTGCTGATACTCAGAGATGAGATCCCCCATGTTTGTGGCAGCTTCTTGAAACTCTTGTTCGTCCATTCCTTCGCCTGTGTACCTTGGCACAAAAGATGAACACATCAGCGGTACTGGTCTACAGACTACACGTTAAAGAGCATGGAGTTAGACGAGTACACAACGATTGGCTGGGAAAGCGCTAATGGTCTACAGACAACATGTTGAATACCATAGCGTTAGACAACACAAGTAAACATCTGTTGGCTGAGGAAGTGGCACTGGTCTACAGACTACATGGTGAAGAGCATGAAGTTAGACAACACGAGTAAACAACGATTGTCTGGTAAAGCACCACTGATCTATAGACGACACGCTGAATACCATGTCGTTAGACAACAGGAGAAGATAACTGTTGGTTGGGGAAGTGGCACTGGTCTACAGACTAAAATTTTAATACCTGCTTAGACAACCCCCGGTAAACAACGATGTTGGAAAGGGGGCCCGGGGCACAAAACAGTGAAAACTGAGTTAGGAAACGCCCAGTAAACCACGATTACCTGGGAAAGCGGCACTAGTCTACAGATATTATATTTAATACCATTGTTAGACACACATAAAAAACCATTGGTGGGGAGTGGGACTGTCTAAAAACTACATGTTAAGAGCAGGGCTTAAAAACGATAAACACGCTGTTGGGGGT
>CAJHNH020005838.1:0-17283 GCA_905116865.2 Candidula unifasciata | reverse complement strand
GGAGTATTTGCCTGCTATTTGGCGGCCGCTCTGTGGTCAGCACGGTGTGGTCAAGACGCCCTTTCCGCCGTTGTAATGGGGGATATTTTCACCCAGATTAGGAAGGTTGGGGGGAAGACCCAAAGCTGACCTAAAACACCGAGATATTCCAGATACTCGGATTAAACGAGAATCTTGAGATAGGTGATGACCACTAGTGATCACGGGTATCACGATGAGCCGACCTAAGGTCGCCACGTGAAAGGAAAGGACCATCAGGTGTTGCCACATGAAACTAACCCGTGGTATAAGTCAGACTTGATTCTGATCAAGTTTAGTTTGTATCGACCTGTTGGAGCGGGAGGATGTGCGACTGAACGTGAGAATGTCAACATAAGAGTGCTTGTTAAGAAAGGAGACCCTGACGACGAAGTGTGAAGCCAAGATTGACCATGCCAGTCTGTGAAATGGCCAGAACCTCAACTTGATCCATGGGAGCCGACTTTGGTCAGTGAATGCATGAAGAACCTGTTCGTTGAAGGCTGCGTGAATTTGTGTGCGAGAGCTGTTTACTAGGACAACGACAGGACTCTTTTGTAAGTGTGAACATGCCAATAAACTCATGTATCGTAAGCTTACATAGGTGTCGGCTCGTACCAGTTATGTAAAGTAGTGTGTGTGAAAAGAACATTCACGACACACGCATGAACACTACCTAGACAACGAGAATATAAACACACCACTGATTACAAGATATAAAGAGGAGACACAATGCAGTGTTGCTGGATTATAATATATAAAGGGCTTATAACTATGCAACTTTAACGCACAGGCATACATTTGATTGAATATAGTAAAGTTAAGATCCCTTTTAGGCCTATCGGGCAAATGGAAAGAAGCCCATATTTGTACTGTCACAGGCCAAAGAGGCCACAGAAACAGCTTTTAGTTTTCGACAGTAAAATTAGGAAAAGTCTGGCCATTTGGATAAAAAAAGGAGTATTTGCCTGCTATTTGGCGGCCGCTCTGTGGTCAGCACGGTGTGGTCAAGACGCCCTTTCGGCGGTTGTTGACTGCACTTAGTCTCAACGCACAGGTGTGTCAGATTGGACCAGCCGAGCGACGCTAGACTGGCTCCTCTTCGCGATGATGGTATGTTTCCATTGTTAAATCTGAAATTTCTTCAGCGGTGTTAGATTTTATTTCCATTTTGAATTTTCGCTAGGAGGTAGTTTGATGGCAGGTCGCTATAAGTGATTTGTTGGCATATTGAAGCTTAACGTACATGTTAAAAATGTTTCGGTTTCTGCCATTGTTGAGGTAATTTCGCTGAGCGTATGGTGTCATTATCATATTGCCTTTTTAACTGATGATCGCTTTAGATTCTGGTCGAGCACGTTGGTTGTTGTTAAGGTTATTTGTGGACCACGCTGATGTTATGTCAAGTAAAATAAACAGCTGTTTAATGTGATTATAATCCATTGCTTGATTTAATTTAGGATCTGTAGTCCGTGGTTCGTCTAGGTGTATGTACCCATGTAGTTAGGTCGTCGTCATGTAACTCACGATACAGATATTAATTGTTTGGGTCCAAGCGAAATATTCTAGGACCTCTGCGCAGAAGAACCCTCGTCTTTTCTTTACTTTCCTGTTTTTGCTGTTTAGTGGGGAACTATTACATTTTGTCCTAATCACAATTTTCCTTTATCTCCCTTCTTCTGTGTTTTCTTTTCTTTCTTCCCGCTAGCACAGTACAGACCAGCGGCACTAGGTAGGTAATGTGGTTAGCATCACACCGGCCGCCTTTACTTCCCAGGTCTACACCTGGTACCCACTCAAGGCTGGGTCAACCTGGGAATCAAGGCCGTTTCTGAAAAATGTCCAGCTCCGTCAAAACTCGAACCCATGACCTTCCGATCCGCAGGCGGGCGTCCAGTCACCAACGCCACGGCGACTCCCACTTTTACACATTGATAACAAACATGCTGGTTTGGATATAAAGGAGAGACAAATCACAAATAGATTCGCGGGATTTGGTACAATCGGCAGATATTTTTACACAATTATAACAGATAGGGTAGGTAGTTGAATCCCACCAGGTCATCACTCAAGCGATAAACACATGGTGACACAAAGTGCCACCATGCCGATAAGGAACATCAGTGGAGAGGTCCCAGAAACCCCTTTCAGCCGTTAGGCCATATTTATGGCTAAAACATATATATGCCCCGGCTATATTCAGGGCCCCTGGCAGAAGCCAGGGTGGGGCTTCAAATAACAAAATAGTGCATCCCACATGGGTACGAATTTCATCGCCGGATAAGTATATATTTATAACAGATACGCTAGATAGGATATAAAGGAGAGAAAAAATTATTTAAAAAAAAACAGATTGACTAGATTTGATACAAAGTGTAGATCATTTGACACAGTGATAAAAAATTAACAATCACAGGATTGGATATCAAGAGGAGGTAGATCACAGATTCACTGGACTAGATATAAAGAGTAGAACATTTACACAAAAACAAATACACGAGACAACGGCACAAAACGGAGGGGAACTGTTCACATCTCAAGCAGTTACTTACCGCCAACAAGGGGCTTCGATGCGCCATTTCGCTGTGCACTGTTAGTTCCAACCGAAGCCGTTGGCCTGCGTGCCGCGGTACCTGCAACCCTCACCCGCGTCGTGGCTTCCTTCCAAGCTGGCACCCCACCGACTGAAGCAGCCTGTCTCCCTGGGAAGGTCTCCCTGCCCACCTCACCGACTGAAGCAGCCTGTCTCCCTGGGAAGGACTCCCTGCCTGAACTCACTGGCGGCTGATATTTGAAATATGGTTCTCCTCCATCAGGGCTGACCAAGTGCCGACGTGACGACGGCGGTGAATGCTGGTGACGTTCAAGGTATGTTAGCAGCAGCATTGTGGCAGTGATTAAACAGGGAGTAGGAATATTATATATTATACAGTATTATACAGTAGAAAGATACTTGGCTGCAGGCCTAAAGACTTTGGGTTTGAATCCTGCTTCTTCTTTTTAGCGCTTCCTGGCTGCTATGTACTAGAAGCAAAGCCTAAAAACGAGGGGGGAAAAAGAGGGGGGGGGAGGGGTTGAATTGCCCAAAGCCCAAAGAGGAAAGGGAGGAGGATAATATAAAAATCTACTTCTTGAATCCATCTCTACTCCAAGCCTAAAAGGGCTCCAGCAAAAAATGTGGCGGTGAGTGGAAAACGAAAGCCACACCCAAGATGCTTTAGTAACAAGGGAAAAAACATCGAAGGGTGGAAACTAAGACCTGTTGTGTCTGAACCCTGAAAGACTATGCTCTTATGAAGTCTTATTAGCAGTAACAGTAAAACCAAGCAAATTAACTACAAATCCTATTTTGAATCCAAACAGATGGAACTATGATCATGACAGTACACATCTGTTTATTTTTCTGAACACGAAACTAACGTGCGTTACGGATAACGTTACATTTAACAATCAACATCGTGTTCACACAGAGCATGTGCTAAGCCCTTCAACTAACAAAGGTAAAAGTTCGCTGCAAACGAGGATACATGTGGAAATAAAGGTCTAACACAAGTTAAATACTAAAGAAAATTAGGATCTAGCACCGTCTAACTTTTAAAACGTACCAAACCCCAGTGAAGTCAGCGAGCCACTACATCCCTCAGTCCCTTGAACACATGTCGCACTAAGAAGCACATGCGGCTCTGAAGGCGGAACCACGTGTTATCGAGCCGAGAGAGAGGCCCACTGGCGCTGCATCAGACGCTTTTATCAACTTTACGAACTTGCCGGATTTTTTTCACAAGTGCATCCAAACCAGAATTGTTAGAAGTTTCACCAGCCTGCTAGAGCTGTATAATATAACAGAACAGAACCCTTGACCCATTGGGGTCGTGGAGGTGTATCGATAGAAGCACTAATACATAAAACTCGCCATCTTTCTCTGTCTTTGCTTGTTGAACAAGTGTAGCCTCAGAACCCACACGGGGATATGCCATCCTAATATTGGACGCAATTTGTTGTTAAAGCTCCACCCATAATATGACCTAGCTGCTGAACGGGGTTTCTGGCACCTGTGTCCGGGAAATTCTCGTCCCAATGGTTACACATTATATCACCGGGTGCTTATTGCTCGTGGTTGGTTTGAACGTCACTCACTCACACAGGGAACTTCAAAATCCATCAGGCTCCACAATCCTCATCGCTGCTGTCTCTCGTCCAGGATTACGCAGACTCATAAACCCTGTTCTTATTTCATCAAAGAACACGCGCATACAGACTACAAACGAACTGGGTCTGTGTGAGACAGAGGCGAACGTAGCACACATGAAGCCACTCAGTCACAGTTGATGAGATACATGTATGCTAATGCAGGCACCGGGTATAAACAAATCACTCGCCTCTCGTAGACGTCGGTTAATGTGCATGTTTGCTTTCGTGCACCTGTTTCTGCTGACGTATTGCACAAGTTGTATCGCCTTCTGGTGCTGCATTATGAACATCAGTCTTAATAGTGCTCTTGCCAGAGCTAATCCACGAATGTTACATCTTCCCCCGACACTGAAGTACAAGGTGGAAGAGAAGAAAAAGTAAAAGAAGAAGAAGACGAAGACGAAGAAGAAGAAGAAAAAGAAGAAGAAGAAGAAGAAGAAGAAGAAGAAGAAGAAGAAGAAGAAGAAGAAGAAGAAGAAGAAGAAGAAGAAGAAGAAGAAGAAGAAGAAGAAGAAGAAGAAGAAGAAGAAGAAGAAGAAGAAGAAGAAGAAGAAGAAGAAGAAGAGAAGAAGAAGAAGAAGAAGAAGAAGAAGAAGAAGAAGAAGAAGAAGAAGAAGAAGAAGAAGAAGAAGAAGAAGAAGAAGAAGAAGAAGAAGAAGAAGAAGAAGAAGAGAAGAAGAAGAAGAAGAAGAAGAAGAAGAAGAAGAAGAAGAAGAAGAAGAAGAAGAAGAAGAAGAAGAAGAAGAAGAAGAAGAAGAAGAAGAAGAAGAAGAAGAAGAAGAAGAAGAAGAAGAAGAAGAAGAAGAAGAAGAAGAAGAAGAAGAAGAAGAAGAAGAAGAAGAAGAAGAAGAAGAAGAAGAAGAAGAAGAAGAAGAAGAAGAAGAAGAAGAAGAAGAAGAGAAGAAGAAGAAGAAGAAGAAGAAGAAGAAGAAGAAGAAGAAGAAGAAGAAGAAGAAGAAGAAAGAAGAAGAAGAAGAAGAAGAAGAAGAAGAAGAAGAGAAAGAAGAAGAAGAAGAAGAAGAAGAAGAAGAAGAAGAAGAAGAAGAAGAAGAAGAAGAAGAAGAAGAAGAAGAAGAAGAAGAAGAAGAAGAAGAAGAAGAAGAAGAAGAAGAAGAAGAAGAAGAAGAAGAAGAAGAAGAAGAAGAAGAAGAAGAAGAAGAAAGAAGAAGAAGAAGAAGAAGAAGAAAAGAAGAAGAAGAAGAAGAAGAGAGAAGAAGAAGAAGAAGAAGAAGAAGAAGAAGAAGAAGAAGAAGAAGAAGAAGAAGAAGAAGAAGAAGAAGAAGAAGAAGAAGAAGAAGAAAAGAAGAGAAGAAGAAGAAGAAGAAGAAGAAGAAGAAGAAGAAGAAGAAGAAGAAGAAGAAGAAGAAGAAGAAGAAAGAAGAAGAAGAAGAAGAAGAAGAAGAAGAAGAAGAAGAAGAAGAAGAAGAAGAAGAAGAAGAAGAAGAAGAAGAAGAAGAAGAAGAAAAGAAGAAGAAGAAGAAGAAGAAGAAGAAGAAGAAGAAGAAGAAGAAGAAGAAGAAGAAGAAGAAGAAGAAGAAGAAGAAGAAGAAGAAGAAGAAGAAGAAGAAGAAGAAGAAGAAGAAGAAGAAGAAGAAGAAGAAGAAGAAGAAGAAGAAGAAGAAGAAGAAGAAGAAGAAGAAGAAGAAGAAGAAGAAGAAGAAGAAGAAGAAGAAGAAGAAGAAGAAGAAGAAGAAGAAGAAGAAGAAGAAGAAGAAGAAGAAGAGGAAGAAGAAGAAGAAAAGAAGAAGAAGAAGAAGAAGAAGAAGAAGAAGAAGAAGAAGAAGAAGAAGAAGAAGAAGAAGAAGAAGAAGAAGAAGAAGAAGAAGAAGAAGAAGAAGAAGAAGAAGAAGAGAAGAAGAAGAAGAAGAAGAAAAAGAAGAAGAAGAAGAAGAAGAAGAAGAAGAAGAAGAAGAAGAAGAAGAAGAAGAAGAAGAAGAAGAAAAAGAAAGAAGAAGAAGAAGTAGGTGCTTCATTATCTGGCGTAAACTTTCATTGCCTGTCTTTTACAGCATTGTATCTTCTTCTTCTTGTCCTCCTCATCCTACCTCTTTATCTTCTCCTCCTCCTACCTCTGGATCTTCTTCTTCTCCTCCTCCTGCTCCTCCCCCTCCCCCATCTTCTTCTTTTTCTTCTTCTTCTTCTTCTTCTTCTTCTTCTTCTTCTTCTTCTTCTTCTTCTTCTTCTTCTTCTTCTTCTTCTTCTTCTTCTTCTTCTTCTTCTTCTTCTTCTTCTTCTTCTTCTTCTTCTTCTTCTTCTTCTTCTTCTTCTTCTTCTTTCTTCTTCTTCTTCTTCTTCTTTCTTCTTCTTCTTCTTCTTCTTCTTCTTCTTCTCTTCTTTCTTCTTCTTCTTTCTTCTTTCTTCTTCTTTTCTTCTTCTTCTTCTTCTTCTTCTTCTTCTTCTTCTTCTTCTTCTTCTTCTTCTTCTTCTTCTTCTTCTTCTTCTTCTTCTTCTTTTTCTTCTTCCACGCACACACAAAAAGTAGCTAGTCGGTGAAGAGAATAAAAAAATACTCACAATATCTTGTGCTTGTCTTTTGATTAAATTATGCTCTTTTTCCAGTTTATCTGCAAAACAACAAGAATTTGCATTGATAAAACACCAAAGCTAATGGATCACATAGCCATAGAGAAACTAAAAGACAAAGATGTGGCAATTCAAGTTGAGGAAACAGTTAAAAACACCTTCAGTACTCTAGAGAGAGGAAATGACATAGAAGAAGAGTGGCAAATTTTTAAAACCTGCATCCTGAATGTAATGACAGAAAAGTGCGGACTCCGAAAGCCAAGAAGGCACATGAAACAAACAGCATGGTGGAATGAAGAAGTTAAAATTTCTATCAAAGAAAATAAGAAATATTTTCATCAGTGGCAAAAGTCCAAATTAGATGAGGACTACATCAAATATAGAAAAACTTTTTTTTTAAAATAATCATTATTTTATTTTGAAGCCGGCTTCGTCGGGAGCCCTAAAATAACCTAACTGTTAAACGGGGTTTCTGGGACTTGCTCCCAGGGGCTTTTCATCCGAATGGTGGCACTTTGTGTCACCGGAAGTTAGTCGCTGGTTGTGCGGTCCAGGTGGGGTCGAAGAGCACTCACTCAGAGGTTAGGATATCTCTGTTGGCTTCATCTCATTGTGCATTAAATATTCTCCTTTCGTTCACTGGCGAAAAGTTCTGGTTGTTCGTCCACTTCTGGCCTTTGGTCTTGTGGATGAACTAGGATTTTGCATGCACGTATGTTTTACAGAGCTGTCTTATTTGTTTGCAGGCTGTTGGTTCCTTGCCTCTCAGGCAGACGTACTCTGACTTCGAAGGAAGTCGACTCTTACGACATGTTTGCTGGGGAGGCAGTAGGTCCATTCTTGTTCTCCCCCCCCCCCCCAAAAAAAAATGGGGTTTTGGAACCCAGTCGGGCCAATGCGTTAAATAGTCCATCTTACAAAATTAATGTTACACAGAAAATATCAACTTACCATCATTCGCTCTAGTGGAATCAACGGCACACAAAACTAAACACACAGTGATAATTTCCTCTAATTTCATATTGTTAATGCAGTCTGTAATCAGTAAATCCACCAGTTTAAAGGTTGATAAAGATTTTTAAATGCTCTCGTTTCAGGTACATTTACCAAACTGTTAAACCAGATTTAATTGAAAGCTGTTTGCTGAAGCGATCGCAAGCCAAACCTTTCTTTCTTCTGCCAGTTAGCACTCACGTTATAATTTGTGGATATGTTTTTAGCACTTCAGCCCATGTATTTTTAGCCACCTCTCGCTCTCTCTCTCTCTTTCCTTTCAACTTTCATTGCCAGGCTTGGCACGGATTTGCATGCAGTTGTTTTTGGTGTCGATTTTTTGGGGGGAGGTAATATTTATGTGTAAGTTAGCATGCTGCTATCTCGTTTTATCTTGTTCTTGTGTGTCTTCAGACAGATCAGCAGTTCTCAACCTGCCGGTCACGACCCTTTTTGGGGTCGAACAACCCTTTCACATGGGTCGCATAAGACCATCGGAAAACACATATGCATTGAAGTTATGAAGGAAAATAATTGTTTGGGAGGTTGCTACAACATAGGGAACTGTATTAAAGGTCGCTACAACATGGGGGAACTGTATTAAAGGGTCGCGCCATTAGGAAGGTTAAGAGCCACTGAGATAGATGATTAACTCTTTGCCTTTTTTTCTGTAACCTGGGACTTGGAGATACCGATGTCCAGTGTTTGTTGTTAATATGCATCTTGATATAAGTTTAACAGGCAACTGGAAAATCGAATTGAGTCTCTAGAAATGTGGAAATACAGAAGAATGGGTCGTATTTCATGTAAACAAAAACAGTCAAGTACAGAGGATGTGGAAGGACTGCCAACAAAGAGAAGATGACTGAAAAGAATAAAAAAAAAAAAAAAAAACAGAGAAACGGTTAAAATATTTTGGCTACCTAAAAGACGATACGCGTTCAAAGACCACCGTGGGGGAAAGGTGGAGGGCAAGAGTGCAAGGGGTAGGCAGCAGTACAAGTGGAAGGACAATATCGAAAGATGGCAAACAGCAGTCTGAGAAAATGTAGCCCAAGAGAGAGTGAGAGGGAGAGAGAGAGAGAGAGAGAGAGAGAGAGAGAGAGAGAGAGAGAGAGAGAGAGAGAGAGTCTTGGAGATCTACGACAGCCAACTTTCCTTGTGGAGACGGCGCTTGGATTGATTGATTGATATTTTTAGAAAGGAAGACAGAATGAGATATGTCGGAGTGAGAGAGAAGTGAGAGTGGAAAGAAAGTATGGTAAGTGAGGCATAGACTGAAGGCAGGGAGACAGAAAGAAAACGAAGAGAGAGGGAGATAAAGAGAAGTTAAGAAATGCCCGTGTTGCTTCCGCGGCCACATCATCTTAGGGGGGGGGGGGGGTATACACCAGCTACTCCTTAACAAGCATGTCGGACAAGGGGACTAGTTCAGATTTACTTAAATCAGATGTGTCGGGTTGGGAGGCGCAGATTTCACAGCCAAGCTTCACACCGCAACACAGCGTGTCGATCGCTCTTTTCAGAGCTAATGCCAAAGAAGAAAAAATTGGTACAATTAGCATATTGACTCTTCGTTGGTTACTGAGGAAGGAGACGGGGCACGTGTGGGAATGTCCCGAGTGCAAGAAAGTCAATTCTTGATTGATTCATTATTCATTCATTGGTTCATTGCCAAGAAAAGCCATGATTCATAACTTACACCGAAAACTGAAATGGCTTAGCGACATCTGCACGGTGAGTGAGACAAGAGCGCTAGTATGATTAGGTTCACCATAACTGCGCCTTACATTCAGCAGTCTGTCCCTGCTAAATGTTCAAAGCAGAAAATATTATTTAAATGGACGTAGAGCGGTCTGCTGCCAAAACCTTTGCGGTTGGAATTGAAGGGGATATTCTGGAACCCCAGAATTCTGTTTTAGTCTTTGTGTGTGTGTGTGTGTGTGTGTGTGTGTGTGTGTGTGTGTGTGTGTGTGTGTGTATTAGTGTATAAAGTTACAATTTGATGACACCATGTCATTGCCGCCTCTAGTCTGTGTTCACGGCCTTCCAAGTTACAGAAACACGGAATCAACTGCAAATTATATTGTTTAACTCAAGAGCCTAACTGAACAGGCTGTTGCATAGGACAGCATTTTGATTCCAATACTTTAAAATAACTCTCTCTCTCTCTCTCTCTCTCTCTCTCTCTCTCTCTCTCTCTCTCTCTCTCTCTCTCTTTCTCTCTCTCTCTTTCTCTCTGTCTTTCTTATTCCTTATGTCTCTCTCTCTCGGTGTCTCTCTCTTTTTCTCTGTCTCTCTTTCTGTGTCTTTCTCTGTTTCTCTTTTTCTCTGTCTCTTTCTTTCTCTTTGTCTTTCTTTCTCTTTCTGTCTCTATCTCTCTCGGTGTCACTCTCTCTCTCTTTCTCTCTCTCTCTTTCTGTGTCTTTCTTTGTCTCTCTCTTTCTCTCTGTCTTTCTTTCTCTTTCTGTCTCTCTCTCTCGGTGTCTCTCTCGTTCTCTCTGTCTTCTTTCTCTCTCTCTTCATGTGTGTTTCTCTGTCTCTCTCTTTTCTCTTTCTCTTTCTGACTCTTTCTGTTTCTCTTTCTCTTATGTCTGTCTCTCTCTATCTGTCTCTTTCGCTCTGTCTCTGTCGCTCTGAGTGTGTATTTCTGTCTTTGTTTCTCTGTCTTTCTCTCTCTCTCTCTCTCTCTCTCTCTCTTGATCTCTCTCTCTTTCTATCTCTCTTCCCCTCCCTGTCTCCCCCCTTCACGCCCCATGTCTTCGCTGAGGTAACTGAGGAATGTGAGAAAAAAAACTAAGAGTTAACAAAAACGCTTACATGGAAAGATTGTTTTCTGTGTTGGTGTCACTGTAAATTCCGGGCCAACGCCCAGTTCTGTTTTCTGTGTTCTTGTCTGAAAGCTGGTTCTGTCTTCATAAACGCGATAACTGTGTATCTTTGCCTATGTTTGTTTAATCACTTAACATTCTTACCTGCTGTTTTCTGTCACTTGCCAAGATTTTTCGTCTGTATTTCTCTCCCCTCTCCAGAACTGCAGTATGCAGAATTAACATCTCAAGGACGAGAATCAAACCGGTAAAAGTCTGAGAAACCCCATGGAACCATAGAGCCATCTAACACAGTTGTATTGGGGCACCACAAAAATGGTTCCGGCTCACTTAACTCAGAGGAAAGGCAAGACGGACATATAACCAGATTACGACCGGCATCATTGGTATTGGAACTCTGCGCTGGCTGCTGAATATGAGGACAGAGTACGCATAGGAATGCCCCGAGTGCTGTAATGTCAATTCTGGACTCAGCTCAACTCAAAAATGGTTATAGTTGTTATAAATGACAAGACTAAGGTATTTTGAAGTGAGAGAGAGAGAGAGAGAGAGAGAGAGAGAGAGGGGGGGGGAGAGAGAGTGTGTGTGTGTGTGTGCGTGTGTGTGTGTGGGTAGGTAAGTAGGTAGGCAGATCTACCAGAAAACAGTAGCTGGTACTACCTGTCCTCTGATAAACCCCGAATAGTGGGCGGTGTATACCAAACCTGACATTCCACACTGTGCCTATGGTTTTGGGCGGTGGAGCGCACTTGGGAGGATACTAACTGTATCCCAAGAAGAGGAAATGCATATTGATAACGTTCTGTTAAGGCAGGCCCGACCAGACCTTTGCCTTGACTGATAACGTTCTGTTAAGGTAGGGCCGACCAGCCCTTTGCCTTGACTGATAAAGTTCTGTTAAGGCATGGCCGACCAGCCCTTTGCCTTGATTGATAACGTTCTGTTTTGGCAAAGCCGACCAGCCCTTTACCTTGGCTGATAACGTTCTGTTATGGCAGGGCCGACCAGCCTTTTGCCTTGGCTGAAAACGTTCTGTTATGGCGGGGCCGACCAGCCCTTTGCCTTGGCTGATAATGTTCTGTTATGGCAGGGCCGACCAGCCATTTGCACTGGCTGATAACGTTCTGTTATGACTGGGCCGACCAGCCCTTTGCCTTGACTGATAACGTTCTGTTATGGCAGGGCCGACCAGCCCTTTGCCTTGATTGATAACGTTCTGTTTTGCAAGGCCGACTAGCCCTTTGCCTTGGCTGATAACGTTCTGTTATGGCAGGGCCGACCAGCCCTTTGCCTTGGCTGATAACGTTCTGTTATGGCGGGGCCGACTAGCCCTTTGCCTTGGCTGATAACGTTCTGTTATGGCAGGGCCGACCAGCCCTTTATCCCCATGTTCAACCAGCATCCCCAAAGAGGGAGTCTGAGGTTATAATTGGGGCCAGGTTATGTGCGCCATATAGAGTGGTTTAGTATTGCACTTTGCCAAGAGCTAGGAAAAGGACTCCTGCAGTGTTGATGTGATCAGAGGAGACAAACCCAAATACTCTCTCGATGGGCGACGAAGTCGTCTACCGGCGAGCCAACGGGCAACCCGGTCGTTGATGACCTTGGCTGGCAGTTGGTCTCAGAGAGAAGCTCTGACAGCTGGACAGATAAAGAACTGCACTTCTGATCCAACCGCTTCTGCGGCGTTTTTTGTTCCAGACGTATTGGTGCTATCTTCCCTTTGGAATGAACAAGACAGGCAGAGGTAGGTATCATGATGCAGGGGTAACACTCGTTTCTGTATTACTACCCTGGCTTTGTGCTGTGGAGAGGAGGAACTTTATCCATGGCCTTAATTGGTCTTTCAGGCGGGTCTTGCTAGTCACACTCGCCATGGGCTGAGTCCCATGCCTCCTCATAGGACAGTATAACACTATCGTCAGGAAAATAACCAACAGGTAGGTAGATATATCATCATCGTCGTCGTCGTCATCATCTTGTAACACTATGTGTCGTTGGATCACTAGTTGCTGTTGACTGTCTGATCAGCTCCTTTCACCTTTGATGATCAGATGCAATAGACTTCAAGGCTGCAAGCCTAAGGCGTGTCCATTTAGTCAAGTTCTGTATGCAGGTCTTTCTTGGTCTGCCTCTTCTCCTCTTACCCTCTACTAAGCCCTGCAGTTTTTTAGGAGGCCGTTAGATCTTATTACATGTCTATAACCATTGCATTTTTCGCCTTTTCGCTGTAGTTAAAAGAGGTTCATAGTTGCTAATGTGCTGGGTAAGTATACAACGAACCTGGTCATCTGTGTTGTGGTGTCTCTGTATGTTATGCCAAGAATGTTTCTGAAAGATTGCACTCGATAAAACCCCAACGAGGAGCATATCACAAATATTTCTGTCCAGGATATTTGGGTGTGCGGGATACTGAACTGGCTAATAGACTGCCTGCTGTCGCGCATCGGGGCGGTGATCTACTTTATGCTAAAGCGGACGTGGTGAAGGCTCTCTGAGATCACATAGACACTGAGAGGGACGGACGAGAGAACCATAACGACGTGTGTATAATCAGTGTGCTACGGTAACAGTTAGCATCTACACATTAGGACAATTACTGCGGTACATGGGGCATCTGTGGGTATGCCCAGTGTGCTATGATGTCATTTTTGGCTATCCTCCGAACTACGGATGGCAAAAATGGCGGCCGCAAAATATTCTTTCGAGTCACAGTCGCGTGACTTAATCTGCGGTTCTCCGGAGGTTTTCCGGCCACTATCGCCACCGCCGGGTGTCCCCCACGCCACTCACGCGGCCTGGAATGGGGCTATACTAGATGGCTAGGACCCACGAGCAGCAGCCGCAGTGTGCTCGTGACCGCTAGTGCGCAACTGACACGCGACTGTGGCTCGAAAGGATATTTTGCGACCGCCATCTTTACCGACCGTAAGTCGGAGGATAGCCTCATTTCTTAAATCAGTAATCAGTAAACAGACATAGAATCCATACATTTGAAGCCTAATAAACGTGGGTCGGTGGGGTGGGTGGGGGGGGGGTGAGTCGATGCTCAACACTAGGGGGGGGGGGGAGACAGGTGGACTTGAAATCAGCTGGTACTATTATCATTTCCACTTTTCGTTGGTTACAGAGAAAGGAGACGGAGTGGGGGGGGGGGGGCAGCGTTAGAACGTCGCATAATTCCATAATTCGTTGCATAATCATACTCGTTAAGTGAAACATTCGTTATGCGAAACAATTTTTCTCAAAAAAATTAATGTAAAAAACGATAATACGTTCCTTGTCGAAAAAAAAAATACTCACAAAATGCTATGTATAACGTTTATTCACAGAAAATTATAAACATATTGTTAAGCAGAGTAAATCATCTTCATCTTTTCTTCAAACGCGGAACGAACTCACCTGAAATGTGAATTCGATTTCGCAGGGAAAAAAAGTCGAAATAAATATGATAAATAGCTAATTATTTTTGTACTAGAAAGATGTCCAGAGACATTTGTTTTTACCGACGCTTCAAAATTTGGCGAAAATGCGACACGGCATTATCATTAAATACATTTGCAGCACGCATAGCCACTTTCTTATTAGGGTGATATGCTTCTCAATGTGAGAAGCAACACTCCCATGCTTTCAGCATTTTTTTTTTAATTCGCCAGAAGATTGTTGCTTTTCTGTTACCTCCTCCTTTGAAAAACTTTTCTCCAAAACTTCTTGCTGTGAAACACAATGCAACTCCATAAGCTCTTCGGTGGTCAGCTCTTGGCTGTGCTCTTCCACAAGCTCTTCGATATCACTGTTATCCACCTACAATTACAACTCCTCAAAGTCACAAATCGACAAAGCTCTCCGGCCAAAGCTTTTTCCAAGCATAAGTTAGGGTTCTCTTGATTGTCACTTCTTGATTCATTCATTCATTTATTGTCAAGAAAAGTCATGATTCACATTTTAACACAAAACAGTTAAATGACTTAGCTACATCAACTGAGTGAGATAAGAGCACTGGTCTGATTCGTGATTCTGGTGATCGTGTAAACTGACGAAGCACAACAGGCTACGCTTACCGACACGGCACATGATGATTGCAGTCTATGGTGAGGATTCCTGACTGTCAGAAACTGCATAACGTCCAATGTTGTTGCTGTTGCTGTTATTTAAGAGTCATGTCCCTTGTTTGTGTTTGCAGATGGTGATGAAACGTCCTGAGGCTGCTGTAGTTTCAACTGTCAGTGTATAGCCGAAACTAACGGATTTTTAAAAACCGTCCTCATTAGATATTCGAGGGGAGGTGTAGTTCAAGTTGTAGCTGTAATACCGAGGCTGTCACTATGCTAGTTCCTTTGGACAAGATGCATGTTGCGTCCGATACTGGATCGCTGCCTTCCTTGGTAAGCTAGCTTCGTTAGTTCACCTTCTTAGTCTGCTGCTGCTGCGGTGTCGGCTGCTGACTGCTGCTCTTTTTCTTGATCTTCGTCGTCGGCCGCCTCCACCGATTCTTCTTCCTCCTCCTCCTATTCACCCTCCTCCACCCATTCTTCCTCCTCCTCAATTATTCCTCCTCCTATTCTTCTTCCTCCTCTTTCCTGTCTATGGACTGTTGTTACTTGTTAGGTTACCCTTATAGTACTTATACTCACACTGCTTTCTGAAATCTCCCCACATCTCTTATCTCACTGTCCTCGCCCCCCTCACCTCCTCCTCCACCTCTTCTGTCTTCTTCTTCTTTCTTCTGCTTGTCTTCTTCATCCTCCTCTTCTTCTTTTTCCTACCTCCCCCCCACCAACATAGTAAAATGTAAAAGCCCTCAGCCAACTCGCACCAAGCCTATTCAGACATGTTTAAAGTTGTCTTCTTTTGCAGCTAAAACTTTTTACCAGGTTGGGAGGCAACCCCAGTTCTTGCCTTGATCTCCTCTTTCAGTATGCTCAGTAGGGATGCAATAAGTGGTGTTTGTATTCTCTCGTTGTCTAGGTGGTGTTCATGTGTGTGTCGTGACTTAAGCATACGAGACATAAGTTTATTGGCATGTTTTCACTTACAATAGTGTCCAGTTGTTGTCCTAGTAAACAGCTCTCGCACACCAATTCACGCAGCCTTCAGCATGCAGGTTCTTCATGCATTCCCTGACCAGAGTCGGCTCCAATAACTCAGGTTGAGTTTCTTGCCATTACACAGACTGGTTCGTCTTGGCTTCACACTTTGTTGCCAGGGTCTTCTTTCGCAACAAACAATCTTACGTTGACATTCTTACAATCAGTCACACATCGTCTCGCTCCAACAGGTCGACACAAACTAAACTTGATCAAAATCAAGTCTGACTTATACCACGGGTTAGTTTCACGTGGCAACACATGGTGGTCCTTTACTTTCACGTGGCGACCTTTGGTTGCGTCGTCGTGATACCTGTGATAACTGGTGGTCATTACCTATCTCAAGATCCTCGTTTAATCCGAGTATCTGGAACATCTCAGTGTTTTGGGTTAGCTTTGGGCCTTCCCCCCAACCTTCCTAATCTGGGTGAAAAGATCCACCATTACAAGGGAGCATTTATCTATTCTTTTCTTCCGCCAAAATTCCCTGTCAATCCTGGCAGCTCTGATACCTGGATAGATATATTATTATCAAACAATCCCATTGGCTGAAATATTTGATGATGAACTGGTTAATCATTAGTGTCTACCCTCTTCTGATTGCAGGTTTTTTTTTTTTTTTAACTGGGACCTATGACGGAAGCAGATAATATGAATACTGTAACTTATACACTTTTTCCTGTTGGTACAAGGGTCGTGAGTTCAAATCCAGGCTATCCTCTGAATAAGGGTCCAAACTATCGAGGCCGAAAATATACCCTAACAGGGCCTCCCTCTGTGTCTCTCTCTCTGTCACCCTCTGTGTCTCTCTGTCTCTTCTCTCTCTCTGTCACCCTCTGTATCTCTTTTTGTCTCCCTCTGTCTCTCTGTTTCTCTCTCTGTGTCTTTCTCCCTCTCTGTCTCTCTCTGTGTCTCTCTGTCTCTGTCTGTCTCTGTGTGTCTGTCTCTGTCTGTCTGTCAGTCTGTCTCTCTCTGTATTTCTCTCTATCTCACTGTGTCTCTCTCTGTCTCTCTCTTTCTCTCTGTCTTTTTCTGTCTGTCTGTCTGTCTCTTTCTTTCTCACACACACATGTACAAACACACACACACACACTCACCTGCATCTTTGTGTCTATGAGCACCAATCGGTGCCTGCCATTTCTCTTATTGCTTTTCAACTGTGCCTTTACTTTTTTCAATGACAGCATCCAAGCAACATGGAGAAAATGGTGTTTGTCAGGTATTTGCCGCCCCCAGTGAGTCCTGATGACAGAGCCGAGTATGATGTTTGGCTGGAGCGGGTCAGCTACCTGTGTGATGATCTGCACTGGCTTCTTCAGCTCCCTCACGATAAATTCTGGTGCCAGGTGTGTGTGATTGCTGGCTTCTACGAGATATATTTTCTGCTCTAAACTGTTCATAGTGACACCATGAAGAACCCATGACTCAGCACCTGCAAGCAAGATGAAGTAAACATTGTTGAGATCATGCATCCTTCCCATGTTAACTTATGGATGTGCAAGGACTCTTACTCAGTCAGAACTTTTGAACTGAAATGCTTCCTGTATGGGTTCCAGGGCTCCATCGTGGGGCAAACAGGAATAGACCCACTGCCTCCCCAGTAAGCATGTCGTAGGAGTTGATTTTGAAGTCGCTTAATG